>CM068968.1:64112021-64125966 GCA_035128595.1 Eptatretus atami | reverse complement strand
GTGTCTTGTAAAGTAGAAACTTGTTCTAAAGTGCAGTGCATGTAAATAAACCTTTGCTTGTATTCGGTAGTAATTCTTTCTTTGCATTCTTACTGTATGGCTGTACATGTGTGCTATCCGTGTGTGTGAAATAAATGTGCTTTGTGTCGAATTGTTCCCCGTTACGCTGCGTCCTTTCCTTTGTTGGGTCTCCATCTTGCTTCACGTAAAGGGTTCGGCTGAGTACTAAAGTTGGTACTAGATTATGGAGATAATAGAGAAGGGATGGAGCTGCGCCTCTCAACGAACTTTGCGTTTCCATTGTGTGTTAATAGGAGGAATGGTGGGCGATCGTTTGTGAGCGATCTCATGTTCGAGAGGAACATGCGGCTATATTTTGTTCACGAGAAGAAAGCTCGGCTACGACGGTCGATTGCCAAGTTCAGATAAAGAGACCGAAGATTTTGACAGAGCTGAAGTGCCAGAGACAAAGGAGGATTTTCTTCTTATTTTTTTTCCCCCTTGGGTCCTGTATTAAGTCCATGGTGGCGAGCGCCGTCGCATATTTAGGCTTGGTAATTTATCAACACGTTATATAGAATTACAGACCTTTGAGATTATTGCATTGGTAAATATTCTGATCTTGATTTTAGGTTGTTTTGTGTTTGTCTATCTTGTCGTGGGTTCTCAGCAGGATACAACCCCATTGTGCTGTGTTTCGTCGAACGTCGTGTACGTGCATCTTGCTTCGCCCTTGCGCCCTCCCGCACACGCCATCAATCTTCCGAGGATGCAGCACCGGTGTTCGCCTCGAAGCGGAAACTGGCTCGCGATCCAGCCTGGTCGGCTCGTTAGACGTGCCCGTCCAACGACAATTGAGTGTTGGGGGATTTAAGCAAACGGCTAGGACGCCTGACGACCCACCCATATTAACAACGAAGTATGAATAATAACGACCCTAACTCTATAATCTCCACGTCTCTCGGCGCACAGCACTATAGTGAGCTTGTGTGAAGGCAGAGCTAGATGCAGTATACTGCCTGCGCTGTACTGCTTGAGCAAGGCCTTGAAGACCAATGGAAATTTCATCCAATCGACACGCAATCGGGCCCCATGAGTAATTCCAGTGGGGGGGGTTCGTAGAGAATGGTCTTCTAAGGGTAATGGTTCTGGAGGGTCATTGTCTTATGGGTTCGTAAACAGGAGTAATTTCTGAAATGGTCACTTCTTATGGGTTCTAGAAGGTAATTTCAAGGATGCGTTCTATAAAGAATGATTCCTTGAGGTACATGTCTGGTGGTTTCTAAAGGGTGTAAAGGGGTATTGTTATAAAGGGTTATAAGAGGGTTCTAGTGGGTAAATTCTAAGAGCTTCTAAAAGGTAATTCTAGTGGGTGTTCTTAAGTTGGGTGTATAAGGGGTATTGATAAAGGTATCAAGTTTAAGTTATGAAAGGGTTATACAGTCATGGTGTCGACGATAAACCTCCTTCTGGTGCTGTGATTTCTCTGGAGGATCACGTGTTCGCGCTCGAAGGGAAACTCGCTCAGCGATCCTCAGCGGCCTGGTCTGGTGCTTTGAACCGCCCGTCCACGAAATTGGATTGGGGGGGATTACCTGAACCGCTCAGGGCCATGATGGTTCTAAGGGTTCTAGAGTACCAATGGGCTTTAAAGCGGCAATGTATAAAGGGTTCACATTGGAATTTCTAAAGGGTAATTTCTAATGAGTTGTAAAGGGTTCTAAAGGTTAAATATAAAAGGGTTCTACATTAGGAATTCTAAGGGTAATTATAATAAGGGCTTCTACATTTGGACATTCTAAAAGGGTAATTCTAATGAAGTTGTAAAGGGAATCAGATATCCAAAGGAATTTGAAAAAGGTTCCTAATGGTTTCAAAGCTAATTATATGAAGGGTTCTAGAATCTGAGAGGATGTCTAAAGGTAATTTAAGGTTGCTTGTAAAGGGTAATTTAAAGTCTAAGATGGTATACAAAGGGTAATTTGAAAGGGTATCTCATGGGTTCTAAGGTAATTCTAATGCGGTTATAAAGGGTAATAGTATGTTCTAAGGTATGTAAGTGTTCCAAAGGTAATTATACGAAGGGTACATTCTAATGGGTTCTAAAGGGTAATTGTAATTGCCGTTCAAAGGGTTCCGTGTGTTTCTCGGCTTTGGCCTATTTCGAAGCTAAAAATGCAAACCTAACCATTCCTTCAGGACATGGGTTGCGATTTTTTAAAAATCCTGATTATCAAAAGTTCTGCCAACAGATGAGTGCATTTGATTAAAAAATGTGGAACTTGTACTTTTCTTGCAATGTAGTTAGCTGTAAGTGAGGGATGCAAGTGATGCACAGTTCAGTTTACAAATGTTGGCAAAATGTATGCCCTGGTGTATCAGTGTCCTGCGTACTCTTCAAATGTTTATCCAGAACTAAACCATCTTTGTAGTTTGGTCAATCGATCATGATATTTTCGCCTGTATTGAAGGAATTATTTCCAAGAATCAAACAAGAGGTAAAGCTGGATAGCATGCGTTCATCGAAAGCAAGATTAATGTTTTTTCCCCGTGTAATTTTCTCAACAACTACAAGTAATTTCAGAAATTTAGGCATCAATAATGTTCACCGATATGAAGGTATCAAACAGCGCGGCGTCATTAAACACAATATAAGACCAATGAGACAGTAGCAAAGATTGGTTACATCATAGTGACAATACTGATGATGGATAGTAAAATTGACAAATGAAACACTAAAATCTTTCTGTTGTCGGGGCATAAATATTACAGAATAGAACACACAAACACTGTGGTGTTCCAGCACTAACAGGCCATTAAGCTAGGCCCAACGTGTGCTTACTAACATATTGTCTTATGAAGCCAAAGACGGGTGCCTTTATAGTTTGCTAAAGACATCTCGAATCTATATGCCTGACTTGTCAGAGTGATATCAAAATGTATTCAAAGATGTACTTAAAGAATCATCTCATTATCCAGGTTCCTTCAATATCCTCAATCTAAACTTTCCCCATCGTCTGACTCAAGGATGGATGCCTGTTCTCACAGTCTGGCAGATCCCTGCACATATCGAGTGCATCTTTCAGTCCGTTTAACAACGCACACATTTTGGTGAAGTGAACAACTTCCTTTACAAATTGCAGGCCAAGTAAATCAGACCGCCTCAGGTGTCTGGCTGACCATGCCATCAGTGCACCACCAACTGTTCAACTACTTGTTTCCTTCTCCATCTTCCATGCCTGCGGCAAAGGACGTGCTTGGTACTTCGCCGGGTCCTGGTCAAGACATCGTCTTCCATATTGGCAACCTGGTAGTTGGCATCTTTGTGCGTGTTTCCTAAAGGCAGTTCCCTGCATGGTGGAGACTGGTGGCTCTCTAATCTCACATTTCCTTAGACAGAATAGGGTCGTCACCTGAGATCATTGACCTTCAGTGGATGATGCCTTTGGTTGCATAGAGGAGGCAAGGTAAATGCCTCTAAGTTTCGTCCATCAATTCTTGGAAGGATCCCATGATTTGAACCCAAGCTCTAGCAAAGTGTCCTGGGTTTCGCCCTGTTTGCTTGTCAAGAGTTCAAAGGCACTGTGTCTTGACCCTTTGCCTGCATACGATCTGCTGCAGCTAGACAGTTGTCACGATCCTGTTTCGTGCATGCACTCCCAATTGAAAGCCCTGCAGGACATCTATGCCAACAGTGGCAGCAACCTTTTATGATGTCAACAGAGCCTCGTCCGGCGGTTTAGTTCCACCACGATTTCTGGGAACAGTGGGACATCCAACTCTTGTCAGTGGAAATGCCAGGACATTAGAAGACATCTGTGTTCCTCTGAGCAGATCATACAAGCCTGATAGGCCTCTCTTGCTGCATGAGCAGGCATGGAGAAGTAGGGTATCATGCGCTTCTCCTGTTGGCACTGAACGAGCTGGCATCCAGTGACTCCTGCACTGTCCTGAGATGTGATTCCTGTACATTTGTCATTCACAATTTGCCAAAAATTATGATAGGAGCATAAGTTCGCCCTTGGAAGGTACCAGGTGGCCACAAAATTATCTGGGTCTGTCGTGGCTCATGGCCTAAGAGAGAAAGCACCAGACGTACGTGTCCCTCAGCCATGACGACTACTGCTTTACCAGCCCTTCTTCTTCTGCACTAGCAGCATGATTCAAGGATACGGCGTGTCCACTTCCTTGTAGTGTGGACCGCTCACTGCACCGAATTTCTTGGCCAGTGGTGCCCGATCAGTCTGATGTCAGTAATGGGCATAAGAGAGCAGCTTTTTGTCACCGCTCATTTAGTACTATTTGGGATCAGTTCAGGATGGAACGGATTGTCCTATACTCCTTCCTCCAGGTCTTCCATTTGTCTTTACATTTAACAATGTTGAATCCTGTGGCATGTATCTGGCGAGTTGGATATCCCTTGTTATTTGCTGTTATAATCCTAATTATGATTACTTAATCGAATTCTATTCAACTTTGAATTCTTTTTGTTCCTTGTTTTTCATTTCTATATCTTTTAATTTGTTGTGTTTACATTTTATTTATTGTTCCATTTGTATATTATATTTCTTTACTGTTCTCAAATGGCACAACGCGTTGCCTTAGTTGTTGTCGTTACACTGGGGATGCGAATATGTTTTCCCAAGTTAGAGGCATTGGTGGAGAAAGCCCAGGTTAGGTAGTTACGGATGACTGCTTCAAGTTTGAGAGAGAAAGTCCTTCCGAACGGTACAATTACCATTGACCAGATGAGGCGGCAGCCAACATATGTTTTCAAAATTGCTTCCTGGAATGGACCACCGGGATAAACTTTTCAGAATCCGTAGACTGAAGCTTCGTGCATTACAGCCCAAGGGAATTCCGGGGAGTCATTGCTGCTTTTTGTGCAGCTGTTTTAGTTGTCTCTCACTCTCGCCAGTAATGTGATGTTTTAGCTCAAACAAGAGAGGAAAGTACGAGCAAGTGGAGGGAGCAAATACACTTCGCAAGTACCCTTATGGCGCGATGTCCCCAGAACGTCGAGCTTCCCTCCTCGCAAAAACGCTGCAAACCTTCTGGCTCTCAACGGTGCCTTGAAATTGGGGTGGAATACAACATGAAGCCGCTCCGTCCACACACCTTCAACAACCAGTTTGGCAACACTACTGAGTGACATTGCTTAGACTAGAACAATTAAACATGTTCCACTGGTGGCCCCAGGGCTCAGCAAGTGCACAAAGCTTGGTAGAACCGTCCCCACCCTCCAACACCCGAACAGATGACCGTGCTCAGCAATGACCAGTGACAGATCGTGCTGGAAGAAGCAGGCCTGTGCCAAAGTGTCTTGTCTTAGCTTCCAGGTTTCAATGATCCTTAACGGGTCGCCAAGGTGCTTACAGCCATAAGCAGCTGGGGAAATTTTTCAACTTTGGACCCATGGGGAACGCTCGCATTAACCTCGGCTTTGGACATCACATGTCGTGTTAAATTCCTAGAACATAAACAACATCAAGAAATACAGAAACAGACCGGAAGCCTTGTAGTTTCAGAGCAACACCACAAATGTAAAGGGATTTGATGGTGTCCCTGATGCTCATAGGAAATGTTCTCCAACACCAGTGCAACCAACGTGACCCAGTGGTGTGATACTCAGATATGGATCCCCAACAACCGCCGGTCACACAACAACCTTGATGATCGCTGCACTCACAGTTAGATATGGTGTTCCAGCTCCATCGACTACACTGTGGCAACGTATTTTGAACCACATGTTTCTGTAGAGGATCGATTAAAACACGATAAAGCCCTCGTACGGACTGGCTCCAGCCAAGCGAACGGGAATCGGGCTAACTGTTACAGAGAGAGAGAGAGGGTTTTGGTACTCGGCGGTACGGATGTTACATGTGGCGTGCGTGGACCACCGTGGATTTGCACGTCTTTGTCGTTCATGACGAACAGTCAGCACTGCAACAACTACCTGAGGGGTGACGCGTTTTTTTGTTGGGGGGCTGCCTCCAGAGTGGCCGGGCAAAGGTCTTTGTCGGATAATTCTGATAGGCGTTCCCAGCATCTGCTTGAGCACCACAGTCCAGAGCAGGTCAGGCTTACACAAAGAGGTCAACGAATTGACGTCCCTCTGGCTCTTCGGAGTCCTCACCGAAACCGCGAGACTTGAGAGTTCGGCAGGGCCGCTTCTTCAGCCTATGTTGATCTCCTGTAAATGGTTTATTCAGTGAATAGGGATGTCCTCTTGAAGGATTCTCAGGTCTTGTCGTGGCGGGTTCCACCTCAGAACTGCTTCATCTGATTTCCTGTAAGCTATATTCTGGTAACTTAAGTAGGAGAGCGTGGAGAGAAAGTGCTGGCTGAGGTGGTACTGGTTACATACATCTGACTTATTTCAGTTGTTACTCGAGTTCGTCAGGGTGTGTCCTGCCCCCTACTCGACGACTTTTCATATGCTTGTATGGACTGGATTCTGGGGAGGCATAGCTCAGAGAGATCAAGCTGCGGTGGCACTTCGCCTTTGCGGAAGGTCAAGAATCTCTGACCTTGAGTATTTTGCGCCGCAAGACTATGAGCAGTCGTGCTGTGCGGACGATGATTCTAGGAGTATCCTTATGGGGGTGGGGGCCGTCTGAGGTGCTGAATGAGGAGATCGGAGGCTCGGGCTGTGGATGTACGGGTTGTCCTGGGTCAAAACTAAGCTTCCAGGCTTTGCAATGACATGCTTGGATTTCAAATGATGTGTCTGTCTCTCGTTTGTCGGTGAGGATGTTGAGGTCATACCTGAGAATATTCACTGTCCGACCTCGTGGTGAGGTATTCATGTCTCCACATTTGTGAGGTCATAGGTACGATAGTGGCGGAGGTACATCGCGATTCACTGGAATCATGGGGGTTGCACTGTCGGTACCGTTTTCCGGAACGCAGGGAAAAAAGTTGAGTCTTTTAAGTCTATGGCCTTCCATCTTGCTACGGATGCTGGGACTTTGACCTCTGACCAAAAGGATCTGAGAATGGGTGACCTGAATTCCTTCGGTAACTCAGGTCTCTTCGGAAAATTCTAGCTTTTGCCTGGTCAGAACTTTGTGTCCAATGAGCGTTGCTGAGAGAGACTCAGAATATATTGTGTTACCTGCGTAGCACCGTGACACCAGCTGGCGGCTGTATGGACACGTGGCTCGGTTTTCCCTGCGCTGATGCTAGCTGCTCATCCGGATCTCAGCAAATACGTGGCATGATCAGACTCGAAAGACCCCGTTAGTTATCAGGTTGCGATGTTCTACCAAAAGGATGACCCGACCTGGGCATGCATGGGAAAGATACAAGGATGCTGTGGCTGCTGCATAATGATCTAACCCAGTAATCATAAATGATAATGAATGGACATCATTACTAACAGAAGCGATCCAGTGCTCAAAGAGGAATGAATGATTTTTTTTTTTCATTATGACCTGTACCCACACTGGTATACTTTCACTGGGTGGATGTCGACGTCAGGCCACCTGACTCACGCCCACTCAGAACCACCACAGGGGAGGGGGCTTAAAGCTAGGCATCAGGAGTGAGGCGAGGTTCCAAGCCTAACATCTTCAACCTAACCCTGTTCCCGGGCTTGCCTCGAGTAGATGGTTCCTACCATCCGTCATTATGGGAACATCTGTCATCTTGTTTATTTCTCACACATGACTCTCACCAAGTCTGAAAAAAAAATTCTCTCTTCAATTTGACATGCCAATCGCAGCTTTTGCGCTCAATTGGATTTTAATTTTCATTGAGGGACGTTGGGTGACCAAATCCCAATCTCGGTGATACCAGAAGGCATGGAGATTCGAACCATGGTCCTACCTTCTCACTAACTGACTCCAGTTGTTCAACGCTGATGGATCTGATGAACGCTACCTGTTGTGCCAGGAGCTTTTACAGCTTCTGAAGATCACACAGAGGCTTACAAATTAATACTGCTACTTAACAACTAATTAAACCTTTTAAAGAAACCACAAGGATTTGCTGTAATCCGAGGCCGGAACTTGGCGGCACACAACACACGGGCGGAGGGGAAAAAAACGAGAAAACGTGGAAATCTAAAATGGGATTATTGAAAGCAAATATGGGGAGTATGGCCCAGGAACAATACAGGGCCTATTGATACGAAGAACAGGACAGACCAGTATGTTCAATAGGACAAGGATGAAGTCGGAGGAGGCATACCACACATTAGTTTAGTGTGAAAAATAAATGACGCCATCTGTGGCGACCAAGAAATAAATACCATGAGTGGAGGGGGGGAGCAGCGATTCGCAACAATGTTGTGAATAGCGAGGGCTTGAGCAAGGCATGAGCTGGTTTGGTCCAGTAATGGCCTGTGTGGATGGTCTGGTGTTTGCGCGGAGGGTGGTGTTGCGGCGGGGGCTGGTGGCGGGCGAGGGCTGGTGTTGGGTGGGGCTGGTGTGTTGCGTGGGGAGAGTGGTGCAGTGCAGGGATGGTGTGGTATGGTGAAGTGTTGGAGGTGGTGATTGTAAAGAGGTAGGGCGCTGCGAGAAGAAACAACCAAACAAGAGAGAGGAGTGCGGACTGCCTTCCATCTTAAAACGGTCCATTTCCAACAACAACTGTCGTGGGCGGCCACGCAAGCCTTTTTGTAAATGTGGGACCAACTTCATGCAAGGCCACAATCTCAATCATGTGCCAACTGCAGAGCTGGTGACACGGCTCAAAGCGCTTATGGTGCCAATCTTGCGGGTCGTTCCACCACCAGCAGCGTGTCCTCGCCCAATGCGCCCTCTCGACATAGGCTCTGCTCCGACTGAGAGTCAACCATGGGTCTGGATGGATGGACTGGCTAAATAAGTCCAGCAGAAGACATTTGCAAGAAACAAGTGTGGTCTCAATTATGTTCCACACAGGAAAGTTTGAAACACGCAGCGTAACACAAACCCAATGGAATTGCACAAGACAAGGAAAAAATTATAAATGAAAGACCAACAAGTATCTTTTTACAAATTGGAGATAAAAAAACAAAGAGGCAAAAGATTTTCTTTTGAAGAAGAAGAGCTGCGACCAGATTGGGAATGGGACAATAAAAGTTCAGTGGCCGTGGAAAGATGAGGTTAGTTACACTGGATGGAGAACGAGTACAACAATAAATACGTCTGAAGGACGGGAAGGACATGATAACAATGGCTTGAAAGAAGATGGCCATGGAGTGAACAATTGGCGCAAGTCGTAGGTGTCTGCTGTGGCAATATAAGAAAAAAGAGTAACCTTCACCTTCGATTCTTTGAGAATCGGGAAAAAAAAAAAAACGAACTGTGTGCAGAACAGAACTGTATACATAAAGGAGCAACAATGTATGTACAGCAATCCAGTTGTAACCATCTGCAAAAATTCAAGATTCAGGTCAGATACATCATGGAGAGCTACAAACCAAAAGCAATCTGGAAAAACTGTTCTACACTGATTTTTTAGATATCCCCAGTAAGAAGGTACTAGAGTGCTCTGTATTTATCAAGAACCTACACTTGTCCGATTAACTCAAATTTGGCATGTTATTTAAAACAATTGGAGAGATTGTCCTTGGGCTTGGGCATTTATTTACCGACGTCAAGTATTCTCTCGTTGGGTTGTTATATCATTTGCGGGTTTCAGGAGGGTGGGAGGGAAGTTCTCCAAGAGAATCAAGAATCTCCAGTCTCCTATTTTTTTGGGAAAGGATTGTAATTCATGGAACCAAACTGCTGTAATTTCCGTTCTCACCAGCCTCGTCCAAGGGCTCTTTTCAGGAATCTTCAACTGAACCTCTGACATCGCTCCACTTGCTAAGCCTCGTTGTGTGGATGATTCCCAGGAATATATTTTTAAAATACTCAGTAATTCGATTTTCCTTCATCGTTCCTGTATGCTCGCAATCTATCACTGGGAAAATTGCTCAGCGTTTCTTGCAATTTCCACATGCATCTTGACCTCATTTTTCAGATCCTGGCTACTTTTGTGTCATTTCCAATTTCTGTGGCATTTAGTCCGAAGATCATTGGGAACTCGATATCTGTCGATCAACAAGTGGAGCGTATTCTCCTGTTTTGTATTTGATGCACATCGTTCTGAGCGGTGCAAATGCTCTTTGTTTGGCGAGAATGGTCACACTCCTTGAATGGGCATACGATAAGGTGTCAACCACGTGATCATTACTTTGTTATGTTCGTTTCGACCAGCAGAGTCACGTTGGTTGTGATTTTGCCATGATGTTCTGTGGAGCTGCAATATCTCTCCTGATTTGTATGCTGTTCGATGTGTTCTGTATCAAGATGGATAGAAGAAACAAAACTTTGCTGTCATACACAAGGACAGCGCAGGCATTGTAAGAATGGGAGCTCTTTTTCCCAGTGGTTTTTACTGTTATGATATGTTAAGAGGATGATTACGACCTAAGGAGAATTGCTTCTTGCACACAGTACCAGCTGGAACGGCTCTTCTCCTGATGATGAGCATATTTTGATGTCGTTTATCCAACGTGAAACATGAAGCAAGAAGTTGCTTGTTGCACTCACAGAACAGCTGTAGGTGTGGGCTTTCTCACGCGTGGTGTGGATTTTGCAATGTCGTTTCAAACAGAGTGAAGCAGGCGGAGCAAACCCCCTTGCCAGGCACAGCGGGAGAACACAGACAAAAATGCTTTGCTTTTTTCTTCTTCTCTCGTGTGGTGGTATTTTGATGCCGCGGTCCAACTGTGGAGGGGTAGGAAACAATAGAAAGCCTTGAGGCAGTTGAGAGCCTACAGATGCGCTAAGGCTTTATCTCCCGATAGCATCCTCAGGACGGTGTGATATTCTTTGATGGGGCTTTTTCGACGTGAAAAAATTGAGTGAAACGGACTTGCTGGCATCACAGAAACACACAAAAGGTTTCTTTTGTCTTACTCTTCTGGTGTTGTACATCTTTGGTGCTGCTTCAACTCTGTGAGATCGAATAAAAGCCTTGATAGGCATTCAGGAGCACTTAGTGCGCTTCTCTCTGCGGTGTATCTTTTCATGTATTTGGTAAATATGATGAACGGCGTAAGAGCAAAAATCAGCTTGCTGGCACATCAGTGACATTTATAAGAGCTTGTCTCCTGTGTGTTAACTTTATGATGGCGTTTCGTGAAGGTGCTGGATGACGGAAAATCTTTGCTGCGACACAGGACATCTTATAAAGGCTTCTCTCTGCTGTGCGAACTTTAATGTTTGTCTTGTAAAGACGATGAATGAGGCAAAAATCCTGTGCTGCACACTGAGGTACACTGTATACAGCTTCATTTCTGTGTGTTTCACTACGGATGATAATTCAAAGTGATGATAACAATACGAATTCCACTGCTGTCAACACAGTACACAATCTTGTATGGCATGCTACATGCTGTGTACTTGCCTTGACCTCGTCCTTAAAGAATTTAACATAGGATAAATGTTGATTCTTGCAAACAGAACAGGGCACTTGTGCGGCTGTTCGTTCCTTTCAATTTGTCTATGAATGTTTCAGATACAATTGTTTTTAGTAGATACCGGGGCTGCTATACTGCGCTTGAACATCACTGACCAAGCAGTCTGTGTCAATCCTTCTGATTGCAAAGAAACTTCACGTGTCATACACTGAGAACACTTGACTAGACGCCTCAAGAAAGCATTTTCAAATCGATTTCTCCTGCAAAGACATGTGCAGAAAAAACATCAATAAATTCACGATTATTGCTCGTGAAAAACATACAACATGCATAAAAACTAAGCACAATGGACTCGGATTTTCAATTTAAAAAAAAAAAACTGCCCCTTTTGTACTGGTGTGCTTCCATCCACAAAGTGGAATCTAGTATGTATGAAGTCATGTCAATGAAAGGGCAGAATTAAATACATGCCACTACGAGGTTCAAGAGAACACAATTCTTGCATCCCAGTATTGCTATTGTGGTGAGGAATATGAGAGGGACATGGGTAGTAGGTGCTGACGAGCTAGTAGGCGATAATTTTAATTGCTGTAGTGAGATGCGGATAAGGACATAAAATGCCATAAATATTGTTACGGCCTGATGGAAGATGTGCGCAAACCACCATTTCAGGTCCCGATAGGTGAGAGTAACTCTTTAAGTACATGTATAGTTAGCGCCATACATAACCCGTTGTTTAGAGGACAGATTATCCGTGACATTCGGGTGATGCATCCTTTGAGTTCAGCCCTTTTTCTTCTTTCTCTGTACTTTTTGGAGAACCATACACGTCTCAACTGCACAACCAGGCCATCAGCCCAACCACGCGGCGACCGCCGCTGCGGCCGGGATTGTGCCTCCAATACGGCGCCGCTCCAAGCGCCGCCCTGCCGCATCTGCGCCACTGCATCTTCGCCACTCCGCCATTCTTCTCCGCGCTTGTGTGGAGGAAGAGAAACGGAGAGGCGCGCTGGCGACCGACTTGGTGGACGGCGGTGTGACGCGGCCAGGAGAGGAGGAACGCCCCTCTTGCGAGACCACTTTTCTCGAAGCGTCTTCGAAGGGGCGTGGAACAGCGAAATGTTTGCAACAGGGGCGGAGCGTGGGGTTGTATAAAAAGACGCCAAGACGGGCGATGCGAGTGGGGGGACTCGGCGGGAAAAGTTGAACGCGAGTCGAGTGAGGGAGAGCTCGGAGGAGCTCGTGGAGGTGGTGGGTGCTCGTTTGTTCTGTTCTGCCGACCTGTGATCCTGCGAGCCCTTGATCCTGACGAGCCTTGTGGGACCTTCTGGACAAACACGGTGTGACGAAGAGAGGAGAGGCTCTAGTTCAATCGAGGGTTCTTGTCCGGGGTTCTCGCCGTGAGTCTGTGTGTCCCGAGATCCGCGCTGGTGGACGGAGCGTCGCAATTTCCTTCTCCTCTCTCGACCTCGGAGTGTCGACATATCTTTCGCCCCCGCCCCCCGTCCGCAGCGAGAGAGCGCTGAAAACCCGTTCATGCTCCCAAAAACCAGCGCCGGGCGTCAAACGGCGACACGTGCGGCGGACAGCAGAGCTCGGCCGTCACGAAGCGCTGGAGGATCGGGGAGCTGAGGGCGGCGGAGAAGGCACTACGTGGCGCGCGACAGGGAAGTGACTCTTCTATTTTCTTTGGGTTTTTGGGCAATGACTTGGGAGGCGCCTGTCTTGGTGAGTAGAACTGTATAGAGTGTGCCGTGTGTCGTCTTAGTCGGTCGTAGATCTGCATTGTTGTTTTTTGTTTAATTGATATATTGTAACGTTCTGACTGTTTCGACTATATGTGCTGCTTGTGTCCGTGATGTTCGTGTAAATAAAGTGCTTGGCTGTTGAAGCGATTCGAGTCACGTGGCCGTTCGCACGCCGGCGGGCGCGAATTCGCAACAATATCAATGCTTGTACAAAAATCACACCCGTGTCCAAACCAAGTGGTTCATATTGGCATTTTTATATGGAATAGGCAAAGGCTAGAAACAAACGAAGCCCTGTAGAATTACCCTTTACAACCCATTATAATTAACTTTAGAACCCTCAAGAATTACCCATTAGAAGCCTCTAGAATTACCCTTTAGAACCCATTAGAATTACCTTTTAGAACCATCAAGAATTACCCTTTAGAACCTACTAAAATTACCTTTTAGAACGCACTACGAATTTACCGACTAGTTGGAATAAAGTCTAGAATTAATTACCCCTTTCGAACACTTAGAAATTATCTTTAGAATCCTCCAGAATTACCCTCAATAATTATTCTTTAGAACCATCTAGAATTACCCCCTCAAATTACCCTTTAGAGTTTAGACCCATCTAGAATTACCCTTTAGAACCCATTAGAATTACCCTTTCAAATTACCCTTTGGAATCATCTAGATTTACCCTTTACAACACATTAGAATTTCCTTTAGAACCATCCAGAATTACCCTTTCAAATTACCCTTTGGAATCATCTAGAATTACCCTTTACAACACCTTAGAATTATCTTTAGA
>CM068968.1:64086423-64108718 GCA_035128595.1 Eptatretus atami | reverse complement strand
AAGAAGAGATAAAATCATTCATTTTCCAGACCCACCAGTCAAGCATGCCTACAATTTGGTTACAACATCTAGGACAGCGGTCCTGATTTAATTGCGGAGGCCATGTTGATCAGGTGACGGCAAGTTTCAAAATGTCGGTCACACACGTTCGTTCGCATAATCTTCTCTAACTCCTAATCCACCGTCAGAATGCTACAAATTTTGGAATAAACAACATTAGGCAAAGGGGATGGTTAAATTACCTGCCCAAAGTCGTCTACGATCATCGTGAACCCCAGAAGTGGTTGTCATGGCCGGCTTATCAGTTTCATTGGGGAAAAAAATCGCTAACATTCCTTCAAAAATCTCCAGACCCACCAGTCAGAATGCCTACCAAATTTGATGATACATTATCAGCACAGGGCCTATAAGTTAAATTGTGGAAGCCTGCTGATACAGTGACCGGAAGTGTGGTCATAAATGGCGGTCACGCACTTCCATAAATTGTTTCAAAATGGCCTGGATGGGACAATCCGCAAGCCTGCATGGCCAGACGGCTCACGATTTGGTGGAAGGTCTTAACCCCTAGGCCTCCTCCCCGCTTGGTCCCTACCCGGATCATCCTACGAGCACTATGTTCTTCCATCCGCAATACCCTCAAACACGATGCTAAAAGGCGGGTGAAGAAATTAGTTCACTTACGGTTTCTTTTTTGTCTGTCTATCTGTCTTTCTACAAGCGTCAGTTTATGATCAATGGTACAATGAGAATCTTGTCTCAATTGCAATGATATAGATAATTCCAAACAGGAAATACTGTTTTTATGGTGTCACAAATAACACAAACACAGGCAGAAAAAACTTATGTAAACTACCAATAAGGTGGTGTAAAAGACATTGCAGCAAGGCGTATTTAAATTGGATTAATACTTGAAATTGCAGAACACGAATGCGGCTTTGGCACTTCAAAAAACACTTCGCATTTAGCAGTATTGAGCCCTGGTGTTGGCTTATGTGGTTAGGGCTGGCTTTGGGATCCTGGGTCCTGAGTTCAGAAGCCCGTTGGGCCGTGAATTGAATACACCAGGAGGTTGACTCAGCCTGTCATCCAAGGTGAGCAACTGAGTACCAGTGGCACTGGTAGGGGGGACTGCAATCAGTCGGCATAGCCGCCCCAACCAAATGATGAACCAGCAGCCACAGGCCTGCTACCGAGAGAGAAGAGAGCAGCAACTTAGGCACAATTATTGGTTGCAGACTTGGGTTGGGGGTGGAGAAGTCCATGGGGCGGGGGGTGAAGCTAACTCGGGTTCCACCAAGACTCTGCCGGAATCGCAGGCCCATTGCAACGACAGATAACTCCGTGACGCGCGGGATCGCTAAATCGACGCGTGAATGCAAATAACTGCAACACAGTGACTTAAGGGTCCTCTGTCCTGCTGGATACCGGTTAAGCCTCATGGTCACATGATCTGATTACGGGGGGACACGCCTCCAATATGCCTTGTTCAAACTGGATCACCTTACCTGATCAGGTGCAGATGAGCGTACCGCCAAGGCGTACGCAGCTAGGAAACAGATCGTTGATAAACGTCCCGGGTAAGCTTGCGATATGGGACCGTGCTGGACCATGAAGGAAAAGATGAAAACAGCTGGGAACTTTCTTATATAAAGCATTTGTTTACAATTTGTGAGAAAGGTATGTGGCACAGTGGAAGGGTAAGGCGTTTATATAATGATGTACAGCAGCGGATAGCAAGGAATTTGTGGGGTGCGACAAAAGGCAAGCAATTTACAAAAGCAACACAGAGCAGACTTATCCCATTATCACTTCTACAATCTTACTTATGCCTATGACAGGTGGCCATCAATACACACACACACACACACACTCGATGAAGATTAGATAGCCAGTAAGGAAGGAGAGCAGATGACGGACTAATGGCCTCTCAATACCTGGCGCGGTCCCGACCGCGCAATCCCAGTATGCTTTTGGGACACTCCAACTTGAGCGATCCACATTAAGAGTCGGCGTGTTTTATTCCTGCTTAATCACTTTGCCGGGATTGTGGAAACGTGTGCTCCACACTGGTCCCGAAGAACGTCTGTCGCTCACCAACCTGAAGTGTCGATGCAGCGACAGGCAGATAACGAGGAGCGGTGAAGAGAGGGCAGAGAGAGGCGAAGGAGAGAGCAAGGCAAACAGGCGGAGACGAATATGAGGCAGCCTAGCGAAGGAAGTGGGCAAAGCAGGCAGTGCGGAGAAGAGCAGAGAGAGGACGGCTTCGCAATCCGCCTTTTATAAGCCCCGGGTGAAGGGCGGGGTGACGGTCGAAGCGACGCGCCGTGACCTGAATCGCGCTTCCTTATTGGGCCACGGCGTCATACGGCGCCGCCCTGCCAGGCTCCTGGGGCCGGAAGCGGTCTCATGCGCACATCCGGCATGACACACGGCCCGGAGCCCCGTACTTGAACTCCTGCAACCGCCCCCGCCCCTGCCCACCCTGCCGTGTTCTGGCGACTGGACAAGGGTCGTGTCTGTCCTGCGCGCCAACCCGGGCATCCCGGCGAGACATGGCCGGCGCTGCAATGCATTTGGCTTCCCCACGCCACGTGGTCCGAGTGGCCTGGGCCATGCAGCATGCCTCTGTTTGGTGGCAAATTGTATCGATGCGGAGGCTGTGAGGAGGTGCGGGATGATTTTTCCATGTCGGGAGATGTTGGTGTCGAGGTGGTGAGTTTTTGGTGAGTGAAGGTTGAGCAAGGTGAGACGCCATTGTAAAATGGCGCGCAGATTTGAATGAAAGGGCATGCGCCGGGAGCGTCCTCGTTGTTGTGATTCTTCCACAGGCAGCCGCCTTGGTGCTGTGCTTGACTTGATTTGTACCTTGGATAACAGGAAAGAGTTGGATGGAATCAGGAATGAAGATAGATATAGTTATTAGACCTAGCGATTAGACCCACGCAAGCACTTCATCCCGTTAACCCACTAGACATGAGGGGAAGGTCTGACTGCACGAAGACTAACTAAATAACTGCTGGCGATCACTGTATGTTGGGTGTCATTGCCTTAGTAGAGGCATGCGGTTTTGCAGAACCGGCTACAATATTGTTGCGAATTCGTGGCCCGCCGGCGTACGAACGGCCACGTGACTCGAATGGCGCCGCCTCGCCCACCGGACGGACAATTCTGTCGTGACCCTCCGGGAACTATCGCCACGGAGCCAGTCACGGGTGGCGCCTTTCGACCTCAACACGATCGTGCAATCGGCCACGCCGCGTGGGAAGGGTTGTTCGCCAAACTCGACCTACCTAAGTACCCACGCGGATGGTAAACGCGGCGATCGCACCTCGCCGCAGGTCGACTTCGGACACGAACCGCTTAACGGTCCATTCCGTGCTATCGGGATAACAGAGCGTGTTATCGTTGGCTTCGACGGTTCCTGAATTACATTATCGGGGCGTATTAAGCCCACGACGAACCCGTTACGTGAAGCAAGATGGAGATTCAACAAAGGAAAGGACGCACGAAACGGGGAACAATTCAACACAACACTTTATTTACACGACAACGGACACAAAGCAACATATAGTCAAACAGTCAGAACGTACATATATCAATAAAACAAACAACAATGCAGATCTACGACCGACTAAGACGACACACGGCACACATTATACATTTCTACTTCACAAGACAGGCCGCCTCCCACAGTCATTTGCCCAAAAACCCAAAGAAAATAGAAGTAGTCACTTCCTGTGCGCGCACCGAGTCCTTCTCCGCGCCTCAGCTCCCGCTCCTCCAGCGTGATCGGCGAGCTCGTGCTTTCGCGCCGGCACGTGTCGCCGTTTGAACGCCACGGACGGGGTTTGGGAAATGAACGGGGTTTTCATCGCGCTCTCCTCGTGCGGACGGGGGGGGGGGGGGGAAAGATATCGTCGACACTCGGGGTCGAGAGAGAGAGGAAATGGCGACGTCCGTCCCACCAGCGGGATCTCGGGACCACACAGACTCCGGCGAACCCCGGACAAGAACCCTCGAACTAGAGCTCTCTCTCTTTCACACCGTCGTTTGTCCAAAGTCCACGGCTCGTCAGGATCAAGGGCTCCGCAGGTCACAGGTCGGCAGGAACAGGAACAAAGAGCACCCACACACTCTCACCGAGCCTCCTCCGAGCCTCTCCTCACTCGCTCGCGTTCAAACTTTCCCGCCGAGCTCCCCCCACTCGCTCGCCGTCGGCGTCTTTTATACACCCCACGCTCCGCCCTGTTGCTCCGCCCATTCCTGTTCCACCCCCTTCGAAAGCGCTTCGAGAAAGGTCTCGAAGAGGGGCGTTCCTCCTCCCTGGCCGCGTCACACCGCGCGTCACCAATCGGCGCCAGCTGCGCCTCTCCGTTTCTCTTCCTCCACACCAAGCGCGGAGAAGAATGGCGGGTGGCGAAGATGCAGTGCCGCAGATGCGGAGGCGGCGCGGAGGCGGCCGGCCGCAGCGCGGTCGGCCGCTGTGGTGGGGAATGGCGTGGTTGTGGTTGAGACGTGGTTGGTTCAAAATAAGAAAGAAAGAAAACGACTGACTCAAAGCATCGCAGCCCGAATGGATCAACTTAATTCCCTCTAAACAACGGGTTTGGGCTAACTATACATGTACTTAAAAGATACCTCACCACGGCCTGAATGGTGGTTTGCGAATTTCCACAGCCGTAACAATATTATGGCATTTTATGTCATCACTAAGCAATTAAAATTTGCTGCTGCAGACCTACCCATGCCCTCTCTTCTCAAGACTGCAATGGGGAAAGGTGTTCTTGAACTCGTTGGGCAGGTTTTAATTTCTGCCTTTCATTGAATGCTTCATAGCATATAGATTCCACCTTGTGATGGAATAAGCACAGACAAAGGGGCAGTTTTTTTTTAAATGAAAATCGAGTCCATTGTGCTTGTTTTTAGTGTTTATGTTTCACAGCAATAGTGATTTATTGATGTTTTTTTCTGAATTGTCTTTGCAGAGAATCGATTGAAAATGGTTTCTTGGTCTAAGTCAAGTTCTCAGTTTGTTTGACACGTGAAGTTTCTTCAATCAGAAGATGAACAAGACTTCTTGTCAGGATGTCAACGCATATAGCAGCGTATCGACTAAAAACAATTGTATTGAAACATTCAAGAAATTGAAAGGAACGAGAAGCCGCACAAGTGTTCTGTTTGCAAGAAAACATTTATCTCATTAAAATCTTTAAGGAAATGTCAAGCAATACACAGATGTGAGATGCCATACAAGTGTACTGTGTTGGCAGCATGGATTCTATTGGTTATCATCATTGAATTATCATCGAGTGAAACACACAGAAGAAGCTTATAAGTGTCCTATGTGCAGCAAGGATTTTGCTCATTCATCGTCTTTACAAACACATCTAAAAGTTGCACACAGAGAGAAGCCTTATAAATGTCCTGTGTGCAGCAAAGATTTTTCCGTTCATCAGCTTCCAAACGCATCAAAAGTTAACACACAGGAGACAAGCCTTATAAATGTCCTGTGTGCAGCCAAGGATTTTGCTCGTTCATCATATTTACAAATACATGAAAAGATACACACCGGAGAGAAGCGCACAAGTGCTCTGAATGCCTCAAGGCTTTTATTCGTATCTCAAGTTGAAGCAGCACAAAAGAGTACACACCAGAGAGAAGAAAAGAAGCCTTTTGTGTGTTCTGTGTGCAGCAAGTCGTTTCCTCATTTTTCACGTCTGGAAAGCCATCAAAGAATACACACCCGAGAGAAGCCTTACGCGTGCTCTCAATGCCTCAAGGCTTTATGTTTCTCTCCAAGTTGAAGCGGCATCAAATAACACACACGAGAGAGAAGAAAAAAAGAAGCATTTTGTGTGTTCGTGTGCGGCAAGGTGTTTTGCTCGTGCTTCATGTTTGAAAACGCATCAAAAAATCCACACAGGAGAAAGCCCCTACAGTGTTCTGTGTGCAACAAGCAATTTGCTCATGTTTCACGTTGAAAACGCAATCAAAATATCCACACAGGAGAGAAGCCGTTCCAGTGTACTGTGTGCAAGAAGCAATTCTCTTGGTTAATCATCCTTTAACTATCATAAAGTAAAACACACTGGGGAAAAGCCCCATAAAATGTCTTGTGTGCAGCAAAGTTTTGTTTCTTCATCATCTTTACAAAACACATCGAAAGATACACACGGAGAGAGCCAAGAACAATCATGGAAAGCACAACCAGACTATGGTCGAAAATGAACAAGTAATGATCACGTGTGACAATCGATGATCCATCAAAGTGTGGACATTTGCAAACAAAGCATTGCGCTCAGACATGGTGCTCAAATACAAAAAGGAGAAATCGCATTGTTGATCGAGGTCTCGGTTCCCAATGACTTCGGACTAAATGCCACAGAAATTTGGAAAATGACCAATACCAGGATCTGAAAAATGAGGTCAAGATGATGTGGAAATTGAAGAAAGCTGAAATTGTCCCAGTGATAGTTGGAGCTACAGGAACGATGAAGAAATCATTACTGAGTATTTTAAAAATAATTCCTGGGAATATCACTACAAACGAGCTACAAGTGGAGGATGTCAGAGGTTCAGTGAAGATTCTGAAAAGAGCCCTTGGAACGAGGCTGTGAGAACGGAACTTCACAGTTTGGTTCCATGAATTAACAAATCCTTTCCCAAAATTTAGGAGATGGAAGATTTTGATTTCTGGGAGAACTTCCTCCCACCTCCTGAAACCCGCAAATGATATAACAACCAACGAGAGAAGTATTGAGTGGTAATAAATGCCAAGCCCAAGGACAATGCTCCAATTGTTTTAAATAAACATCCAAATTTGAGTTAATCGGACAAGTGTAGGTTCTGATAGAAACAGAGCCTCAGTAACCTTCTCTGGGGAATTTAAAAAATCATGTAGAACAGTTTTCCAGATTGCTTTTGGTTTGTGCTTCCATGATGTATCTGACTGAAGATCTTGAAGTTTTTGCAGATGTTACAATGGATTTGCTGTACATACATTGTTGTGCCTTTATGTATACAGTTGTTCTGACAGTCGTTTTTTTTTCCATCTAAAGAAGGTGAAGGTACTCTTTCTATATTGCAGAAACCTACGCTTGGCCAATTGGTTCACTCCTGCCATCTTCTTCAAGCCACTTGTTATCATGTCCTTCGTCTTCGGTATTTATTGTGACTCGTTCTCCATCACAGTTAAACTAACCTCATCTTTGCCACTCCACTGAACTTTTATTGTCCATTCCCAATCTGTCGCTCTTTTTTCAAAAAAAATCTTTTGTTCTTTTGTTTTTTTCTCCAATTGTAAAAATATACTTGTTGGTCTTTCATTTATAATTTTTTCCTTGGTCTTTGCAATCATTGGGTTTGTGTTCGCTGCTGTTCAAATTCCTGTGTAACATAATTGAACCACACTGTTCTTGGCAAATGTTTTCTGCATGGACTATTTAGCCAGTCCACCATAGACCATGGTGACTCGTCGGATGCAGAGCCTTGGAGAGGGCGTATTGGGGAGGACACGTGGGGGTGGAACGACCCGCAAGATGGCGTGGCTCACAGCTTGCAGTTGGCCAATTGATTGAGATTGGCCTTGCATGAAGGTGGTCCAACATTTACAAAAGGCCTTAGCGTGGCGCCCACGACAGTTTGTTGTTGGAATCGGACCGTTAGAGAGGCAAGCATCCCACTCCTCTCTCTTTGTTTGGTTGTTTCTTCTGCATCGGCCCTACCTCTTTAACATCACCACCCTCCAACCATCACCATACCACACCATCCCTGCACTGCACACCATCCCCAACGCAACACCAGCCCCACGCAACACACCAGCCCCCCGCACACCAGCCCCGCGCAACACCAGCCCCGCGCAACACCAGACCATCCACACAGGCCAACTGGACCCAAAACCAGCTCATGCCTTTGCTCAAGCCTCGCCTATTCCACATTGTTGTGCGAATGCCTGGTATTTATTTTTGGTGGCCACAGTGGGTCATTTATTTTCACACTAACTATGTGTGTATGCCTCCTGACTCATTTGTCCTTTGAACATCTGGTCTGTCCTGTTCTTTATAATAGTGTATTGTCTGGCCATATCCCCATATTTCTTTTAATAATCCCATTTTAATTGTCACGTTTTCCTCGTTTTTTTCCCCCTCCGCCTGTGTTGTGCCGCAAGTTCGGCCTCGGGATTACAGCAATCCTTGGGGTTTTTTTAAAAGGTTAATTAGTTGTTAATTGTACGCAGTATTAATTTGGTAAGGCTCTGTGATCTTCAGAAGTGTAAAAGCTCCTGGCACAACAGGTAGTCGTTCATCAGATCCATCAACGTGAAAACTGGAGTCAGTAGTGAGAAATAGGACCATGTTCGAATCTCCATGCTTCTGGTATCACGAGTGTGGGATTTGTCCCAACGTCCCCAAAGGAAAATTAAAAATCCAATTTGAGCGCAAAAAGTGCGATTGGCATTGTCAAATTGAAGAGAAGAATTTTTTTTTTCAGATTGAGAGTGTGTGAGAAAATAAACAAGATGAACAGATGTTCCCATAATGACGGATGGTGAGGAACATATTACTCCGAGGCAAGCGGGGACAGGGTTAGGTGAAGATGTTAGGCTTGGAACCTCCCTCACTCCTGATGCAGCTTTAGCCCCCTCCCCTGGTGGTTCTGAGTGGGTGAGTCAGGTGGCTGACGTGACATCCACCCAGGAAAGTATACCAGTGTGGGTACAGGTCATAATGAAAAAAAATCATTCATTCCTTTATGAGCATGGATGCTTCTGTTGTATGATGTCCATTCATTACTCCATTTATGATTACTGGGTTAGATCATTATGTCAGCAAGCCAGCATCCTTGTATCTGTTCCATGCATGCCAGGGTCGGTCATCTTTGTGTAGAACATCGCAAGCCTGATAACTAATGTCTTTTCGAGGTTCTGATCATGCCAACGTATTTGCTGAGAATCCGGTGAGCAGGATCAGCGTCAGGAAAAAAACGAGCCACGTGTCCATACAGCCGCAGCTGGTGGTCACGGGCTACGCAGGTAACAATATATTCTGAGTTCTCTCAGCAACCGCTCATTTGGACACAAATGTCTGACCAGGCAAAAGCTAAGAATTTTCCGAAAGAGACCTGGTACCGAAGGAATTCAGTCACCATCTCAGATCTTGTCAGAGTAAAAGTCCCAATCCGTAATGCAAGATTGGAAGGACCATAGACTAAAGACTCAGACTTTTTGTCCTGCGTTGGTACCGCAGTGCCACACCCCATGATCCAGTGAATCCATGACTCCGCACTTCTACCTATGACTCACAACATGTGGAGACATGAATATCACCACCGAGGGAAGTGATATTCTCGGTGACCTCAACATCCTCAACCACAAACAGAGACAGACAAGATTGCAACATCCAAGATGTCATTGAAAGCCTGGAACTTAGTTTTGACCCAGGAAACCCGTAATCCAGCAGCTCCGACTCCTCATTCAGCACCTCGAGGGCCCCATAAGATATCTAGATTCTCCGCACAAGACGATCAATAGTCTGCAAAATCAAGGTCAGAGATCTTGACTTCCCAAACGATGCACCGCAGCTTGATCTCTCTGATATCCTCCCCAGAATCCAGTCCATACAAGCATTGAAAAAGTGTAGGGGCCAGGACACACCCCTGACGAACTCGAGTAACAACTGAAATAAGTCAGGTATGGAACCAGTACACCTCACAGCACTCAGTACCAGAAATATAGTTCAGAAATCAGATTGAATCAGTTGTGTGGGAACCCCACGAAGACTGAGAATCCTTCAAGAGGACATCCCTATTCACTGAATCAAACGCTTTGCGGAGATCAACATAGGCGCAAGGAGCCCCTGCGAAACTCTCGTCTGCGTTCGGTGAGGACCCGAAGAGCAAGGATACGGTCAATCGTTGACCTCTTTCGGTGAAAGCCTGACTGCTCTGGACGTTGGTGCTCAAGCAGATGGCGGGAACCGCTATCAAGAATTATCCGAGCAAAGAC
This sequence comes from Eptatretus atami, assembly GCA_035128595.1. Lineage (NCBI taxonomy): Eukaryota > Metazoa > Chordata > Myxini > Myxiniformes > Myxinidae > Eptatretus > Eptatretus atami. The sequence goes on along the minus strand of CM068968.1, from coordinate 64,098,715 downwards.
CTTGCCGGCACTGAGAGCAAGCGTCACCCCTCGGTAAGTTGTTGCAGTGCTGACTGTGTGCAGAACGACAAGACGTGCAAATCCACGGTGGTCCACTGCAGCCACATGTAACATCCGTAGTACCAAAACACTTTATGTGGGTTCTGTTGTACATGTTAGCCGATTCCGTGCTGGCTGGAGCCAGTCCGTACGAGCTTCATCGTTTTGAATCCATCCTCTACAGAAACATGTGGTCAAAAACGTTGCCACAGTGTATCGATGGAGTGGAACACCGATGATCTTAACTGTGATGCAGCATCATCAAGGTTGTTGTGCTGAGGCGGTTGTTGGTGATCCATGATCTGAGTTCACACACTGGGTCACGTTGTTCACTGGTGTTGAGGAACATTATGAGCATCAAGGGCACATCAAATCCCTTACATTTGGGTGTTGCTCTGAAACACAAGGGCTTTCCGGTGTATCTTGATGTGTTTTTATGTTCTAGAATTAAACAACGAGCATGTGATGTCCAGGGGTTATGGCGAGCATTCCCCATGGGTCCAAAAGTTAAAAATTTCCCAGTGCTTAGTGGCTGTAAGCACCTGTTGGGACGTAAGGTCATTGAAACCTGGAAGTAAGACAGAACTTTGGCCAATGGCCTAGTTTTCCACACGATCTGCATGTGTCATTGCGAGCAGGTCATCTGTTCGGTGTTGGAGGGTGTGAGGTTCCACAGCTTTTTGCAACTTGCTGAGCCTGGGGCCAACAATGGACATGTTACATTGTTTGTTAGCAATGTCACTCATAGTGTGCAACTGTTGAGGTGTGTGGCGGAGGCTTCATGTGTGCACCCCAATTTCAAGGCACCGTTGAGAGCAAAGGTTTTGGGTTTTGCGAGAAGCTCCTTCTGGACATCGGCCATAAGGGTACTTGCAAGGATTTGCTCCATCACTTGCTCGTCTTCTCTTGTTTGGAGCTAAAAATCACATTACTGGAGAGAAACTAAAAAACCAGCTGAAAAAAGCATCCAATGACTCCCCGGAATTCCCTGGTGTAATGACGAAGCTTCAGTCTACGGATTCTGAAAGTTATCCGGTGGTTCCAGTTCCAGGAAGCAATTGAAAACATATGTTGGCTGCCGCTCATCTGTCAATGTATTGTACCGTTCGAGGACTTCCTCTCAAACTTGAAGCAGTATCGGTAACACCTAACCTGGCTTTCTCCACAATGCCTCTAACTTGGAAAAATATCTCCAGAACGAAAACTAAGGCAAGGTTGTATGAGAACAGTAAGATTTTACAATGGTTTGTCAACCTGTTGAAATGACAGGCAGTTCAAGTTGAATTGTTCGTTGTTCCATAATTGGTACGACTCGGATCAACTCGCCTGATCTGCCAAGGGATCAACTTGTTTGTGACAATATGGAGCTGAGGGAGGAGTTAAGGCAATCCGTTCATCTGAAACTGATCCAATGTCAAGGTGACAAAAGCTGCTCTTCGTATGCATACTGACATCAGAGATGGCAACTGGCAAGAAATTGGTGAGCTGAGGTCCACACACCAAGGAAGTGGACACCCGAGTCCTGATCCATGCTGCTAGTGCAGAAAAGGAAGGCTGTAAAGCAGTAGTCGTCATGGCTGAGGACACGTACAGTCTGGTGCTTTCTCTCTTAGGCCATGAGCCAGACCCAGTAATTTTTGGCCACCGGTACCTTCCAAGGGGGAATTATGCTCATCATAATTTTTGGCAAATTGTGAATGACAAAATGTTACAGAATCACATCTCAGGACAGTGAGGGAGGTGCCAGCTGCTTCAGTGCCAACAGGAAGAAGCAGATGGATACCTACTTCTCCATGCTGCTCATGCAGCAAGAGAGGGCTATCAGGCTGTAGTGATCTGCTCAGAGGACACAGATGTCTTCATAATGTCCTTGGCATTTCATGACAAGATTGGAGTCCCACTGTTCCAGAAATGTGGAACTAGACCGCCGGACGAGGCTCGTTGACATCATAAAGGTTGCTGCCACTGTTGGCATAGATGTCTGCAGGGCTTTCATTGGGATGCATGCAGAAACAGGAATGTGACACTGTCAGTGCGTTGCAGGCAAAGGGAAGACAAGTGCCTTGAAACTCTTGAACCACAACAGGGAAACCCAGGACACATTGCTAGAGTTGGGTCATATATGGGACCTCTCCCAAGAATTGATGGACAAACTAGAGGCATTTACTTGCCTCCTCTATGCACCAAAGGCATCATCCACTAAGGTCAATGATCTCAGGTACGACCTATTCTGTGCTAAGAAAGGTGAGATAGAGAGCCAACCAGCTTCCACCATGCAGGGACTGCTTAGTGAAACACGCACAAAGAGCCAACTACCAGGTTGCAATATGGAGACGATGTCTTGAACAGGACCGCGGAAGTACCAAGCACGTCCTGTTGGCCGAGGATGGAAGATGGAGAAGGAACAAGTAGTTGACAGTTGGTGGTGCACTGGATGGATGGTCAGCCAGCACCTGAGGCGGTCCTTGATTTATTGGCCTGCAATTGTAAAAGGAAGTGTTCACTACCAAAATGTGTGCGTTTGTTAAACGGACTGAAATGCACTGATATGTGCAGACTGCCAGACTGTGAGAACAGGCATCCATCTTTGAGTCAGACGATGGGAAAGTTTAGATGAGGATATTGAAGAACTGGATAATGATGATGATTTTTAAGTACATCTTGAACATTTATATCACTTACAATCAGTGATATGATCAGAGATGTCTTAGAAACTATAAAGGACCCGTCTTTGGTTCATAAGACAATAATGTTTATAAAGCAACACGTTGGGCCTAGTTATGGCCTTGTTAGTGTGGAACACCACATTTGGTGTTTCTATTCTGTAATTTTATGCCCGACAACAAGAAGATTGTGTTTCATTTTCACATTTTACTCATTCATCAGTTGCACATGATTAACCATCTGCTACTGTCTCATTGGTTTATATTGTGTAATACGGGTGTTTGATACTTCATATGTGCATTATTGAGTGCCTAAATTCCTGAAATTCTGTATTTTTTTGAGAAATTACAGGGAAAAAACATTAATCTTGTTCATGAACCATGCTACTCATTTACCTTTGTTTGATTCTTGGAAAATATTCCTTCAATAAAGGAAAATATCATGACATTGACCAAACTACATAAATGGTTTAGTTTGGATAAATTGAAGAGTACCACAGACAATTTACCAGGCATACATTTTGACATTTGTAAACTGAACTGGCATCACTTGGCATCCTCATACAGTAACTACCATTGCAAAAAGTACAAGTTCCAATTTTTAATCAAATGCACTCATCTGTGTGGCAGAATTTTTGAAAATAGGATTTTAAAAATCGCACCCATGTCTGAAGGAAGTGGTTAGGTTTGGCATTTTAGTTTGAAATAGGCAAAGCCGGAAACACACGGAACCCTTTGGAACGCATTCATCCCTTTGGAACCATTAGAATTACCCTTTATAATTACCCTTTAGAACACTTTTACAATTATCGTTTAAGAACCCATTACAATTACCCTTTTGAACCATTAGAATTACCTTTAAAACCCATTTGAATTACCCTTTAGAAATTACCCTTTATAACCCACTAGAACCCTTTATAATTACCCTTTAGAACCCTTTATAATTACCCTTTAGAACCATCATAATTACCTTTTAGAACCCTTTATAATTACCTTTAGAATACATTAGAATTATCCTTTGGAATATCCTAAAGGGTTCTACATTGGAATTCTAATGAGTTGTAAAGGGTAATTCCAAAGTGTAATTATAAAGGGTTCTATAGGGTAATTATAAAGGGTTCTACATTGGAATATAAAGGGTAATTCTAATGAGTTGTAAAGGGTTCTAAAGGGTAATTCCAAAGTGTAATTATAATGGGTTCTAGAAGGTAATTATAAAAGGGTTCTACATTGGATTTCTCAAGGGTAATTCTAATGGGTTCTAAAGGGTAATTCTAATGGGTTCTAAAGGGTAATTCTAATGGGTTCTAAATTAATCTGTGAGAATCCTCCAGAATTACCCTCAATAATTATTCTTTAGAACATCTAGATTACCCCCTCAAATTACCCTTTAGAGTTTAGACCCATCTAGAATTACCCTTTAGAACCCATTAGAATTACCCTTTCAAATTACCCTTTGGAATCATCTAGATTTACCCTTTACAACACATTAGAATTCCTTTAGAACCATCCAGAATTACCCTTTCAAATTACCCTTGGAATCATCTAGAATTACCCTTACAACACCTTAGAATTATCTTTAGAATCCTCCAGAATTACCCTCAATAATTATTCTTTAGAACCATCTAGAATACCCTTTCAAATTACCCTTTGGAATCATCTAGATTGCCCTTTACAACACATTAGAATTACCCTTTGGAACCCTTTTATAATTCACCCAATACAACCTTTAGAACTCTTTAGAATTACTTAAGAACCATATAAAATTCACCATTTCGAACCCTTTATAATTAGTCTTAGAATTAAGCTTTATAATTACCCATTGGAACCTCTCAGAATCACCCTTTATAATTACCATAGAACCCATTACAATTACCATTTATAATTACATTTTAGAATCACCCATCAATCTGTCAAAAGATGAGAGAGAAGAACCTAACACCGTGTTTCTACGAAAAATGAATCCTTTGACCTTTTTAGCAGCGTCTCGCGTAGCGAACGCTGCTCATAGAGAGCTCGGCGTTGTTCTTGTTCTTCTTCTTCTTGTTCTTCTTCTTCTTGTGAAGACAAAACCTTAATCTCTAGGACTCGGCTCTTGTACTACAAGATCCGGATCTCCTTAAATACTAAGCACATGTACACATCCTCACATAGACGGTGCCTTTTGAGAGCGTCTATCATGAACTTAAATATATTCGGACATTTCTTTAAAGTTTCGAAAAGTTCACGTTACTATTTAAAGATTATTCCATTTATCGTATTGTAATTTCGTAAATACACGATATATCGTAAATACGTAAATACATTATGACGGGTTCGCTATTGGCTTAATCAAGGCACGTGACGAAATATCGGAAGTTGTTGTTGTTTTTTTTTGTTTTTTTTATTATTTTTTTTTTAGCCGACAAAACCTTTCGCGACGCTGCTCTTGGACACATTTGTCCTTGTGTTTACTGAGACCCCTTTGAAGACTCTTTAAGGCCCCCAAAGACCCTTAAGAGTGAAAAGACCCAGAGGCCAAAAAAACTCCTTCAAGATTCTACTATAAATGGATGAGGTGTGTGTGCGTGCATGCGTGCGCGTGTGTGGTGCATGTTCTTGTGGAGTTCTACTGGAGCGTTCTGATGTGGAATGTGATGCACCGAAATGATTGTCATGATCTCCTGAGTTGATTAGCCTAATAAACATACAAAGAACCCGGAAGAACTCTCATGTTTAAACACACGTCATGTTAAGGTGTATAGAGCAGCTTAATAGGTCTTCGGTGACATGGCATTCTATTTACAAAAAATCACAAAAATAATAATAACATTTAACAAACCATATATTATTTAACACAAATAATATTGTTACGGTTGTGGGAGTCGATGGAGCAATTTCATAGAAAAGTTAGGATTGTATAGAGTTGCTAGGTCTGTGGATGTGTAGGAGACATCTCAATGTAAATTAAGTTGGTAAACTGTGAGCTTAAGTGTTACTTGTCATCACACGGGGGGGAGGGGGTGCTGTGAAATTAGATGGGGATTAAGGACAATTCCCCCAGTATGTAATTGCCTCCTGTGACCTTTTCCTACGTTTTGCATTTACAAGCTACAATAAAAGAATTACTTATTATAACGACAACAATAATAATAACAGAGCCAAACGTCCAGCAGGCAAAAAGCCCACCTTCCCGGCTTCGTACCAGCAAGTCATGCCCCGAGGCTATGATTGATCAGTGTGACATGAAAGGGAGGGGGGGGGCACGGTCGAAGGCAGAGGTTTGGTGAGGAACGTGGCTGAGACAGAGGATCTCGTTTTTGCTCTCCGGGTGCTCGTGAAATTTGCAGCATGCTGGAAAGACGCGAGCCATTCCTGTTCGGCTGAGTCACGAGTTGTACGATTATGAGAAAGAGAGGAGAGGAGCGCGCCTCTCAACGAACTTGGCTTTTCCGTTGTGTGTTAAAGGAGGAAGGTGGGCGATCGTTGAGGCGATCTCATGTTCGAGAGAACATGACATGCGGCATATTTGTTCACGAGAAGAAGCGCACGACGGTCGATTGCCAAGTTCATAAAAGACCAGATTTGGACAAAGCTAAGTGCCAGAATAAAGGAGATTTTCTTTATTTTTCCCCTTGTCTGTATTAAGTCCATGTGTCAAGCGCCTCGACTTTAGGCTTTAATTTATCTCACGTTATATTATTACACTTTGAATTATTGCCATGTAAATATTTGATTTATTTTCATAAAACTGCAGTGTTATTTTAGGTTGTTTGTGTTGTCTATTTGTCGTGGGTTCGAGATAAACCCCATTGTGCTGTGTTTCCGTGACGTCGTGTACGTGCATTTGCCGCCCATTCCCTCCCGCACACGCCATAATCTCCGAGATCACGTGTTCGCCTCAAAGGGAAACTGCTAGGCGATCCAGCCTGGTCGTGTTAACTGCCCGTCAACGACAATGGGTTGGGGGATTAACCTAACCGCTCGGACCACGACAATATTAATAATAATAATGGTATCATTTGCAATAATAATAATAACACCCTAACCTATAATCTCTACCCTGGCCAAGCACATAGTGGGCTTTGTGAAGGCAAGCTAATGCTCACAGCAGTACAGCAGGCAGGTATACTGCAAGGCCTTGAAGACTAATGGAAATTTCATCCAATCGACCAACGGCCCATAGTAATTCAATGGGTTCTAAATGGTCATTCTAAAGGTAATTCTGGAGGGTCATCTTATGGGTCTAAAGAGTAATTCTGAAAGGTCATTCTTATGGGTTCTAAAAGGGTAATTCAGATGGTTCTAAAGAATAATTATTGAGGTAATTCTGGTGGTTCTAAAGGTGTAAAGTATTGTTAAAAGGGTTATAAAGGTTCTAGTGGTAATTCTAAAGAGTTCTAAAAGGTAATTCTAGTGGGTTTAATGGTGTAAATAGTATTGATAAAGGTTCTAAAGGTTAATTATAAAGGGTTTGCAGTCATGGTCGAGATGAACCCCTTGTGCTGTACTTCTCCGAGGATGACGTGTTCGCCTCGAAGGGAAACCGCTCAGCGATCCAGCCTGGTCGGTGTTAACCGCCCGTCCACGACAATGGATTGGGGGGATTAACCTAACCGCTCAGGCCACGATGGTTCTAGAGTACCAATGGGTTCTAAGGTAATATAAAGGGTTCTACATTGAATTCTAAAGGGAATTCTAATGAGTTGTAAAGGATATTATAAAGGGTTCTAAAGAGTAATCTAATGGTTCTAAATGGTAATTCTAATGGAATCAAAGGGTAATATAAAGGTTCTAAAAGGTAATTCTGATGGTTCTAAAGTAATTATTAAAGGTATTATTAATGGGTTCTAAAGGGTAATTCTATGATGTTCTAAAGGGTAATTATAAAGGGTTCTAAAGGGTAATTCTAATAGGTTCAAAGGGTAATTATAAAGGTTCTACATTGCAAATTTCTGGAAGTATTCTAATGAGTTGTATAAGGGTAATTCTAAAGGGTTCTAAAGGGTAATCATAAAGGGTTCTACATTGGAATCTAAAGGATAATTATAAAGGGTTCTACATTGGAATTCTAAAGGGTAATTCTAATGAGTTGTAAAGGGTAATTCCAAAGTGTAATTAAAGGGTTCTAGAGGGGTAATTATAAAGGTTCTACATTGGAATTCTAATGAGTTGTAAAGGGTAATTCCAAAGTGTAATATAAAGGGTTCTATAGGGTAATTATAAAGGGTTCTACATTGAATATAAAGGGTAATTCTAATGAGTGTAAAGGGTTCTAAAGGAATTCAAAGTGTAATTATAATGGGTTCTAGAAGGTTAATTATAAAAGGGTTCTACATTGGATTTCTCAAGGTAATTCTAATGGGTTCTAAAGGGTAATTCTAATGGGTTCTAAAGGGTAATTCTAATGGGTTCTAAAGGGTAATTCTAATGAGTTGTAAAGGTAATTATAAAGGGTTCTAAAATGTAATTCTGATGGGTTCTAAAGGGTAATTATAAAGGTTCTAAAGGGTAATTCTAATAGGTTTAAAGGGTAATTATAAAGGGTTCTACATTGGAATTCTAAAGGGGAATTCTAATGAGTTGTAAAGGGTAATTCAAGTGTAATTATAAAGGTTCTAGAGGGTAATTATAGGTTCTACATTGGAATTCTAATGAGTTGTAAAGGTAATTCCAAAGTGTAATTATAAAGGGTTCTATAGGGTAATTATAAAGGGTTCTACATTGGATAATAAAAGGGTAATTCTAATGAGTTGTAAAGGGTTCTAAAGGAATTCCAAAGTATTATAATGGGTTCTAGAAGGTAATTATAAAAGGGTTCTACATTGGATTCTCAAGGGTAATTCTAATGGGTTCTAAAGGTAATTCTAATGGGTTCTAAAGGGTAATTCTAATGGGTCTAAAGGGTAATCTAATGAGTGTAAAGGTATTATAAAGGGTTCTAAAATGTAATTCTGATGGGTTCTAAAGGGTAATTATAAAGGGTTATAAAGCGTTATTCTGATGGGTTCTAAAGGTAATTATAAAGGTTCTAAAGGGTAATTCTAATAGGTTTAAAGGGTAATATAAAGGGTTCTACATTGGAATTCTAAAGGGTAATTCTAATGAGTTGTAAAGGGTAATTCAAAGTGTAATTATAAAGGTTCTTGAGGGTAATTATAAAGGTTCTACATTGGAATTCTAATGAGTTGTAATGGGTAATTCCAAAGTGTAATTAAAAGGTTCTAGAGGGTAATTATATGGGGTTCTAAAGGGTAATTCTAATGGTTCTAAAGGTAATTCTAAAGGTTCTAAAGGTAATTCCAAAGTGTAATTATAAAGGGTTCTAGAGGTGATTATAAAAGGTTCTACATTGGAATTCTCAAGGGTAATTCTAATGGGTTCTAAAGGGTAATTCTAATGAGTTGTAAAGGGTAATTCCAAAGTGTTATTATAAAGGGTCTAGAGGGTAATTATAAAGTGTAATTATAAAGGTTCTAGAGGGTAATATAAAAGGGTTCAACATTGGAATTCTAAAGGGATTCTAATGGGTTCTAAACGGTAATTCTAATGGTTCCAAAGGGTAATTATAGAGGTGTCTAAAGGGTAATTCTAATGGGTTCTAAGGGTAATTGTAAAGGGTTCTAAAAGGTATTCTAATGGGTTCTAAAGGGTAATTCTAAAGGGTAGTTATAAAGGGTTCTAAAGGGTAATTCTAATAGGTTATAAAGGTTCTACATTGGAATTCTAAAGGGTAATTCTAATGAGTTGTAAAGGGTAATCCAAAGTGTATTATAAAGGTTCTTGAGGGTAATTATAAAGGGTTCTACATTGGAATTCTAATGAGTTGTAAAGGGTAATTCCAAAGTGTAATTATAAAGGGTCTAGAGGGTAATTATGAAGGTTCTAGAATAATTCTAATGGGTTCTAAAGAGTAATTGTGAAGGTTCTAAAGGGTTCTAAAGGGTAATTCCAAAGTGTAATTATAAAGGTTCTAGAGGGTAATTATCAAAGGGTTCTACATTGGAATTCTCAAGGGTAATTCTAATGGGTTCCAAAGGGTAATTCTAATGAGTTGTAAAGGGTAATTCCAAAGTGTTATTATAAAGGGTTCAACATTGGAATTCTAAAGGGTAATTCTAATGGGTTCTAAATGGTATTCTAATGGTTCCAAAGGGTATTATAAAAGGGTTCTAAAGGGTAATTATAGAGGGTTCTAAGGGTGATTCTAATGGTTCTAAAGGTAATTGTAAAGGGTTCTAACGGTAATTGTAAAGGTTCTAAAGGGTGATTCTAATGGGTTCTAAAGGGTAATTCTAATGGGTTCTAAAGGGTTCTAATGGGTAATTCTAATGGGAATTCTAATGGGTTACAAAGGGTAATTGTAATGGTTCTCAAGGTAATTCTAATGGGTTCAAGGGTAATTATAAGAGGTACTTCTAATGAGTTCAAATGGTAATTATAATGGGTTCTAAGGGTAATTCCAAAGGGTCCGTGCGTTTCTCGGCATTGCCTATTTCAAACTAAAATGCCAAACCTAACCACTTCCTTCAGACATGGGTGCGATTTTTAAAATCCTATTTCAAAAATTCTGCCACACAGGTGAGTGCATTTGATTAAAAATTGGAACTTGTACTTTTGCAATGTAGTTACTGTATGAGGATGCCATGTGATGTGGAAATGTGGAATCAGTTTACACATGTCAAAATGTATGCCTGGTAAATTGTCTGAGGTACTGTTCAATTTTATCCAAACTAAACCATTTATGTAGTTTGGTCAATGTCATGATATTTTCCCTGTTGTTATTGAAGGATATTTTTCCAAGAATCAACAAAGGTAAATGATAGCATGTTCATGAACAAGATTAATGTTTTTTTCCTGTAATTTCTCAAAAAATACAGAATTTCAGGAATTTAGATACTCAATAATGCACATATGAAGGTATCAAACACCCGTATTACACAATATAACCAATGAGACAGTAGCAAGATGGTTAATCATGTGCAATCTGATGAATGAGTAAAATGTGAAAATGAAACGCAATCTTCTGTTGTCGGGCATAAAATTACAGAATAGAAACACAAATGTGGTGTTCCACACTAACAAGGCCATTAACTAGGCCAATGTGTTGCTTTATAAACATATTGTCTTATGAACCAAAGACGGGTCCTTTATAGTTTCTAAGACATCTCTGATCATATGCACTGATTGTAAGTGATATAAAATGTTCAAGATGACTTAAAAATCATAATCATTATCCAGTTCTTCAATATCCTCATCTAAACTTTCCCCATCGTCTGACTCAAGATGGATGCCTGGTTCTCACAGTCTGGCAGTCTGCACATATCAGTGCATTTCAGTCCGTTTAACAAACGCACACATTTTGGTAGTGAACACTTCCTTTTACAATTGCAGGCCAATAAATCAAGGACCGCCTCAGGTGCTGGCTGACCACCATCCAGTGCACCACCAACTGTTCAACTACTTGTTCCTTCTCCATCTTCCATCCTCGGCCAACAGGACTTGCTTGGTACTTCCGGGTCCTGTTCAAGACATCGTCTCCATATTGCAGCCTGGTAGTTGGCTCTTTGTGCGTGTTTCACTAAGCAGTCCCTGCATGGTGGAAGCTGGTGGCTCTCTATCTCACCTTTCTTAGCACAGATAGGTCGTACTCGAGATCATTGAACTTAGTGGATGATGCCTTTGGTGCATAGAGGAGGCAAGTAAATGCCTCTAGTTTGTCCATCAATTCTCGGGAGAGGTCCCATATATGACCCAACTCTAGCAATGTGTCCTGGGTTCCCTGTTGCTGGTCAAGAGTTTCAAGGCACTTGTCTTCCCTTTGCTTGCAAATGCACTGACAGTGTCACATCTGTTTCTGCATGCATCCCAATGAGAGCCCGCCCACAGACATCTATCCAACAGTGGCAGCAACCTTTATGATGTCAACGAGCCTCATCCGGGTTCGAGTTCCACATTTCTGGAACAGTGGGACTCCAATCTTGTCATGAAATGCCAAGGACATTATGAAGACATCTGTGTCCTCTGAGCAGATCACTACAACCTGATAGCCCTCTCTTGCTGCATGAGCAGCATGGAGAAGTAAGTACCCATCTGCTTCTTCCTGTTGGCACTGAAGAGCTGGCACCTCCTCACTGTCCTGAGATGTGATTCTGTAACAATTTGTCATTCACAGTTGCATGTAGAACCTTTCCCTGTATTTAAACATGGTATCCATTAATTAGGGAATGGCAAAAAACTTCCGTACCACTTTTTATGAAAACAAAATCATATGTTCTTGCAATGTATCAGCACTGGACTATCAGTGCCTGTAATTGCAAACACTAAATGCTAGGCTAGTTTTAACAACTGTTTTGAAAAGCAAATAACATGAGCTACGTGCCTAACAATTTTCAAGAAGATATAGCCTATAATAAGAGAGAACCATTAGTTTTAAATAGAATGTCTTCTTCTGTCTTACGCCGTTTCAGAAAAGTTTATTTTGGGATGAGGTACGAAACGGCTAATAACACACAAAAGGCTACCACCAATGCAATGCTATCACATAGTTTCTGACTGTAGAGATGTATACCTGCCAAAAATTATGATAAGCATAATTCCCCTCGGGATCG
>CM068968.1:64053977-64069071 GCA_035128595.1 Eptatretus atami | reverse complement strand
GAACCGTGTGTAACCCGAGCGGATGGTTACCGAGGTCCATCGGTCCAAATGCACAATGACGGCAGCAACGGCCTTCCTAATCCCCAATACGCACCGTGGCAAACCAATGGCAGAAAGGACAAGGACGAGCTGAGTACACTGCAACAAAAGGGGAATTTTTTTACAACAATAATGTGGGAACGAGGGGAGCACGTAAGGGCAGAGTTATCTGACTAAGCAATGCAAATAATGTACAGCAAAAGCACTTTACAATTCTACTTATCAGACAGGGCCCACGGACACACACACGCACACACAAATACCAGAAGAAATGATGGCCGCGGCCTTTATTGATACCCCCAGCTCGGAGGGAAGGTGAGCTGGAGGTAAGGATAATGTGCTGGCTACCTGGCCGCGTTCGCGCGGCTCGATGTCCGCACCTTCCCGGAGCACCAGTCGCCAACAGGACGGACCAGGGCAGCCAAATCCAGAGGAGGCGAGACGAGGTGATCTCCCGTGATGAGATGGTCGACCTCCTATAGTAATGCGCCAGACGAGATGCCTCGGATGCGCGCGATGCAGTCAGCGCAGACCAGACAGAAGCGCGCGATACAGTCAGCGCAGACCAGACCGAAGCGCTTCGAGCCGACGGGACGCAATCATTCGTTCCTTCTTCTGTCCCTCGGGGCGTGGTCCTCTCGTCCGTGGCCTGCTCTCATTGGGTGGACCGCGTGTCACGGCTCCGCCTTCTTGTAAAGGACCGCCCCGGCTTTTGGCCCGCTCGTCGCCCATTGGGCGGAAAATGACGCATACCCTTATTTGGCACGCAGCCAAAGCGAAACGCTTCGTGACCATATTTGGAATGGAATTCCAATCCAACAGAATTCCGCACACGCCCGCATACCAGCGAGCGTGCGGAGAATGCCGAGAGCAGAGTGTGTATGTTTGTTGTAAACGAAGATGGGCGTTGTTGTCGTTGCTGTAAGTGATGTAAAAATCCTATCTATAAAATAATCCACAGCGCACGTACACTTAATTCCCATTAGACACAGGGGATGGATTCTAACTATACACATATACCTTAACGAAATAACTGAGCTATGGGGACCTGTCTGTTGTGTGCTCATGGCTGCCAGATTCGTAACAATAACCCCTGCAAACGGGAGAGTCTGCTGTAATAGGAGCTGTCAAGCACAGCTCCTGGGAAGTGAGCTTGGCATGTGAAAGGGTACAGTGTCGGGGTGAAGAAGGTGCAGCCGATATGCCGATATAGGATGCCAATTGATGCTGTGTTCGGTGGTGATCAATAAAGCCACCATCTCCTAAAATGTGAGTCAATGTCATCTTATTACAGTGTATAAGGGTGGTTTATAAGACTGCCTCAGCTGCGCTAAACTTCTGGAATTTTTTTTATAACTTTCGTTAAAATCATTATTCTCTTAAGATTGAAGTATAACTCCAAACACTGTGCGGAGTATCGTGTTCTATGAGATCTCTCGTGAGTATAGCATCTCGTCTACCTTTATTCCTGTATTCCATTTTAATAAACCCATTTTAATTAGAAGAGACGTTTTCCCACCTTTTACCTCCCATATGTTGCATCGCCTAGTTTGGCCTCGGATCGGAGCGATCCTTGGGGTTTTGTAAATTGTAAAGAACAGTTAATTGAATGCAGTGTGTATTTGGTAAGCTCAGCGATCTTCAGGAGTAGCCAAAGCCTTTTTGGGTTGTTTGTTTGTAAACACTGCCGAGGCTCGTATGAGAGCGAACACACAGAACGTAAACAAGGGGAGCAGGAGACAAGAGGGGCAGGAGAGGAAAGGAAAAACCAGTGGGGAACAGAGACATTAGGAGATCTGTGGAAGGAAGAGGAATGTTTACACAGAGTAAACAAGATGGACACTACAGGGACTTTCAGGTCCTTACACGACAGGGAGTAGCCATCATTTCTGGCGCCAAAGTGATATTAGTTAGAGCCATGGACGTGACACAAGCTTAGGAAGGTGCACACTGTATAAACGGATCAATCCTCCGACATGATGTTGAATATAAGCATTTCATTGTTAATCAAATAAATCAAGTGGAGCTGTGCTGTGTGTTCTGTGCGTGGCTCTGCTTACCTTCAAACAGCTGAGGATCATTCTTCGGCTCCCTGAGGGGAGAATCACAAGGTTCCTGCTTCACACACACATTGCTCAAAGCATCTTGGGAACTCTGACAGAGGTCAGTTTGAAAATTTTCTATCTTCACCGGACGAACCAGACCTGCAAACAGTCATCTCATGTTATTTCAGGAAAGAGATGAAATGAATACTAAAAATAAAAAATCCAATCTATAATAATGAGAGAGAGACAGAGACAGAGACAGAGAGAGACAGAGACAGAGAGAGGAGACAGAGAGGGTGAGAGTGAGAGTTTGAGTGAGAGTGAGAGAGAGAGAGTCCCGTACAATGTACACTCGTAAATGTCTACCAATGGGACAAACAGGATGTTGTTGTGGTTCAGACCTTTGTCTTGAAAAGATGATTCATCTCCAAACTCGGACTTCACCTTCACTTTCACAATAAAACCTGAAACAAAAATATCTCATTAAAACTAAACAATGATACGACTGAATCTAAATATATATATTTTATATTTATCTCAGAAGAAAAATGTGAAAAATAAATGAGAAATTATATAAAACTCGAGAGGTGTTCATTATAGCACAAGCAGTGCTGGATATTACAATTAAGAGTTTCATTTTCAGGATTTTGTTAAAAAAAACACAAACACAATTAAAGAGACGGACCGACAACACAAAAGGCTTCCAGTACATCTCTACAGAACCAATCATTATGTCATGGCGCTGTTTCAGATAAATTTTGAAGGTATGGTAAAACCATCTCATTCCAACCGAGTCATCATCAGACCATTTTAAAGCCTTTATCCCTGAGCAAGGGTCAGCTTTTTGCGGCCTCCAATCATGGTACCCTTTCTTGTGGCAATGTTTTTACAGCCGGATGCCCTTCCTGACGCCAACCCTTTAGTCACCTTCGACCCTGCAGGAAAATTACCAGTATACTGTGCTCATTTTGCCGACCTTCGGAAGGATGACAAGCTGAGTCAACCCCCCTGATGCAACTCAGCGGCCAGCGGGACTCGAACTCAGGACCCCAAGGATCCCAAGCCACGCCTTAACCACTGAGCCACACCAGGCTCATGTCTCATTACAACCGAGTATATAGTGGTAAATCATTGTAATAAATAAACTCAGTACGCTTGTGCCTGATACCTGATACACCATAGCTACCTTCCTCCAAGAATATATATATATATATATATATATATATATATATATATATATATTATTTGCGAATTCGCGCCCGCCGGCGTGCGAACGGCCACGTAACTCGAATCGCGGCACGTCGCCCACCGGACGGACAATTCAGTCGTGACCCTCTCGGAACAACGCCGGAGCTAGTCACGGGTGGGGGTTTAACCCCACCACGATGGTGCCAATTGCCCACCCGCCAGGATAGGTTGCTCGCCAAATTCGATCTACTAAGTACCTGCGCGAATGGTCGACCGGCGATCGTACCACGCCACAGGCCGACTCCGGACACGAACCGCTTAACGGTCCGTTCCGTGCTACAGTGATAACCGAGCGGTTATCGTCGGCCTTGACGGTTCCGATTAATTACCGGGAGTTGCACCACTACGAACGCCTTACGTAAGCAGGGATGGAGAGTCAACCAAAGGAAAGGACGCAGCGAAACGGGGAACAAGTTCACACAAGCACGTTTAATTCACACGCACACACAGACAAGCACGGAAGGCACGTATTTACAGTCATACAATTATGCACAAAAAGCAAATGGAGGGTTAAAACCGACTACACGCGTACACACGGCAACACTTAAACAGTTCTACTTATGGAGACTGGCGCCACAAACACACATACAAAACTGTGAGTGTTGTTGTGTGTGATGTGTGTGTATGTGATGGCACCTTCATGCATAAGTTTAAGGATTGCTTAGAAGTGATAATGGGATAGTCTGCTCTGTGTCTGCCTTTGTTAAATATGCTTGCCTTTTGTCGCACCCCCCAAATTCCTTGCTATCCACTGCTGCTACATCATTATTAAACCCCATCACTGAATAGCCACATACCTTCCTCACAATTGTAAACAAATGCTTTTATATAGAAATGTTTCCCAGCTTGTTTTCATCTTTTCCTTCATTGGTCCAGCACGGTCCCTATCCAAGCTTACCCGGGCACTTTTATCCCCCCAACGAATCTGTTTCCTAGCTGGACGCCCTTGGCGGTACGCTTTCACTGCCACCTGATCAGGTAATGGTGATCCAGTGTTGAACAAGGCATTATTGAGGGACGTGCTCCCGGAATCAGATCATGTGACCATGAGGTAAACCGGTATCCAGCAGACAGAGGACCCTAAGTCACGTGCGTTGAGTTATTGGCATTCACGCGTCGAATAGCGACCCGCCGCGTCACGGAATATCTGTGTGCAATGCCTTGCCGATTCCGGAGAGTCTGGTGGAACCCGAGGTAGCTTTCACCCCCCGCCCATTGGCCTTTCTCACCCCACCCCAAGTCTCGCCAACAATATTTTGGCTAAGTGCTGCTCTCTCTCTATCGCAGTGCAGCCTTGCTGGCTCTGGTTGCATCATTGGTTGGGAGCGGCTATGCCGCTGCATGCAGTGTCCCCCCTTACCAGTGCCATTGGTACTCATTTGGCCAACCTTGGAAGGATGACAGGCTGAGTCAACCTCCTGGTGGTATTTAATTCAGCGGCCCAACACGGCTTGAACTCAGGACCCTAGGATCCCAAGCCGCCACCCTAACACTAAGCCAACACCAGGCTCCAAGTTACTGCTAAATGAAGGTTTTGAAAGTGCAAAGCCGCATTCTGTGCTCAATGTGCCAAGTAGTATAATCCAATTTAAATACTGCCTTTGCCTGCATGTCTTACACCACCTTATTTGCGTATGTTACATAAGTTCTTTCTGCCTGTTGTTTGCTGTTATTTGTGACATCCATAAAAAACAGTAAGCCTGTTTGAATTATTATTGTGCAATTGCAGACAAATTCCTCATTGTTCCTTGATCATAAAACTGACTCTTGTAAGAAGACAGATAGACAGACAAGAAAAAGAAAACCGAAGTGAAACTAATTCTTCACCCCGCTTTTAGCACGTGTTTGAGGGAATTGCGGATGGTGAGGAACATGTGTGCTCGTAGGTGATCGGGCGTAGGGATCCAAGCTGGGGAGGAGCCTAGCGTAAGAACCTTCCCCAACGTGAGCGGTCTTCGGCATGAGGCTTGCGGGATTGTCCCATCCAGGCCCATTGTTTGAACAATTAATGGAATGTGCGTGACGCCATTTGACACAACTCGCAGGTCACGTGATCAGCCATGCTTCCACAACTTTAACATTTAGGCCCTGTCTAATATTGTCATCCAAATTTGGTAGCATTCTGAACTGGTGGGTTGGAGAAGATTTTTTGAAGGATTTATGCCCGATTTTTTTCCCAAAATTGACTAAGACCGGCCATTTTGACAACTTCGGTCACATTGATCGCACGACCTTTGCGCAATTTAAACCATTCCCTTTTGCCTAATGTTGTATCCAAATTTGGTACATTCTGACTGCGTGATTAGGAGTAGAGCAAGATTATGGATACGAACTTTGTTGTGACCGACATTTTGTAGACACTTCCAGCGTCACCACGCCGTCACCTGATCAATGGCCTCCGCAATTTACATCAAGACCGTGTCCTAATGTTTTGCTAACCCAAATTTTGTAGCATTTCTGGACTGTGGGTCTGCGAAAAGAAGATTTTGAAGAAATTTATGCGGACGCCCCATTTTGACACATGTACCGGTCATGTGATCGGGCATGACCTCCGCAAATTTAACATCCCGACCATGTACTTAATGTTGGAACCCAATTTTGTAGATAGCAGTCTGATTGTGCGTCTTGCGAAAAGAAGATTGGAAGGAATTTACATATGTCGGCTTATTATGCACCTAATTTAAAGTCATGTGACTTGAAACGATGTTTACGATCCCTGTTACCAGTCGGAAGAGAAATGTTGCCTCCAAAAATTTCAGTGCGTCGGAGAAGTCGAAAAAGGAGACGTACGGATGGTGCTGCCTAAGCAGTCTCCTTAGGTATTGCGGCACAATCCTGATGGGTCGCCACTCTGACGCAGTACAGCAAGCTGCACTCTTTTGCCTACCTCGGAAGTGATGAACAAGCAGAAGTCAACCCCACCTGGTATTCAACAGTCAAGGGCGATTTGAACTCAGGATTCCTAGGCAATCCAAAAGTCCACCACCCTAACCATTAAGTCAACCCAGGCAGTAAAAAATGAGAGGAAATGCGAGGAGAAATGGAGAAAACATAGCGGGCATACCCCTGGTTGCTCACCTGAATAGGCGGCTGGATAACGATTAACCAGGGAATCACTGGTAGGCATGGATGACCGCACAAAATACGTAATGGAGAAGAAAGTAAATTACCTATGCCATCTTTTGTCTTTAATGCCAGTGCAACAACCTTTGGTACATCACGGGATGAATGTTGTGGTCAAGTTTCATTCAGAATGCATGTGTCGTTTCTGAGAAGAAAGCAAATACATTATTTTGAGGGAGCAACCCCCATTGACCCCCTTAGCGGCCCAATATATACATTAATGCCACATGAACAGCCTTTGATACATGCCATGGGAGGAATGTTGTGGTAAATGTATTTCATCAAAATCGCATGTGCCCAGTTTTTGAGGAAGCGTTGCAAAGTATTTGTGACGACAGACGGACGGACCGATGACATGCCATCCATAAGCTCCCAGAACTACGTTCCACGGTGAGCCTAAAAATGACAAGCGTTTCGGGGGCCAGATTAAAAGTAATAATGGCCTGGAAGACCATGCCACCCAGGATGGATGATTGCTCTGCCCCCAGGAAGAGACCGGTCAATGAGATGAGAATATAGAGCATTTAGAGGGGGAGAAGATCGGGCTCTCGTAGCGGAACTGCGAATGCGGGTGCTCGGTTTCACCAGCTCGGGTTCTGCAGCACCAGGGACCAACAGTGTGTGTGAACTGACTCCAGCTCCCTGTTGGTATGCACAGGCATCTAGGCCGTGAACACGATGAGCAGGTTTTCAGCCTTGCGGGGTGTGGGGCATGGCGAGTCTGCTGAGGGATGGAGCAATGTTGGACCTCCAGTTAAGCAAATCTGAGCTATGGCTGGCGAGCCCGTCGAGGTCGTGCGAGCTGGTGGGTGGGGAGTCTTCTGGTTCCCGAGGTGATTCAAGGTTTCGACCTGTGAGGGTTCGATTCGGCACCTGGAGTTGTTTGACTCGTTGCGCACTGGTTTGTGTTTGTGCGGAGAGGTAGAAGGAAAAAGCTTTGCGGTAGGGCCACTTTACAAAGAGACGGCCATGTGGCCGGTGTCAGTTTGAGCTCCAATTGGAAACAAAATGTGCTTTTAATGCCATGAGGTAGGATAAGGATTCATGAGCAATGTGCTCATGGCAATGCGGGAAAGTTGGAGAGCGGAGGGAGCTCAAGGCCAGCAGCAGCTCAAGGAAGGCGCTACAAAGCCTGCCAATAACAATGGGGCCATGAGCGGTTTTTTCGCTTTAATGGGAAACGCTAAGCCAGGAATTTTAAATGCGAAATTTACTAGAGTTAGCCTTGGAGGTAGTTGCGTCTCCGGCTCTGCAGGACTCGGACCAGGGGAGGTTAATGGATCTGCCTTCATGGGAAATTGCTCAAACTAAGAGATTGGGTTGGCCAGGCAGCTGGGGAGCTGCTCAGCATAATTTGGATGTTGGGTCCGACCACAGGTAGTGTGGGTGCGACCCGAGCCCTTGTCCATCGGGGAGACGTCCGCAGCAAGTGTATCAGGGCCGGTGAGTGGCCGGACCCTGAGGGGGTTGAGACCTCAGGGGACTGGTTACTCCTCGGTACCTGGCATGCTAGTGCCACAGATGAGGACCACTAATGGAAGTGTTGCCTCAGTCGGTTGCCTACCATCAAAAGCATGATGCCCAATAAGGACCTCAGGAAGTGGACTGCCTGGGCATGCGGCCCTAGCAGCCTCTCCCTAAGCCTCCTGGATCAGGATCAGCCAGCTCTTATGGCAACCTGCCCATGCTGGGCTGGTCTATGGACTGTGGGCTCGAACCGCATGGACTGAGTGCGAATACAGCCCCACTGGACAAACATTAAGCATCTGTGGGAAAGTTTAGGAGTGTTTGGGAAAGGGCCTGAAGAGGCCCATGCTATAACCTTTCCCCAGATGGCGTCACCAAAGATTTATGGGCCTCTCAGTTGGGAAGAGATTCGGGAATTGGCTTCATGGGAAGAATGACCTACAGCAGGCGCTGCTGCCGGATTGAACAGTTCGCTCCCCAGTGGTAATTTGGATTTGTTGAACTAAATTTACCTTTCCCCATTGTCACTAACGTGCCATGCTTTGCTCTGGGGCGTATGCAGGGTGTCTGGGGTAACTTGGTCATGGGTGACGGTCAAGAGTGGCATGAGAAGCCAAGCACGTCGCTGTTTCGACCCGGGTTGAAAGGGTTAAAATGTTTGTGTTGTGGACTAAAATATGTATTTTCACTGGTTTATATTAATCGCTGTTTTTTATTGACTTACGTGTAAGCAGGCCATGCAGGTAATGAACAGACACTTTCTGGCATGCCACAGTAGGTGCACGGTTAGAAGCTTTGAATGGCCAGCTGCGGGAGACTTATGTTGCCAAGGTTTTGGGTGGGAAGTGGTGTTTGTCGCAGTGGATCAGCCTCTCAGGGAGTGAGGAATGTAGAGCTCCGCCACGCCTCGCCCACGGTAGCCCAGGCCAAGTATCTGCGGGTATGGGAAACCCGCCCAGGAGGTGGCGTTGATTAGGTCAGCCACAAGGCCGGAGGACCCCTGGCGACATGCCAAGGCCCAATAGTGAGCCAGCAAAGAAAGCTGTGCTTGTGGTTCTGGGGGGTGGGGAGTCCAGGAATTCCCTCAAGTGGGACCTTGTTTGGCTGCACGGCACACATTATACTGCCATATGCCTGCGCACCACAGTTTAGGACCCCTCAACTGCGTCGAGTTGACGCCACAACTGCCAGATTAAATAATGCACGGCCTTGCAGCAGATGACTTGTGGTTTTCATAATTGCAGGTTGTTGTTGTTGTTGTTGTGGTTGTTGTGTACTGTATAAGGGAATGCTTTCACTTGATCCCATGCCAACTTGATATGTGCATTGACGGCATATAGGAGTAGTTGGAATTAGGTATTTAGGCCAGCTGACGTCTGGAGCAGGTTACATCCACAGGGAGCGTGGTCTATTAATGGGTAGGTGGGTTTGAATTGGTTATAGTAAATTTTGGTAAGGTAGGTTCAGCTTGTTGCTCACTTTTTCCATCTTCTCTCCCCACCCTGGAACACCTGAAGAATACATACTAGATGAGGCAGGAATTGAAATTGATGAATTAACTTTTTTATTTTGCTACATAATTCGTGCATCGCCTGTGATGTCTGGTGCACTTTTTATCTGTTTAGTATGTTAGCGATTATGTTGGATATTGCGCGATTTTGTTTTCCTGAGTCTATTTTAATTTCCATTGCTGAAGGTTTTGTGACAGTAAATAGTGTGAAGAAGAAAGATGTTGGGGCTAGTGAAAAATAAGGAAAATTGCACATTATTAAAATGTTATTAAAAGCTGTTCAAGTAAGAAGCAAATATTTCAATTATGCGCGAATGTTGGTTCAATGCGAAGTAATGAGAAAAGAAAGATAATAAGAATGAACAAAGGAAAGAAACAAGAGGCAGAATGAGTTAATTGATTTTTGTTTTTTCAAGCGAAAATATTTGTTTGTTGTTATGTTTTTGAAAGTGAGGAGGTGGGAAATAAGATAAAGATGAGGAGCGTGAAAGAGAACACTCGGATAAAGCAGAATGAGGCACAATGTCTGAGAGGTCTTCGCTCGTTCTTCATGAGAGGATGCTTGAAATCAAGCGCGAGATGGGATGCTGTGTCATGGCACCTCAATATGCGAGGTTATAAGGACATGTAGAACAAGGCCAAAGCAGACAAAGATCATCTCCTCTTCCACAAAGTCTGATGAACCTACACCCGAAACACGTGGGGAATCCTCAATTAACCTCCAATTGACCCATCCATCATCATCTCATCATCATTATCAAAAGGTAAGTAGAATTTGAACCCTGAGCTCCTTGGACTTTTCGGCTCCCCCACCGTGGGTCTGAAAGTAAAATGCCGGCCGCTCGAGTATTATGGAGGTTTGAATACCGCAGTACCTCGAACGATAAACCTCCGAGCACCCATGCCCAAGGATTCAAAGGGTTAAGTGTTTTTCATTTTTACTGGGAACAATATGTACAGTCCTAGTTTTCGGCCAAAAAAAGTCGATAAATTTTAATTGTTGTGGGTTCCGGGTCTCGCGGTGGCTGAGCGACGCACCGCTAGGGGGAGCGTGGAGTCGGCTCCACCGAACACCGGAATTTAGGTCGTACCGTTTCAGATAAATCCGATAAAGGTCACGGATCCCTTATCGGACCAAAGATCGCCAATAGGTCGACCACGTGGGATAGGGTTAATTGCAAAACTTCAATATACCTAAATACCCACGTCTGTCCGTACTACCGGGGAACCACACCCTCTGGCAGCCACCCATCGAGCCGGACGAGGCCATTACCGCCTGCTCAACCGTGTGTAACCGAGCGGATGGTTTACGAAGGTCCATCGGTCCAAATGCCACAATGACGGCAGCAACGGCCTTCCTAAAATCCCCAATTACGCACCGTGGCAAACCATGGCAGAAAGGACAGGACGAGCTGAGTACACTGCAACAAAAGGGGAATTTTTTACGAACAATTAATGCTGGGAACCGAGCGGGAGCACGTAAGGCAGAGTATCTGACTAAGCAATGCATAATAATGTACAGCAAAGCACTTTACAATTTCTACTTATCAGACAGGGCGCCCACGGACACACACACGCACACACAAATACCCAGAAGAAATGATGGCCGCGGCCTTTATTGATACCCCCAGCTCGGAGGGAAGGTGAGCTGGAGGTAAGGCATAATGTGCTGGCTACCCTGGCCTGACGTTCTGGCGCGGCTCGATGTCCGCCACCTTCCCGGGAGCACCAGTCGCCAACAGGACGGACCAGGGCAGCCAAATCCAGAGGAGGCGCAGACGA
This sequence comes from Eptatretus atami, assembly GCA_035128595.1. Taxonomy (NCBI): domain Eukaryota; kingdom Metazoa; phylum Chordata; class Myxini; order Myxiniformes; family Myxinidae; genus Eptatretus; species Eptatretus atami. The sequence continues at coordinate 64,057,857 of CM068968.1, read as the reverse complement.
GGTGTGATCTCCCGTGATGAGATGGTCGAACCTCCTATAGTAATTCCCCAGACGAGATGCCTCGGATGCGCCGCGATGCAGTCAGCGCCAGACCACGACAGAGCGCGCGATACAGTCAGCGCAGACCAACCGAAGCGCTTCGAGCGACCCGGGACGCAATCATTCGTTCCTTCTTCTGTCCCTCGGCGGCGTGTCCTCTCGTCCGTGGCCCTGCTCTCATTGGGTGGACCGCGTTGTCACGGCTCCGCCTTCTTGTAAAAGGACCGCCCCGGCTTTTGGCCCGCTCGTCGCCCATTGGGCGGAAAATGACGCATTACCCTTATTTGGCACGCAGCCAAAGCGAAACGCTTCGTGAACCAATAGTTGGGGAATGGAATTCCAATCCAACAGAATGCCGCACCACGCCCCGCTACCAGCGAGCGTGCGAGAATGCGAGAGCAGGAGTGTTGTTGTTGTTTGCTAAAAACGAGATGGGCGTTTGTTGTCGTTGCTGCTAAGTGAGTTAAAAATCCTATCTATAAAATAATTCCACAGCGCACGTACACTGTAATTCCCATTCGCACGGGGATGGATTCTAACTATACACATTTATACTTAACGAAATAACTGAGCTATGGGGACCTGTCTGTTGGTGCTCATGGCTGCCAGATCGTAACAATAACCCCGTGCCAAACGGGAGAGTCTGCTGTAATAGGAGCTGTCAAGCACAGCTCCTGGGAAGTAGCTTTGGCATGTGAAAGGGTACCAGTTCGGGTGAAGAAGGTGCAGCGATATTGCCGATTATAGGGATGCCCAATTGAGCTGTGGTTCGGGGTGGTGATCAATAAAGCCACCATCTCCTAAAATGTGGAGTCAATGTCATCTATTACAGTGTATAAGGTGTGGTTTAAAGACTGCCTCAGCCTGCGCTAAACTTCTGGAATTTTTTTTATAACTTCGTTAAAATCATTTATTCTCTAAGATTGAAGTTATAACTTCCAAAACACTGCTGCGGAAGTACGTGTTCTATGAGATCTTCTGTGAGTTATAGCAGTTCGTCTACCTTTTATTCCTGCTATTCCATTTTAATAACCCATTTTAATTAGAAGAGACGTATTTCCACCTTTTACCTCCCATATGTTGCATCGCCTAGTTTGGCCTCGGATCGGAGCGATCCTTGGGGTTTTGTAAATTGTTAAAGCAAACAGTTAATTGAATTGCAGTGTGTATTTGGTAAGTCTCAGCGATCTTCAGGAGTAGCAAAGCCTTTTTGGCGTTGTTTGTTTGTAAACACTGCCGAGGGCTCGTTATGAGAGCGAACCACACCAGAACGTAAACAAGGGGAGCAGGAACAAGAGGGGCAGGAGAGGAAAGGAAAAACCAGTGGGGAACAGAGACATGTAGACATCTGTGGAAGGAGAGCGAATGTTTACACAGAGTAAACAAGATGGGACACTACAGGACTTTCAGGCTCCTTACACGACAGGGGAGTAGCCATCATTTCTGGCGACCAAAGTGATATTAGTTAGAGCCATGGACGTCGACACAAGCTTAGGAGGTGCCACACTGCTATAAACGGATTATCAATCTCCGACATGACTGTTGAATATAAGCATTTCATTTGTTAATCAAATAAATCAAGTGGAGCTGTTGCTGTGTGTTCTGTGCGTGCTTGCTTACCTTCAAACATGCTGGGATTCATTCTTCCGGCTCCCTGAGGGGAGAATCACTAGGTTCCTGCTTCACACACACATTGCTCAAAGCATCTTGGGAACTCTGACAGAGGTTCATTGAAAAATTTTCTATCTTCACCGGCACGAACCAGACCTGCAAACATCATCTCATGTTATTTCAGGAAAGAGATAAATGAATACTAAAAATAAAAATCCAATCTATTAATAATGAGAGAGAGACAGAGACAAGAAGACAGAGGGACAGAGAGAGGAGACAGAGAGGGTGAAGTGAGAGTTTGAGTGAGAGGTGAGAGACGAGAGAGTCCCGTACAATGTACCGCGTTTAAATGTCCTTACCATGGACAAACAGGATTGTTGTTGTGGTTCAGACCTTTGTCTTGAAAAAGCATGATTCATCCTCCAAAACTCGGACTTCACCTTCACTTTCACAATAAAACCTGAAACAAAATATTTCATTAAACTAAACAATGTGATACGACTGAATCTAAATGTGATTATTTTATATTTATTCAGAAGAAAATGTGAAAAATAAATTGAGAAATTATATAAAACTTCGAGAGGTGTTCATTATTGACAAGCAGTTGCTGGATATTACCAATTAAGAGTTTCATTTCAGGATTTTTGCTTTAAAAAAAACCAAACACAATTAAAGAGACGGACCGACAACACAAAAGGCTTTCAGTACATCTCTACAGAAACCAATACATTATTGTCATTGGCGCTGTTTTCAGATAAAATTTTTGAAGGTATGGTAAAACCATTCATTCCAACCGAGTCATCATCAGACCATTAAAGCGCTTTATCCAACTGAGCAAGGGTCAGCTTTTTGCGGCCCCAATTCATGGTCACCCCTTTCTTTGTGGCAATGTTTTTACAGCCGGATGCCCTTCCTGACGCAACCCTTTAGTCACCTTTCGACCCTGCCAGGGATAATTGACCAAGTATACTGGTGCTCATTTTGACCGACCTTCGAAGGATGACAAGCTGAGTTCAACCCCCTGATGCATAACTCAGCGGGGCAGGGGACTCGAACTCAGGACCCCAAGGATCCCAAGCCACCCCTTAACCACTGAGCACACCAGGCTCATGTCTCATTACAACCGAGTATATAGTGGTAATCATTTGTAATAAATACAACTCAGTACGCTTGGCCTGAATACCTGATACACCATAGCTACCTTCCTCCAAGATAATTATATATATATATATATATATATATATATTATATATATAATTGTTGCGAATTCGGCGCCCCGCCGGCGTGCGACGGCCACGTAACTCGAATCTCGCACGTCGCCCACGCCGGAACGTGACAATTCAGTCGTGACCCTCTCGAACAACGCCGGTAGCTAGTCAGCGGTGGGGGTTTAAACCCACCACGATCGGTGCCATTGCCCACCCGCCGCAGGATAGGCTGCTCGCAAATTCGATCTACCTAAACCTGCGCGAATGATGGTTTCGACGGGCGATCTGTTACCACGCCACAGGCCGCTCCGGAACGAACGCTTAAGCGGTCCGTTTCCGTGCTACGCTTGATAACCGACGGTGTTATCGTCGGCCCTTGACGGTTCCGATTAATTACCGGGATGTTGCACCCACTACGACGCCTTACGTGAAGCTCAGGATGGAGAGTCAACCAAAGGAAAGGACGCCGCGAAACGGGCGGAACAAGTTCAGACAAGCACGTTTTATTCACACGCACACACAGACAAGCACGGAAGGCACGTATTTACAGTCATACAATTATGCACAAAAAGCAATGGAGGTTAAACCGATCTACACGCGTACACCACGGCAACACTTAAAACCGTTCTACTTATGGAGACTGGCCGCCACAAACACCACATACAAACCCCGAAAGGAAAATGGTCACTTCCCTTTGGCCGTCGAGTCCTCCTCACGACCGTTGGCTGTCGCCGCTGGCCCCGACTCCGTTGCCCTGGGCAGTGGTCGGTGAGTCCCTCCAGCGTTGCTTCGCGCCTTGCCACGTGTTGGCACCGCTCGACGCCACGGACGGGTTTCCCGGCGCTATCTCTCGCCGCGGATAAAGGGAGCAGAGGGGGGGACTCGATCGCGTTTCGCCCGCTATCTCGTGCGGACGCGGGTGGTGAATGGCAGCGCTCCGTCCAGGGACTGGCACGCGACAGGCTCGAGAAGCCCCTGCACACGAACCAAAAGAGAAGAAGAAGAACCCGAACAGGCGATGC
>CM068968.1:64034193-64051100 GCA_035128595.1 Eptatretus atami | reverse complement strand
ATTTCAACCGGTTCACCGCAGCCTGTGTTTCCACAAGCGAAGGTGGACCACAGTTGATTGGACAGTCAGCAATAGGGATTTTAACACCCCTGACATTCAACTCAACAGCTGGTGGATTAACCTTGTACAGCCGCTCAAAGTAACTGGACCAGCGGCCCTTCACTTCGGACTTCTCTGTCAAGAGCCTCCCACACTCCGCTCTAACTGCAGTACACTGAGGGACGGGCTTCGAGGAACACAATGTGCAAATTCCCCTGAAAGCAGGACGAGAATCACCTGACCACAGGTGATGCTCCACCCACTCACAGATTCCTCGCACATAAGCCTCCTTGTCCATCTTCAGCGCACATGTTGTACATGGACATTTTAAATCTTTCGCATCTAAGGCATCTTCTGGCCCTGATTCTATTCCGTTGAATTTTTTCATGAAAACTGGCTTTTGAATTAGCAGAACCACTATCAATAATATTGTTGTGGATTCTCACCACTCCGGCGTGCGGACGACCGCTTTTAGCTAATTGCGGCCGCGCGCCCACCGACCGTGGCAATCCAGTCGCAGCTTTCGGATCAACGCCGAAATCCAGCTACGGGTGTGTTTCTAATCACACCGTAAATCAGCCAACTATTCTGTCCGCGCGCGACAGGGTCCGATCGCCGAATTTGTCGATTACCTAAGTATGCGCGCAGACAGAAATGCCGGGGATTTACACCTCGACGGGACCTGCTTGGAAACGAGCTGCTTAAGCAGCTTGCTCCGTTTGCGATTTGCCGAGCGGTGTATATCGCCAGGCCCCGCCGGATCCGATTACTTTATCGGCTATTTAAAAGCCCGCTAATATCCCGAATGCAATACGGCAGCTCAATTAAGGGAAAGGACGCAACGAACAGGTCAACATTCACACAAGGACATTTATTTGTTACACACGTATGCACTCAAACACGTATGCAATCATGCACGTATGCAATCAAACACGTATGCAATCATGCAGTGAATAAAGCCATTTAGGAACGAGCAAGACAAAGGACTACAACCGTTCTATTATTATTTACGCAATCACTTGACAGTTCATTACTTGACGGACAAGGCGCCACGACATTCATACAAAGAAACCCCAGGAAAGAAAAGGGTAAGAATAGGGCCCACAGGCCTTTAATGTTCCTCGGAGCCTGGATGACTGCGAGGCTCCGAGAGACCGTGCAGGCTACCTTGTCGCCCTGGAGACGACTCGATGGATTCTGGTTCGGCGACCCTCGGTGGCCCTGCCCGCACTCCACTGGACTCCACCCGTGCCTTCAACGGCGATTCGGCTGGCGACTCCTCTCCGGCTCCACCGGCACCTCCGTCGACCAAAGAGAGAGACCAAGCAGAGGGACTCTCTTTCCCCTCGCTGACAGACTCCGCTGCACTCCCAGACTGCAACTCCAGACTGCAGACGATTGCAGCTCGACTCTGCTCCCAGACTTCCACTCAACTCCACGGCGACCCAGACCGACTACTGACTGACCGTTTGGCGTTTCAGCCCAGCCTTTTATCGCCCCGGCGCCTCGCCCCTCCCTTCGTGGCGGGGGGGGGGGGGGACATTCCAGGGGGGTTCGGCCCGGCTCCTCTTGGCGCTCTTTTGGCCCGATCACGGACATTCTTTTATTTCGCCCTTCTGAGGGAAAATTCCAACAGAGCTCGGCTGGGCTTAGTTGTTGTTTTCCAACCGTCGTTTCTGTTTACCCGTTCTGATGGATATCGGGGCGGGCGTTGTTGAGATGTTGTTGTTGCAGTGTGGTTAGCGCTGTGGTGGGGATGGCGTGGTTGTTGAAAGGGGTTGTGGTTGTTGAAGTAGTGGTCGTTCCAAAATAAAGATAGCAAAGAATAATGGCTGACTCAAAGATCACAGCCCGGTTACACGAATAATTCCCTTTAGACATCGGTGGGGAAATCTAATGACCAAACACTTATCGACATAACTGATCTCTGGGAAACCTGAATGGTGTTCTGTGAATTTCCACAACCGTAACAATATATTCCTTGTTTTTTTAATTCTGGAATTTTCCCGTTAAATTGTAAAAATGCAAAAGTTATGCCAATTCATAAGAAAAATATTCCTTCAGATGTGACAAATTACATACTAAGAATACTTTTGAATCGTTTTAGTAAACCCTTGGAAATGATAATAATTCGTGAAAGTATGAGTCAATTGTTTGTAAATAAAATTATATTTGAAGATCAGCATGGTGTCTTGTCAAAACACTCAACAGTTACTCAGCTTATCTCTTGCGCTGATGTTTGGACAAAATAAATTGATAAAAATAAGACGTTAATAATTATTAATTGGTTGAAAATTATTTACCTAATAGGTCACAATTTGTAGTTTTCAAAATCAGATAGTGACTAGTGGGTTCCATAAGGGAGTGTGCTCAGTCCAATTATATTTTACGTACATACATACATACATACATACATATATAGATATATATATATATATATATATAAATAATTGACCCCTCCCACACTCCTCCAGCCGAAGAAGCTGCATAAAGCAACCCAAGAAGACCTGCACAAGGTAAGCAAGTGCTATGCTGTTTCGAACCCTTCCCAGAGTTCCTCAACAACTATAAAGACGTTCACACAAAGTACACACATGAGAATCCCAATACTACACACAACCTCAGCTACCGGAAACGGTTTCATCGCTTATTGGCGAATCATCAGCGATAGCGTAGACAACAATGTATACCAAATAGGCTCCCAAGCATGTACCACATGCAAACGTTAAAAGCAGTCAAGATATAAATAAATAAAGACCCACCGACATCTCTCACCAGTGAATGGAGGGAATAGCCAATCAGCTCTCACCTCATCAACGAAACCCAGGTGGCTAGGATTATATAAATAATACATAACATTGTTTGTATAATTATGTACGTACCATTGGAATACAGGTATACCTTTTAAACCTTTCGATCCTTTCGACTGTTGAGACCCCTCAAACCTTTGAAGACCCTTTAGTTTAGACCCTTAAGAACCTTTAAGACCCTCATGACCCCTTAAGACTTTTAAGACCTCAAAGACCCTTAAAGACCGACAAGACTTTTAAGACTCATTAGACACTAACTACTATTGGAACATACCCTTTCGACCGTCTCGAACCTTTTAAGCGCACACAACATTAACATCTATAGTCTTCTTTGAAAAGAGAGACTACTTTTTTTCAGTAAGTAATGCGCACACTCGATCCACCTGGAGGGTGGGTCCTCTGTTCTCTAATACGTAAATAAAGAAGAAAGTTTTTTGTTTATGCATTCGGACCCTGCAGGAACCAGTGCGACCAAACTTTGCACGGCCTTCACCCAGAGGAAGGTCAAGGGCTGTTTGGATTAAAAACGAAAAAATTGACCCCAGATAAAACCACATAACCATATAATTGGCCACGATCGGGTCTTATGCTTATACACTGCCTGGGGTTTTTTTTCCCCGGGAGCAAGTGAGTAATATGTTTTGTGAAGATCATATGTTAAGGTTGTAATGATTTGTTGTCAACAACACAAATTTAATAATGAAAGTGTTTATTCATGCACCTGTTATTTAAAAGATTGCTTCACACAGGTTTCTTAAAACACCTCCGTGTTCAGGCCTCGAGTGAGCATGTTGCTTATACACTGCCTGGGTTTTCCCTGGGAGCGATTGAGTTATAAGTTTTGTGAAGATCTATGTTGAAGTTGTAGTGATTTGTTGTCAACAACACAAGTTTAACTATCAGAGTATTTCATTCAATTTCCCCTGGCAACAACCGGGTACTTCAGCGAGTAAACAATAAGACTATAACCCTGTGTAACGCAAGCTTGATGGGCCAAATGGCCTGCCCCTGCACCAAAGTACCTTGTGTATTATAATAAACCAAAAAAATCCATTGGGACCACACTCTGTACAGAGCGTTGGTGCTGCCGAAGCAGTCTCCTGGGCTACTGGGCACAATCCAGGACGGGTCACCACTCTGATGCAGGATACTTGAATGGTTCAATCATCCCAGCAAGCTGGTACCCATTTTGCCGACCGTGGAAGAATGATAGGCTGAGTCAACCCCACCTGGTGTTAATTCAATGGTCAAAAAACAGGATTTTAACTCAGGACCTGAGGATCCCAAGCCTGCCACCCTAACCATAAAGCCAACACCAGGCATATTATAATAAACAATAAAAGTACAACATGAACAACGTGTTTGTGGTTCAAACCTTCATGTTGAGGGAACGAGTCATCGACAAACTCGGACTTCACCTTCACCTTCACAATAAAACCTGAAACAAAAACAATCCATTAAACTAAACTTTCAGGAACACCAGGACGTGACGGTGCGGAGAGAACGGCACGTACGGGTCCCGACTCCTCATCCTCGGTGGACCGACCCTGGACCCGCGGTCTGTGAGAGAACCTCCAGGAACGAGCGAGTTCCTCCATGGGAACCGATCGTGGATCCCGGGGGTTCGCTCTGTGATCTTCACCGGAGAGATCTCGGTTCATGGTGCACCGGAGGGGACTGGAAGGTCGAGGGAGTAGTAGTAGTACAGTACTGTAAGGTAGAGGGTAGTGGTACAGTACTGTGAGGTAGGGTGTAGTAAAGGATGGTACTGTAAGGTAGAGGGTAGTGTTACAGTACTGTAAGGTAGAGGTAGTAGTAGTACAGTACTGTAAGTAGAGGGTAGTGGTACAGTACTGTGAGGTAGGTGTAGTAAAGGACGGTACTGTAAGGTAGAGGGTAGTAGTACAGTACTGTGAGGTAGGGTGTAGTAAAGGACAGTACTGTAAGGTAGAGGGTAGTGGTACAGTACTGTAAGGAAGAATGTAGTAAAGCGCAGTACTGTAAGATAGTGTAGTGAAGTATGATTCTGTAAGGTAGATTGTGTAGTAAAGGACGCACTGTAAGGTAGATTGTGTAGTAAAGGACGGTACTGTAAGAGTTTGTGTAATAAAGGACGGAACTGTAAGGTAGAGTGTAGTAAACTAAGGTAGAGTGTAGTATAGTAAGGTAGAGTGTAGTATAGTAAGGTAGAGTGTAGTAAAGTAAGGTAGAGTGTAGTGTAGTTAAGGTAGAGTGTAGTATAGTAAGGTAGAGTGTAGTAAAGTAAGGTAGAGTGTAGTATAGTAAGGTAGTGTGTAGTATAGTAAGGTAGAGTGTAGAAAGTAAGGTAGAGTGTAGTAAAGTAAGGTAGCGTTTCATAAAGTAAGGTAGAGTGTAGTATAGTAAGTAGGTGTAGTAAAGTAAGGTAGAGTGTAGTAAAGTAAGGTAGAGTGTTGTATGTTAAGGTACCGTAAGGCAGACTGTAGTAAAGTATGGTACTGTAAGGTAGAGTGTAGTAAAGTAATGTAGAGTGTAGTATAGTAAGTAGACTGTAGTAAAGTAAGGTAGAGGTAGTAAGTAATGTAGAGTGTAGTATAGTAAGGTAGAGTGTAGTAAAGTAAGGTAGAGTGTAGTAAAGTAATGTAGAGTGTAGTATAGTAAGGTAGACTGTAGTAAGGTAGAGTGTAGTAAAGGAAGGTAGAGTGTAGTAAAGTAAGGTAGAGTGTTGTATGTTAAGGTACCGTAAGGCAGACTGTAGTAAAGTATGGTACTGTAAGAGTAGAGTGTAGTAAAGTAATGTAGAGTGTAGTATAGTAAGGTAGACTGTAGTAAAGTAAGGGTAGAGTGTAGTTAAGTAATGTAGAGTGTAGTATAGTAAGGTAGAGTGTAGTAAAAGTAAGTAGAGTGTAGAATGAATGTAGAGTGTAGTATGTAGGTACCGTAAGGCAGACTGTAGTAAAGTATGTACTGTAAGGTAGAGTTTGTATGTTAAGTACCGTAAGGCAGACTGTAGTAAAGTATGGTACTGTAAGGTAGGGTGTAGTAAAGTTATGTAGAGTGTAGTATAGTAAGGTAGACTGTAGTAAAGTAAGGTAGAGTGTAGTAAAGTAATGTAGAGGTAGTATAGTAAGGTAGAGTGTAGTAAAGTAAGGTAAGTAGTAGAAAGTAATGTAGAGTGTAGTATGTTAAGGTACCGTAAGGCAGACTGTAGTAAAGTATGGTACTGTAAGAGTAGAGTATAGTAAAGTAAGGTAGAGTGAGTAAAGTAAGTAGCGTGTAGTAAAGTAAGGTAGAGTGTAGTATAGTAATAGAGTAGAGTTGTTAAGGTACCGTAAGGTAGACTGTAGTAAAGTATGGTACTGTAAGGTAGAGTGTAGTAATGTGGAGTGTAGTATAGTAAGGTAGAGTGTAGTAAGGTAGAGTGTTGTAAAGTAAGTAGAGTGTAGTAAAGTAAGGTAGAGTGTAGTATGTTAAGGTACGTAGGTAGACTGTAGTAAAGTATGGTACTGTAAGGTAGAGTGTAGTAAAGTAAGGTAGAGTGTAGGAAAGTAAGGTAGCGTGTAGTATGTTAAGGTACCGTAAGGTAGACTGTAGTAAAGTATGGTACTGTAAGGTAGAGTATATAGAGTTAGTATAGTAAGGTAGAGTGCAGTAAAGTAATGTAGAGTGTAGTAAAGTAAGGTAGAGTGTAGTAAAGTAAGGTAGAGTGTAGTATGTTAAGGTACCGTAAGGCAGACTGTAGTAAGGTAGAGTGTAGTATAGTAAGGTGGAGTGTAGTATAGTGTATAAAGTAAGGTAGAGTGTAGTAAAGTAAGGTAGAGTGTAGTATGTTAAGGTACCGTAAGGCAGACTGTAGTAAAGTATGGTACTGTAAGGTAGAGTATCGAGTCGTATATTACACTGTGATACACGAGTACAAAGCATGTGTTCTGGTTAAATAAATAAAAGAAAAACAAAACAAAAGAAGAACCACGACCACGTGCCGTGTTGCTTTTACAAACGATCTCATTCACGATTTCCACTCGGCAGATTCTCCACGTTAATCACGTGTGACCTCTACAATGGTCATCATTGGGTTCTGTGACGGTTTTACAAGTTTGCTGTTCGTGCTTTTGTTCATTGGTCGGAAGCGCGAGGGGGCGTGGTTTCGGACGGGTAGCGCGGGGTATTGTGGGTGTGTGTGCCTGGAGAGTTCTCACAAAGATGATCCTTTCTGTATAAACGGTTCGTTCTCCTGGAACCTTGCCTTTTTTTCCTGAACATCAACTTGACACGGTGGCGGCGGGTTTACACCACATCTTGGACTCCATCGAGATACCAACGAACAAGCCTTTCCCGCTCCTTTTTGTGCGTTTGATTCGTCCCCGTTCTCGGAACCGCCGCTCCCAATGGCTGACCACGCACTCCATGCCGTTGGTGGTTTTCGACGCATGTTTCCCTCGAGGATGGATTCAAACGATGAACCTTGTACGGACTGGCTCCAGCCAGCACGGAATGTTCTAACATGTACAACAGAACCCACATTAAGTGTTTTGGTCCTCCAGATGTTACGTGTGGCAACAGTGGACACCGTGGATTAGCAGACATTTTGCCGTTGTGGATGTCAGTGGTCCTGCAGTCCTCAGCCTTCCATCATGTGAGAGTATACATGTTGTGATGTTGCGTTGTTCAGTGAGCAATAACTAGTGATCAGTTTGCAATGTTAGGGACAACATTGATGCATGAGCACAACAATTCGTCCGCATTGGGGAATTTTGTACAATTCACAAACTTCTTGTGCACCTGAACATCCCGCCACATGTGGATTCACCACCCATGAGACAACAGGCCGGTATTGTTTCCAAAGATTGGCATTTGGACTCGTCGTGCGAGTCTCATTTCCACTCATTTCCATATTTCAGATGGAAATGGACCACGTTCTCCAGAATTTCAAAGGTGCAGTTGGCATAGTGGATGACATCACCATCTACAGCACGACTGAGGAGGAGCATGACCGACACCTTGATGAGCTGATGAAGAGAGCATGCATGATACCAAGGCCTTGTTTTCAATTCAAACAAATTTTACATCAAGAACACCGGTGTCACCACCTTCAGTAATACACATGGCAAACAATATGGAATGACCCACAGAAAGTTTAAGATCTGAGGGCGATTCCAAGACCCGAAACACAACACTGAGCTTCAACATTTAATCGGCCTCTGACACATTTGTTCAGCTGATTGTCTTGGCAGGGATCACTTTTCACTCCTCCAGACCATGGTAAAAGCAAAAAAAGCAAAAAAACCAAGATCAGGTAAAACCGGGAAATCTTCTTCTCGTTCATCATCTATCTATAATTCCAGCAATGTGTGTGTGTGTTTGTGCTGTCTGTTGTGTGTTGTGTTTTGTTTTTGTGTGTGTGTGTGTGTTGTTTGTGGTCTGTGACCGCTGTTTCTTCGACAACCACTAGTCCGATCTAATTGAAACTTGCCAGGTATATTGCTGGGCCTGAGTGAATGTTCCTTTTCAAGGTTTGATATTAATCGGACAAGTGGTTCCCAAGTTATGGCCATTTTTTACAACAATGACAAGACACGTTGCTGCGTGGGCGTGGCTGTGTTATGGCGGTGCGCGGGCCGGCCGACGATGAACGTCACGGGATGTGCCGGTTTACGATGGGGAAAGGGCGTCATAGTTCCGTGGCTAGTAGAGTGGCATGGTCAATGGCAGCGAATGTCATGGCAAGCAAAGACAAGAGGTAAATTGATTTTTTGATTTTAATTATAACTCTATTGTGTGTAGTATCACAGCAGTTGTTACTTCAATGAAAGCGATAATTCTGTGGAATGCATGTGAACATTCCGTACGGGCACGCACCACTTCCGGATAGTGATGACTTACTGTATTCTAATAATTTCTCGATTTCTTATGCGCATTTTAGATAAACAATGCCCAATCCAGTCGTCGTTTACGAGAGCGAAGGAACGGCCTGTGTGGTTGTTTGAAAGTTTTTTTATTATGATTTTTTTTTTGGGGGGGGGGGTTGCACGTACCGGCACGCTACGTCGGGCACCGAGAGCGAAGAACGGCCTGTGTGGTTGTTGTTTCTGGCACGCGGTTTGAAAGTTTTTTTTAATTTTTTTTTGCATGTAGGCCACGCCGTAGGCCACGCACGTACGGGGACGCACGTACGGCTACGCACGTACGGGCACGCGAGAGCGAAGGACGGCCTGTTGTTTTCTCGCATGCGTTTGAAAGTTTATTTATTATTATTATCATCATTTTTTGGTTTGCACGTACGGCGACGCGGAGCAGTGAGAGCGAAGGACGGCCTGTGTGGTTGCATTTCTTGCTCGCGGTTTGAAAGTTTTATTTTTTTTTTTGCAACGTACGGCACGCACGATCGGCCATGCCGTACGGCACGAGAGAGCGAAGGAATGGCCTGTGTGGTTGTTGTCTGTTTTGCACGCGGGTTTGAAAGTTTTTTTTTTGTACGTACGGCCACACACATACGGGCACGCGAGAGCGAAGGAACGGCCTATGTGGTTGTCGTTTTATTCTGCGATTTGAACGTTTTTTTTTTTTTTTTGGTTTGCACGTACGGCACGCATGTTAGGCACGCTACGGGCACGCAAGAGCGAAGGAAGCCTGTGTGGTTGTTGTTTATGGCCTCGGTTTTAAGTTTTTTTTTTTGTTTGTTTTTTTTTGCACGTACGGCCACGCCCTACGGGCACGCACCACTTCCGGTAGATGACTTCCTGTATTATATAATTTCTCGATTTCTTTATGCGCATTTATAGATAACACAATGCCCCAATCCAGTCGTCCTTTACGAAGGCGAAGGAATGGCTGTGTGTGTTGTTTGAAAGTTTTTAATTATTTTTTTAATTTTTTTGGTGTTTTGCTACGGTCGGCCACGCGAGACGAAGGAACGGCCTGTGTGTGTTGTTTGTTTCTGGCACGCGAGAGCGAAGGAACGGTTTCTGTTGTTGTGTTTGATGTTTCTGGCACGTCGGTTTTTGAAAGTTTTATTTATTTGTTGTTCGTTTGCACGTACGCCTGACGTACGTCTTACCGCACTTGTTTCGTACTGGTGCACGCTCGAGAGCAAAGGAACGGCCTGTGCGGTTGTTTCTGGCACGCGGTTTGAAAGTTTTATTATCTTGTTTTATTTTATTTTGAACGTACGGGTACGTACTAGTCTATCTATAATTCCAGCAATCTCTGTATGTGTGCCTGTGTGTCTGTGTGTCTGCGACCGCTGTTTCTAGACAACCACTGGACCGATCTAATTGAAACTTGCAGCTATATTGCTGGGGTCTCGTGGATGTGCCTTTTCAAGGTTTGATATTAATCGGACAAGTGATTCCAAGTTATGGTGGCCATTTTTTAACCAAACCAATGACAGTACACGGTGCTATGGACGTCACGATTGACGTCGCAATTCTTCTTCTTCTCTCGTTTGATATGACGTCACGAATTGACACTGGGGACCTGAGTATGTGCCTTTTCAAGGTTGATATCCTTCTTCTTCATCCGTTTCAGCTGTTTCTCAAGTGTTTCCCAAGTTATGGCCCATTTATTTACCAACCAATGACAGGACACGGTGCTATGACGTCACAATATTGACATCACAAAAAAAGATTTTAAAAAAATTTTTTTTGCACGTACGGCCACGCACGCTAGGTAGGTAATAATAACTAGAAAGAGCAATCAGAGGTTGCAGACTATCGCCTGACTTGTTTTGTCTGGTGTATTTTTTGTGGAAAATAAATGGAAGGATGTACTAAATGAAAGGTCATTGATTGCTAATTAAAGGTCTGAACGGTCCAGTTATAAAGTTGTGATGGTCAAAGGTCTGAAGAGGTCCTAAAGCCCTGAAAAGGTCTCAAACCCCACCCTGGGAAGACTCCATTCCTCATTCTGAAACCCGCATATCCTCTTTTTTCCCGCCTTGGGAACGAACTCCCACACTCTCTTCAATCCCACTCTTCCCTCCAGGTCTTCAAAACAGCTGTTCACCACCAACACCATCTCTTATCTTCCCCATCCAAAACCATGAATCTTTTTCTACACGCACGAATCCATCCCAAACCCATTCCATTCCATTGGGACCAGACTCTCTGCAGAGCGTTGGTGCTGCCTAAGCAGTCTCCTTGGCTATTGGACACAATCCTGGACAGTCGCCACTCCGACACAGGATACCAGCAAGCAGTCACTCATTTTGCGACCCCGGAAGGATGACGAGGCAGAGTCAGAGTCAACCCACCTGGAATTAGTTCAACATCTGAGTGGGATTTGAACTCAGGATCCAGGATCCCAAGCCTACCACCCTAACCATTAAGCCAACACCAGGCATACCCAAGTCCACCTTCAAATTCCTTGCTTTCCTTCCTGAAAGTCCCTGTATGTCCATCTTGTTTACCCTGTGTACCCCACCCATCCCTCTCCCTTCCACAGATCTCATGCCTCGTTTCCCACTGTTGTCCTTCTCTCCCACCCCTCTTGTCTCCTGCTCCCTTGTTGTACGTTATGTGTGTTAGCTCTCATACGAGCCTCGACATTGTATACCAAAAAAAAAAAACCATTTTGTTTTTTAAAAGGTCAAGTAAAGGTCAAGGGGTCTAAAGGGTTTGAGAGGTCTCAAAGGTCTTCAGGGTCTTAAGGGTGTGGCTGCTCCTAAAGGGTGGGTCCTGCTTCCTTGCTTCAGGCTCAGCGTTTAAAATGATAGAACATGTACAATGGCCCACAAGTTGGCATCCATGGGAAGAGGAAATTCCTCACTGCGCGTAACCCCGCCGCCCTTGTAGACCCTCCTTCACCCCGATTATTTTTTATTGGTGTGAATAATCATGGGTACATCACAGGTGATGAAGGTTGTGGTAAAACTGTCATCAGAACTTGTGTGTGTAGTTTCTGAGAAGAAAACAAATACCTATTTTTGAGGCAACCCTCCCCACTCCCCCCTCCACCCAGGTAGGACACCTTAGACCTCAATTATTTTTTTTAATGCCGTGAACAAACTTTGGTACATCAGCGGGTGATGAAGGTTGTGGTCAAGTTTCATCAAAATAGTTTCTGTAGTTTCAGAGAAGAAGTTGCAAGTATTTATGGACAGATGGACGGACGACGCGCCATCCCAATAAGCTCCCCGGAAATACTTTACTGGTGAGCCAAAAAAAACATTCCTTGGAATATTATACAAACAAACTACAGTTGAAAGCTGTCTGAGGCTCAGTGATGATCCTGAAGAGAGCCCTCGGCACAAAACTTTGAGAACAGAAAACTTCACATCTTGGTCTATGAATCGTGGTGACCCCCTTACTGAGATGTAGGTCAATACCTTGAGCCACCCTGGGAGGACTCCATTCCACATTCTGAAACCCACACATGAAGATACCAATCAACGACCACAACCACCACACACACACACACATACACACATACACATACACATACACACACCAACTACAACACCATACATATATACACACACACACACACACACATACATACACACACACAATGCACACACACATACAACACACCACAGAGACACACACATATATATACACACACACACACACCACAGACACACACATATACACACATACACACACATACACACACATACACGACACCACACACATACACACACATATACACACACACATACACACATTATACACGCACACGCATATACATCAACATACACATAAACAACACACACAACAACACCACTATACACACACATACATACATACACACACACATATACACACGACATACATACACACACACAACACACACACATACACATACACACACACACATACATACACAACACATACACACACACATACTACACACATACACACACACATACACACACATACACAATACACACACAAAATATACACACACACACACGTACACACACATACATATATATACACACACACACACACACACACACACACACACACACATACACACATACACACATATATACAGACACACAACACATATTACACACACCACATGCACAACACATACACACACACACACACAGAGCACACACACATATACACACACACACACACAAGAACACACACATATACAACACACACACAGAGACACAACACACAATACACACACACACCACACACACAGACCACACACATATACACATACACACACGTACATACACACACACCGACACATACACAGACACACTACACATACACACCACACACACACACTATATACACACACACGCAATACACACACACACACATACACATATACCACACACACATACAAACAACACACATATATACCACACACACACATACTACATATACACACACCACACACACATATATACACACACACATACACACACATACATACACACACACACACAACACAACACAAGGCACACACATACATACACACAAACATACACACACACATACACACACACAGCACACACATACACACACACCACACACATACACACACACAAACACACACCACACACCACCACCACACACACATACACATACACACACACACACGACACACACACACACCAACACAAACACACACACATAACACACACCACACACACATAGTGTATTGTATATTCCCCAGCTTAACAGATCACATTCACTTTTCCAGTTCGCAAATGGAGGAACGAGGACTCGTCTGTTTATTACGTACGCATCATGACCATGGAACATGACCAGACCCACGACCAGACCACAAGTGAGGAGGTTATTGAGTATCGATGACTAACGAGACCTCGTTCATTCCGATATCCCAAGTGACCAGTTTCGCTCGAAGACTGAGTCGAGAAATCGAAACGAATTAAAAATACTAAAACCGACTTTTTCATGTCCGGAAATGAACAGGAAGAAAAATCCCTACTTTTACCAGATGACCTTTTAATTCACGTTTCTCGAGATTTCTCAGTATTATATATCGGAGGAGATAATATGAACACGGACAAATTAAAACGGTTTTAGAGGTAGAAGAATCAGGATTTCGGTTTCCATGTGATTTGGAGGTCACGTCATCGCGAGCGCGAATCTGCCGTCTTGAAATCGTGCCATAAAATTGGTTGTCGAATTGACGTGTCACGAGGTCCTTGTCAGGAACATTCGCTCTGGTGCTCGTCCATTGTCGCGAGCCTCGACCTTCCAGTCCCCCCGGTCGCATGAACCACGAATCTCTCCGGTGAAGATCACAGAGCGAACCCCCCGGATCCACGATCGTGTCCCATGGAGGAAACTCGCTCGTTCCTGAGTTTCTACAGAACGCGTCCAAGGTCGGTCCACCCGAGGATGAGGATCGGGACCCGGTACGTGCCTTCTCTCCGCACCGTCACGTTCCTGGTGGTCCTGAAAGTTTAGTTTTAATGGATTTGTTTTTGTTTCAGGTTTTATTGTGAAGTGAAGGTGAAGCCGATTTGTCGTATGATCCTTCCTCAACATGGAAGGTTTGAACCACCAAGGTTCCACATTCTCCTTAATTATTACAAAAATGTCTCATTGGTCATGGTATTTTTTCTCGAACATCATCTCTCTTCTTCTTCTTTCCCTCTCTTCCTTCTTCCTTCTTCCTACTTCCTTCTTTCCCTCTTCTTCTTCTCATTCTTCTCATTTTGAGCGCGCTTCACTGCAAAGTGACGTATCGGCTGGAAGCCACAGTTACGATGCAGTGCACCCCCACTGTAGGGTTTTAGAGCAGATATTAACGAATTTGTCAGGGTGCCAAGATAGCTTGCGACCCTTCACGCATGATGCTGTGGGATCTTTAATGTCGACCAAACTAATGCTGCACACGGACGGCCCAGTTAACGTCCACAGGGGTGGGGGTAGGAGCGCGCACTCACTTGCCTCTAAAGCACCAAGATTGATTGTTGTAAGCCGGGGGGGGGGGAGAAGAGGAGGGTAAGAGGGGTGGGGCAAAAAGACAGTGGGAAGGGAGAATAAGAGGAGAGGGTTGGGGGAGAGGAAAAAGATGGGGAAGAGGAAGGATGGGGGAGAAAGTGCGGGGGGGGAGAAGGAGAAGGGTAGAGAGGGTGGGGAGAAAAGAACAAGGGCAGTGGAGAAGAGAAGTGTTAGGTGAGAGCGGGGGAGAAGAGCGGGGGGGGGGAGGGGTACACTCATCAAACACCAACATTTCTGAGTTTTGTATTTTTTAAATTAATTTTTCTGAAATTTTGTGAATTTGTTTTTTTCCACTTGGAAAGTTGTGGGGTTACGATGTGTAATATAACAGTGGTAAGGAAAGTCTGATTTAATGCAAAATTTAATTCCAGGTTAATTGTGGCAACAAAAGGGGGAGTTAGAACTTTTCCTATAGGCGATGTGAATGGCTTTGAAAAGAACCAGCTCTGGGAAGAAGGGGGACAAGCTTAAGTAGAGTTATCAATGTTGTGTCCAAGGAAAAAAAAATATTTTTAAAATTTTATAAACATGTTAAGAGAGAGAGAGAGAGAAGAAGAGATAGGAGAGAGAGAGAGAGAGAGAGAGAGAGAGGAGAGAAGAGAGAGAGAGAGAGAGATTGAGAGATTGAAGAATTTTGAGAGATTTTTCTGAAACTGGGACACCAGTGATTGCGTTTCTTTTTTGTTGCAAGACACAGCAGGGTACCGGTGTTTGCCAGTGCCCTGCATTCATTCCTATTTTGGAAAATTTTGAAGAAATCAATTTTTTGGCTGCTCTTAGAGCACCCATTATTCTGGACATTCCATCTGTCTGTCCTGTCCGCGAAACTTTGGGTCAAAGCCTAGGGGCTTAAAACCACCAACCCGATCCAAATGAAAAATTTGGTAAGGTAGGCCAATATTTCTAGGAATCGTGTGCTCTTCGAAAATGGGACCCCCGGGCCCCGAGCAATCGGCATAGCAACCGCGGCCATTTAAAGTGGTCAACAAAATCAAAATAAAAAAATAAATCGAAAAATCGAAGCTCAGTACGAGTAATTTTGGTGCGCATCTCATCTAGGCCCCTTCATGCCCAACTTTTGTCAGCCCAAACCAAAAAATAATGTAGGAGGAGATAGGTTTTGGCCGAGTACCATGTGCGAACATTTCAGAAAGGTTAATTGTGAATATACTCATTAAGAGAAAAGAGTCGATTTTGATGAAACTTGGGGTGAAATTGTGTACCAACTGTGGTACATGTACACAAAAATGAATGGTTAATGCTAAGCACAGCCTCCATTAGCTTTAGCAAACAGCTAAAAATACTTTATCGTACAATCCGTACACTTATTGGGACTGTACAAAAAAATGAAATACCTCCGAAACTGACCTCCGAGGGACCTGTTTTTTTTTTTTTGTGCCAGGAGAATGTCCTACAGCATCATATAAAAAAATAAAATCATTTTAGCGAATAGATAAATGGAATTACAGCCTGCCATTTGTTAGAGCCCTTGGCATCCTGAAATTTCAACAAGGCGGGTTTCTGGGCACCAAACCTAAAGAGGCTGTGATAATCATATTTATGTTGCTAATTGGATTATAAGCATGTACATGATATCGCAAAGTCCGAGTCGGCCCAGCCCTTTCCCATCTAGAACAAGCAGCCATGTCGCCTACCAAGCCTTGTTTTATTTTCTATTTGTTTTTTTGTGAGGGCCGAAAACACTCCCTGCAACACACAAAGAATGGGATCGGGGATCATTTAATATTGTCTTTCAAATTGCTACAAAGGCTTTAGGCACAATAGGAGTGATCCAAATTATATATCGAAAACACTTCTACACTTACTCTGTATGGAAACTCTGAAAGTTTCAACGAAGATCCATTTGCGAACATTTTTTTTTTGGGAGAAAAAATGGCATCACACAAAAGCTTCTCTTTTTAGTATAGACCCACTGTAGTATAAGCGCGATACAACACAGTCCATTCCTCAACAAAATCAAATAGGATATGAAAAAGATTACCTGAGCAACGCCTAAGGTTATAAGTCGGTTGATGATCGAGAATGCATCTGGAAATTTATAGATGGAAATCCCCAAAACTGTTTATTGTTGGAGAGGATGAATGAGCTTTTTAATGATCGTCAATATTTTTTCCCGACA
>CM068968.1:64016669-64029711 GCA_035128595.1 Eptatretus atami | reverse complement strand
AGGGGCGATCTCGGGTCGGCTGTCGGGCCGGCCGCTGTCGATTGGACGAGCTCACGGTGGGCGGAGGGAATCTCACCCCTGTACGTGACACGTTGCACATGGGGGATGGATGGCAATGGTGTGAGAACGAAGGATGGATTTAAGATGTTTAAAATCCTGACTATAAAAGAAACCCGCAGCGCACACATGAAATTAACCCATTAGACAGAAGGACGAGACCCTAACAATAAACACATACTTATCGAAATAACTTAACTGCGGGGACTCTGGCTGTTTGTGTGCACGAGGCTTCCAAATCCGTAACAATATAACATGATATTTCAAAAATGTATTGGGCCAGATATGTTCTCGTGGATCAGGCATTACAGGGCGGAGGTATGCGCTCTACCGAGTGCCCTTCTAGTTATTTTTTTGATGTTCATCGACTTACCTCTCATCAAGCATCGTCCATTGATGAGCAACATTAATAGGTTTTGCAAACCAAAGAACTCCAAGGTGGAACTCGTTTTCTGGCTCTTGGTCATTCAAGGGGTCTGCAAAGTATGGTGTACAGATGAAAATGACTCCTTACCTCAATTATATCACGATCTCTTTCAACTTTGTCCACTTGAAGGTGAAGGTCCCAATTTGATAAGGAACAGACTCTGTGAAGTTCCCGTTCAAACCCATAATTGTCCCACTCCATGAATGGGTCGTCTTCATCCATAAAAAGGGTGATATTTGACTCGTGTGCTAATAGCAGCCTCTTATATAGTTATGGGGCTATTTATGACTCACGGCCATACCTACTTGCTTGGGCTTGCTCAGACTTTGGAGGTTTTCAGGAAATAGGCTACAGTATGTCCGAACCTAACGTCTTCATCTGTACTACAGAGCTGGGGATAACTTCATTCGTTCACAGCAATTATAAAATATTACACTTTTTTTTTTCAAATATATTGTTGCGTCGACGGCTCAACTTACACTGAGCTCGTCGTGGCAGGAGGTTAAAATCCCACGATGTCCCCAGCGGCTTAACTCCTGGGGAGACATTCCAAATTAATGGTGGACAACGCATGCACAGGTCGTGAGGAGAAAAACGAAAACCTTAAAGCTTTTAAAAGCTACGTATTTATTTCCCAAAACCACAATAAGAAGAACCAGGGATGATGTCATCACGACGGTGAGTTGGGAAAGAGAAGAAACCAGGACACAAAATCGATAATAAATGATTATGTACAATGTGAATAACCTCTATGGCGCCACACACATAGATTTAGTCATTGGCAGGAAGGGGACAAAACCTGGGGGACTCAGCTCTGGTGGTAGCGGGGACGAGCAGGTGATGAGGACGATGAGACGAAGACACGGGCAGGTTGACGAACGGGCTCTGGGCGACAAACACAGGCAGAGACAGGCAGGCAGGTCGGACGACCAAGCACACGGCAAAGACAGGCAGGCATGACGACCTACTTTGCTAGCTGTCCTCAGAGTCCTCTTTATCCTCAGTCTACCTCAGACCCTTTTTCTTCTCAGGACTCTTTCTCTCCAGACCTCAACAGTCCTCTCCTCCAGTTCTCCTCAGACCAACTCCGTTCTCAGACTTCCAACTGCCCAACGAGCTCCACCCTCATCTCCCGGGCAACGCCCCACCCCTGAAAGCGTTCCATAGCTCCGCCCCTTGGGAGGCGGCAACTGCTCCTCCCCTCACTCTCGAGCCCATCCAAGCTCCGCACCCTTTTTCTCTCTCTTGCCGAGTCTCCTGGCACCCCCGGTGGAGGTTGACATAGAGGTTTTACACACAATTTCCTCACCATAATCCCTAACTAATTATTACCGCACACCACCCCCTGTATGGCACACATTCAAACAAGACAACTCTTAAACTAATGTTTCCATACTTATTACATCAAGATTGGCTACCCATACACAGACCATGCTACTATGCTACTCTCTCTATACATTCCTATCTGCACTATTGGAATATCCAACCCCACCCCCCTTTCCACAAACATAACATTATTTATCCCCATGGCAAAATATTGCACATAAATCAGAAAAATGGATGGAATCGTGGCTGAGAATATTCAAATGTTCATGAATTTACGTGACAAATTTGGCAAATCAGAAAAAGTATTCCAGAACATCGAAGGACAACTGCAGCTAATTGCCGTGATTGACCAATCACAAGTGATGTTCCATCCGGCATGACCACGAATGAAGGCAAGATGTTGGCCAAAAGTTTTGACGAAAAGTTAAATTTGACTCTTTTCTTTGAGATGAGGGAGGATGTGCGGTGTGTGAGAGGGGACGTCTGTGTTTCATGAGAATAATTTCACCCCTTTTTATTCGGCATTTCGCTCCCTTTACACTACAATCATGAAAGATGATAAATGACAATGGACTCGGAATTAATGCTCTGCCATATGAATACAAGTGTTAAATTTTATGTATAAATGTTTTATTGTTTAAAAAAACATTGCTAAGTAATATGAGGGAGAAATGGAGGCAAAAAAGAAAATTGGATTTTGACCATTGAGATGCCTTTGGGAGTGGGGGGTGGGGGGGGGGGGTGTAAGGGGATTGCCTCTTGAACCAAGGTGTTGAATTTAATCTCAGCCAATGGGAGGAGAGGGGTAGCGGAGTATAAAACGGGAGCGAATGATGAATGGGGGGAATTATTTTACTGCTTTTTTTTTTTTTTAATTGACATAGTCAAATAGTTTTCCTACTTTTCCCCATTGACTTCAATGTTAAATAATCTTTGCGTCATAACTTTCATTGTCATACTTCCGAGGGGAGTGTGCACATCTGGCCATCCTCTCAGCCCTTGACCTTCCTCAAGATGGCATATTTAACACCCAATCAAATGCAAGTCTTTAACCTGCTTCATGTTCTAATCATTGATGGACCATTGCATTGTGGGTGTGAATCGTTATGAGAGTAGTTTGTAGTCGGGTAGAGAATCGAATCCAGAAGAGACATCTCGCACTCGCGGTCGCTGCTTGTGGGCTTTCATGTCATCGCAAGCATTCTCCAACACAGTATATTTTGGAATAATTTATTAAATAAAATATTATTCAGAAATTTCCACTTGTTTCATTCATGATTAGTGGGGGGGGGAGGTGTTTTTATTCTCAAATGTTAGTGAAAGTTTAGTTTAAATGGATTGTTTTTGTTTCAGGTGTTATTGTGAAGGTGAAGGTGAAGTCCGAGTTTGTCGATGATTCGTTCCCTCAACATGAAGGTTTGAACCGCAAACATTCTACTTATTAGTTACAAACAAAGATGTCTAATTTTCGTGGAGATTGTTTTCTTGAGACATTCTCATGGCCTTCTCTGAAGAGTGTATGTCAACTCACACTCAGCTTGTTATATAAACCAAATTAATTCTGCACATTGAACCATCACGATATTAATGGAGATGTTCACGGTAAACTTGCACAGAGCAAGAGTTATGAGGGAATCGCTCAGTTACCAACAAGTAATCCCGATAATGGAGATCATGTTCACATACCTTGGGACGATCGTTTGTTTTTACAAATTTTGATCAGAAGCTGAAGGTGGATTCTGAACTTATGGATTGTCCCATCAAAGGTAAGTTTTAACATTCACAAGATTTTGTCCATACGGCCGAAGTCGCAGGCTGGACTAAAATGCATGAATCGATATCATATCGTTTATTGCTATCTCCATATGCGGGTTTCAGAAGGTGGAACAGTCCTCCCAGGTCTTGAAGTATCCACCCCATTTCAGGAGAGGATCACGATTCATGGACTAACCTGTGAAGTTTTCTCATTCTCAAAGTTTTGTGCTGAGGTCTGTCTTGAGGATCGTCAATTAGCCCCGGGCAACTTCCAACTGTAGTTTGTTTGTAGTGATATCCTAGGGATGTTTTTTTAATATCTTCATGAGGTTCTTCTTTATCATTGCCCGAACTCCTATCGGTAGGTGTGTGTGTGTGTGTGTGTGTGTGTGTGTGTGTTTTATTCACCACGCTTTTTGCAAAAAAACGAGGGGATATTGTAATCAGTTGTCTGTCTGTCTGTCTATCCATCATGCTATCCCCTTAACTGTTGTGCAAAAATTCACCAAACTTGGTAGTTGTGATCACCACAGTGGCGAGAGAGCGGTATCAATTTTGGCCCCACTTCCTGAGGCCATAGGATGGGGTCAAAAGGTCAAAAATGAAATTACGGGCACATTTTACCATTTTTTAATGACACTGCAGGGGTTCCTTATTCTTTTGGAGTAGAAGGCTCCATTAAAAAGTACAGGTTAGCATCACCGCGAGCGAGCACGCTGTATGGCCGGGGTCCAGGGCCCTGGGCGGGCCCTGGAAGCCGGAGGATCCTAGATGGCTGGAGATGCATTCTAGCATGATTTCTGACATGAAATAGTTCTCATATTATCATGCTGTTGGGGTGGAAAACTCCACAAAAACAGGTGGTTAGGCCTATACTGGATGTAGTTGCATTAACATACTGACTGACTGACTGGTTGACTGAAATTCAGCTATACTGTATAGTTAGTTCAAGCAGCTTTTAAACAGGGTTCATTAAATTTAAGGCCATGGTTTAGGGCACACCAAGGTGTCTGGAAGATGGAGTATCTAAGCACTTTAAAAGAGAGGCATTTAGCAACATTTGGGCCATACCTTGTTCTTAATAGGGAGATGATACTGCACATGGTGGAGTACAGTGAGCAATCGAAGTAAGGTGTTTACTAATAATAGTGTAGATGAACTAGCATTCATTAAGGAAACCATATTCCATTTCACTTCTGTGAGTGTTCAGGGTTGCTGTATGAATGCTGTGAGCACGAAGGATTAGATTATTATAATATGTTGAGTAAAATGTGCAAACCAAACTATTAACACTGCAAATTCTGTATACATCAGGATCTAAAGTTTGATTGAAGTAATAGACTTATAGTGATATTATTTAATTCCAGTAATCAAGGAAGTGTGATATTTTTGATATCTATACAAAACATTCCAGGAGTTATACTCATCTTGCATTTCTGCTGTCAAACCAATGACAAACTCATATACCGGTAAACAATATTTCAATCAATCTTTAGTATTAAAATCAAGTCCTTTGGGAATCTGAGTCACTATATATGTTTTATAGAAAGAAAAATTAATTCATAAATGAGATTTCACATTCAAAAAGTTTATTAGATATTTTTGTGCTGCAAACATTCTACATCCTCAACTTTCAAAACAATGTTGTCCAATTGGACTAGGTGAAACACGTGTTTCGTGAAACAACAACAACGTCGCACTCGCGAGAATGCAAGTTTAGACCAATTACTGATGCCAGAAGCTTACCTCCCATGTCTTTGGACTTCTTCGAAAATCCAAAGTCAAACAGGGATTTTCGTTTCGATGCCATCGTTTCGGCACCAAAACTGCGAGGCCTACAAAGTTTATTTTCTGAGGTATTGCTGTATGGTATCAGGGTATCAGGCCAACAGTCCAAAACAAGGCTAAAGCAGAGAACTCTCTATTGCAGGAGGCGTGTTTTAGCTGCTTGTGTTATTTTTAGTCAGTGTTGTGCTACACCTGGCGAGAGTACTAACAGTAAAAGTAAGCCCGCTTTTATCGAAATACTCATGTGTTTTCGTCTCGGATATCAAGACACGGGGGTGTAGAGATTTCGTGTGAGAGAAAAAAAATCGAAAAATCGCCGCTGAAGTAGGCGGCGACCTTTGACATTTTTTTCTGAGTAGACGGCTGCGGGTCGCCGGTAACCGGCTTCTAAGGAAACCCTGCACTGTATATGCAATTAACATTGGAGATGCATGTAATGTTTTTGGGGGGATTTGCTCCTGGTTCACGTTACTGGAGATTTAAATTATAACAGGAATTCTTGCCACTTCGATCCAACCGACCGATATCATGTGTTCTTAATGGATGAAAAGGAGAATGCCATGGATATTGTACACATCGTGTTTCTCATAAAATAAATCTTTGAGGAATCAAGTATTTGTTCCTTACCCAACAACACTGTGTGTTCCAGTTCGTTTTGTTTCAAAAATCGTGCTATTTTATGAGTTTTCGTCGACCTTGCCTTACCGAGTGCTTGAGCCACCCATCGTCCCCCTCAGTGGACGATCTGTTTATTTGTATTTTTCCCCATTACCTTCAATTTCTATCTTCCCCACTTTCCCAACGTCCCCATCCCTCCCAACTAAACACTCTATTTCTTGTCTTAAATAAAAAAACGAAAAAAAAACGACCTTTCTCCTTGCAACTCACAAGTCTCGATTCTTCTTCTTATTATTCATCCTCCTCTTATTCCTCCTGCCGGCACACCATCTTCATTCTACTGAGCTGATCCTCTCTGCCATTACCTTCACGATTTCTTCCGATCTACACCTTCCATTCCGAATCTTACCTGTTCGTCACAAAATACATCAAAAATATAATCTTCCTTGTATCCTTTCGATCTCTACACCTCCTGTAACCACGTGTCTCTCTCTCTTCCTAGTACTTTTCATCGACCCAGCAGCTTCAGCACTGTGTTTACCGTCCAAATTCACCACATACTTCCAGATTTTACTTCAACCTTCCCTTTTCCAAATGTTACACAATCCTTATTTAAAATAAATAATTTCACTTTTGACGATACACCTCCCAGAGCCAAGTGCTTCTCCCATAACCACGTGATCTGTTTAGACCCCCTGCGTTATCGATCCAATTTCACCATTCACCTCACAATTTTTTCTACAACACTTCCATGCCTAATCTGATGAAAACTCTCTCAAACAATAATAATAACAATAAAAACGATCTCTTTTAATGCTTCATCTTCCTCTTTCACACATGTGGTATTCTTTACTGTATCATAATGCACTACTCTTCTACTATTTTTAACAGACTGCTCTCAATTCGACCTCCCCTTCATACCTTGCCAAAAAATCCAACTGTTACAGCGTTTCTTCTCTCCATTCTCTGAATTCGCCTTTATTGCATCCACAAGAAACGTGTTTAATCGCATCTCTGACCTAAAACTTAAAAAAAACCCAGTTTCTATGATAGTTCGCTTTCCATCAACCATTCTTTTTTTCCAATTTCAGTGCCAACTCACCTCTCACCCCTCACTCTCAAAGAACATCACACTCTTCCCTCACAAGCCTCCCTCTACACTCTCTCAAAAACTCCCCCCTCACCTTTCTCCCACCATTTCACTCATCCTTCTCAAAGTTTCCCCCTCTCATCCACAAAGCTGCCTCCTTCCACTGCCCTCTCACCTCCATCTCTTCACTCCACCTCAAATCCTCAACTGCCTTCTTCCCCCTCTCATGTTCCCCCTCTCCCCCAGCACCAAGAGCCTTTTCTCCTCCTCATCCGGCCCCCTCCCTTAGCTATTCTGCAATCCCCCACACTCTTTCAACAACCCTCCTTACCTCCCCCCTCATCCCTTGTCCTACCCTCCATCTCCCCTCCCACCCCCTGCATCCAAAGCCTCCTCCCCTCCCTCTTCATTAACAGTGTGGACCTCAAATATCTGGGGCCTTGCTCAAACCTTTCAGATCTTTCCATACAGGTTGCCACT
Organism: Eptatretus atami; assembly: GCA_035128595.1. Classification (NCBI taxonomy): domain Eukaryota; kingdom Metazoa; phylum Chordata; class Myxini; order Myxiniformes; family Myxinidae; genus Eptatretus; species Eptatretus atami. The sequence continues at coordinate 64,022,170 of CM068968.1, read as the reverse complement.
GACAAACCAGACATAATCTGCCTAACAGAAACTTTCCTCCCCCAAGACGTGTCTGACACCCAAGTATCTCTCCCTGGTTACTCCCTCCTCCGGTATGACAGATCTGAGCCTCGTCCTGGTGGAGGAGTTGCTCTCTTCATAAAGACTTTATTCCTCACTCTCCATGCACTGCCCTCACTCCCCCACACCCCAGGAATACCTCTGGCTACGGCTTCCCCTCCACTCCCACCTCATGTTTATATGTGTACTGTACCGTCACCACAGTGATGACTCCATCTACACCTCACTATCTGAAAACTGGACCAACTTCTATCTTCTCATCCAAACTTCTCTTCCTCATATGTGGTGACTTCAATTGTCATCATGCCAGTTGGCTAGGTGTGGGTACCTCTCTCACCTGTCATGGCACTTCAGCAAAAGCTTTCTGCGACTCATTGGGACTGACTCAATCGGTCAACTTCCCGACCCGGATCTCAACCAACAGTACTCCATCTCTTCTGGATCTGATTTTGACAAATTTCCCTGACAATATCTGCTGCTCTTCCTCCGTTCCAATCGGTTCTTCTGACCACGTCCTTGTCAAAGTGGACATCTCTCTGGCTATTATCAGAGAACCACCTCACCACTGTCAAGTCTGGCATTTCACTCAAGCCGACTGGCAGGGTCTCCAAGCAGCCATCAAACTTATAGACTGGTCTCCTATCGCTACTTTCTCCAACATCAACTCATCCTGGATTCTTTCAAAGAACTTGCTCTCCCTCATGCACAGATTTATCCCCTCTCGTCTTCAGTTGTCCCACCCTTCCTCCCGCCCTTGGTTCAGTGAAGCTTGTGGCGAGGCAGTTTCCTGAAACAACTTGCCTTTGCCTCATGGAAAGCAAACCCAACTGAGGTAATCTCAGTTCCTTCCATAAAGCTCGGAACAAGTGTGTATTACCCTCAGGAGAGCCACAAAACAACATCTTTCTAAGCTCAAGTCTGAACTTTCAAACCCTCTCCCTCCTCAAAAACCTGGTGGCATCTAATCAAATCGTTTCTGGTGTATGTTCCCCCTCCATCCCCTCCCTTACCTCAAATGGCCGCACTGCTGATACCGCACGTGAAAAGGCTGAATGCCTAAACTCAGTGTTTGCAGCTAAATCTTGTGTCCAAAACCCATCGCTTTCTCTACCCACCTTACCCAGTCGCACCCAACTTGTCCTGGACTCTGTGTCCTTTTCTCCTGACAAGGTGGAGAGCTTGCCGTCAAACCTCGACTCAGATTCTGCAACCGGTCCAGACGGCATCAGCCCACTTGTCCTAAAAACCTGCTCTTCTGCTCCTGCTCACCCTCTCTCTGTTCTATTCACCCTCTCATTTGCTCAAGGTCGTCTGCCATCTGCTTGGAAATCAGCAAACTTACTGCCCTGCATTAAAAAGGTGCAAAAACATATCCCTGCAACTACGACCAATCAGCCTTCTCCCAATCATCAGCAAGGTTATGGAATCCATCATCGCTTCAGACATTAAATCCTTCCTCTTCTCCAAATGGCTTGATTTCCGATCATCAATTTGGTTTCAGACCAGGTCACTCTACCCTGGATATGTTGCTTCTGCTCTCCCAACAATGGATGGAGGTCCTCAATGCCAGACAGGAAATCCGAGCCGTATCCCTGGACATATCGCGTGCTTTTGACCCGGTCTGGCACTCTGCCCTGCTCACCAAACTCTCTTCCTATGGTATCCAAGGCCATCTCCACTCATGGCTCGCAGACTTCCTCTCCTGTCGCAGTCAACTGTGGCCCTAAATGGAGTTCTTTCATCCCCTCTTCCTGTCCATGCTGGAGTTCCTCAAGTAGCGTTCTGGGCCTGTTCTTTTTCTGGTTTCATCAATGATCTCTCCTACTCTCTGGAAAATCCCTATATCTCTTTTTCTGATGACTCCACCCTCTGCCGTACCATCGGTCATCCCTCAGACCGGCAAGCAGCAGCTTCTTCGCTCACTGCAGATCTGGATAAAATCACAAACTGGTCCAACAGTGGAACATGTCTTTCAATCCGGACAAATCTCACACTCTCACTATGTCTCTCCGAAAGGACCGTTTAGAACCCCCCCCCCCCCATCCACTTTCTCAACAATCCTCTGGAAGAAGTCCTTTCTTTCAAGCTTCTGGTCTCACTATCTGCCATGACCTTTCCTGGGAAAGCCACATTTCAAACCTCGCCTCCAAAGCCAGTCGCCGACTGGAATCCTCCGTCGTGCAAAGTCCTTCCTCGGCCCACCTGAGTCCTGACCACTTACAAAGCTTTCGTCCGCAGCCTGATGGAGTACTGCTCTCCCCTCTGGGCTGGTGCTCCTGCCTCCCACCTTTCTCGGGCTGTCACGCATTGGCATCTCCCGCAATGAGGCTGAGTCTTTGGGCTCTCCTCTCTCACCGCAGGCTGGTCGGTGGTCTTTCTGTCTTCTACCGTCTCCTCTCCAGCCTCGCCCCCTCTGCTCTCTCTGCGATCTGTCCCTACCACATTTCCGCAGGGGCTCAAGGTCCGCCAACAACCCCCTTCTGGTAAAACTACCAAAATCACGAATCACTGCTCACCTTCACTCTTTCATTCCTCTTTTTTCCCGCCTTTGGATAAAACTCCCTCACTCTATTCAATCCCATTCTTCCCTCAAGGCAGCTGTTCACCACCACCTCTTATCATCCCCATCCAAATCCTCGATCTTTTCTACCCCCGATAATCCACCCAAGCCCACCTCCTTCAAATTCCCGGCTTTCCTTCCTGAAAGTCCCTGTAATGTCCATCTTGTATTCCCCATGTTCCCCGCCCCATCGCTCTCCCTTCAACAGATCTCCTAATGTCTCTGTTACCCACTGTTTTGTCCTTCCCACTCCTGCCCCTCTTTCTCATGCCCCCCTTGCTGTGCGTTGTGGTTAGCTCTCACACGAGCCTCGACAAGGTATAACAAAAAACCCTCCAAAAAAACAAACCCCCTTTACCCAAATTGTGCAGATAATAATTAAAAAGAACACCTGGTGAGGTTCCTCTGTCTGATCCACTGTTGTCCTCCACGTTCTTCCTTGTCCCTCTCTCCTTGGGCAAATGAAGAATGGCAAATATTTTTTGTAGCAAAGATAATGAATAGATTGACTGATTAAAACCAATGGGGTATGATGAAAGCACAGGCATGATAGGCCAAATAGCCTCCTCTTGTGTCCAAAGTTCATTGTAAATGAACATTTGTGCACCTTGTTTGCATAGTCAGGTATGGGAGCATGCGCCGGAGCAGCGCGTCGCTGCGTCCACTTTTTGCCGGAACTCCAGGGGCCTCAGTCTGGCCATCCCCCAGGCAGATGCCTGGCCCATCCCTATCTCCTTGAGATGCTGATCAACCTGCTGCAACCACGAGGCACGTGGTAGGCCCATTGACCCCCTGCACTCATGAGGCTCCCTCGCTGAGAGAATCTGGTGAGCAGGTCATGATTGACAACTTGACAACTTGATTGGAGTCCACCTGTGGCCAATTCAATCGATTGGTCATGATTTAGAAAGAAACACACCTTTGTATATAAGGTCCCACAGCACCCGGGCAAGAAGGAGTGCATGTCAGAGAAGAAACTCCACCATGAAGTCCAAGGAACTGTCCGTAGAACTCTGAGATATAATTGTGAGGTGGCATAGATCTGGAGAATGGTATAAAACAATGTCTAGAGTGTTGAAAGTTCCCAAGAGCACAGTGAGCTCCATCATTGGGAAATGGAAAGAATATGTAACTACCCAGACTCTTCCTAGAGCTGGCCGTCCGACCAAACTGAGCAACCGGGCAAGAAAGAGTTCCTTGGCTGAGATGGGAGAACCTGCTGGAAGGACAACTGCCTCTGCAGCACTTCACAAATCTAAGCTTTATGGGAGAGTGGCCAGATGGAAACGACTCCTGAGAAAAAGGCACGTGACAGCACACCTGGAGTTTGTAAAAAGGCACGTGAAGGACTCTGAGAGCATGAGGTAAAAGATTCTGTGGTCCGATGAGACTACAATTGAACTTTTTGGCCTGACTGCAAAGTGCTCTGGCAGAAACCGAGCACAGCTCATCACCGATTTAACACCATCCCTACCGTGAAGCATGGTGGTGGCAGCATCATGCTTTGGGGATGCTTTTCAGCGGCAGGGACTGGGAGACTTGTAAAGATAGAGTGAACAATGAATGGAGCCAAATACAGGCCAATCCTTGAGGAGAATCAGAGTACAAAAGACTGTAGACTGGTGAAAATTTACGCTTCCAACAGGACAATGACCCCAAGCATACAGCCAAAGCAACACTGGAATGGCTTCAGAAGAAGAACATGAAAGTCCTTGAGTGGCCCAGCCAAAGGCCAGACTTGAATCCCATTGAGAATCAGTGGAAAGACTTGAAGATTTCTGTGCACCGACACTCCCCATCCAACTTGACAGTTTAAGCAAATCTGCAAGGAATAATGGGGAAAATCCCCAAATCCAATGTGAAAAGCTGATACAGACATACCCAAGAAGACTCGAAGCTGTAATCGCTGCCAAAGGCGCTTCTCCCCAGTATTGACTCAGGGGCTGAATACTACATAACTTTGATATTTCTGTTTCATTTTCGATTAATTTGTAAAAAATTCTGCAAATGTGTTTTGATTTTGTCATTATGGAGCATTTTGTATAGATCGGTGATCAAAAATTTAAATTCGATCAATTTTACAATTCAGGCTGTAACACAACAAAATGTGAAATAGTCAAGGGGTGTGAATACTTTCTGAAGACTGCACATGCACACGCACACACGAAGGTGGATACTTTTGAGACCTGGGAGGGCTCTGTTCCACTCTTTGAAATCCTCATATGGAGATAACAATCAATGTCACACACACACACACCCCCTTTCATCCTTTGATCACACAGATCCTCACTCAAACACATCCTCACCTGCAACAATGTTTTAGGTGGGGGTTATTATTGCTCTCACAATACTTAATGCAAAGTGCGCTTCTTCGACCTCTCATCTATGACAAGCACGTCTCTGTCACAAAGCTGTTACATGTGCTCTCCTGTGGAAATTGTTCACATCAACTTTATTTTGAATATGATGATGTGATGAAAACATTCCTGTAAGAGAGTTGGTGTGATCCTTGATCATGAAGATGAAGAACATCATCCTTCCTGTTTTGAGAGGAAAGGAATGACTGTTCCTTTGCACCACAGAGGGTTTTTTGAGCTCTTGTTTTAGATTAGTTAATTGATTCTTTCACTCTCCCATAATGAACTCGTGTCACATTGTTTGCAGGTGAAGGTCATCCAGTGAAGACAGAAAATTTCCAAAGTAACCTTCTTCAGATTTCCCAGGATGCATTGTGCAACGAGGGTGTAAAACAGGAACCACGTGATTTCTCTCCCAGAGAGCCGAGGAATGCTACTCAGCTGCTCAAAGGTAATCGGAGCCACAGCACACAACACACACCACCGCTCTAGTTGTTCTCTTTACGATGAAATGTTTCAATTTC
>CM068968.1:63990833-64004574 GCA_035128595.1 Eptatretus atami | reverse complement strand
AGTCCTCACCCTGGATATGCTGCTTTTGCCTCTCCCAACAGGGATGGAGGTCCCAATACCGGACATGAAATCAGACCCATTCCCTCACATATCACGCTTTTGACACGTCTGCACCCTGCCCTGCTCACCAAACTCCTTCTATGTATCCAAGCCATCTCACATCATGGCTCGCAGACTTCCTCTCCTGTCGCACTAACGTGTCACCTAATGGAGTTCTTTCATCCCTCTTCCTGTCCAGGCTGGAAATCCTCAAATACGTTCTAGCCCTTCTTTCTTCGGTGTTCATCAATGATATCTCGACTCTCTGAGGACAATCTCTTTATCTCTTTCTGATGACTCCACCTCTCCGTCATCTCATTCCCTCAGACGGCAAGCAGCAGCTTCTTCTCACTGCAGATCTGGGTAAAATCACAAACTGGTCCAACAACATACATCTTCATCTGGACAAATCTCACACTCTCACTTTGTCTCTCCGAAAGGAACGCTTGTACCCCCCCCCCCCCCACATACTTCTCAACAATCTGTTGAAGAAGTCCTTTCATTCAAGCTTGCTCTCACTATCTGCCAATGATCTTCCTGGAAAGCCACATTTCAAACCTGCCCAAGCATCGCCGACTGGATCCTCCGTCGATGCAAAAGTCCCTCTCGCCCACATACAAGCTTTTCCGCACTGGATAGTACTGCTCTCCACTCTGGGCTGGTGCTCTTCCTCCCATTCTCGGCTCAGCTGTGGAAACAAGCATTCATCATTGGCATTCCTCATATGAGTCTTTGGCCTCTCACTTCTCACCACAGCCCGTGATACTCTTTTTTTGGTCTGAAACCAAATTGATGATTGGAAATCAGGCCATTGGAGAAGAGGAAGGATTTAATGTCTGCAGCGATGATGGATTCCACAACCTTGTTGATGATTGGGAGAAGGCTGATTGGTCTGTAGTTGCAGGGATCTGTTTTTGCACCTTTTCTATGCAGGGCAGTAATGTTTGCTGACTTCCAAGCAGATGGCAGATGACCTTGAGCATATATGTTTGTGGGGTAGATGGAGGAATTTCATAGGAAAGTTAGGATTGAATAGAGTTGTTTGGTTCATGGACATGTATGAGACATCGCGATGTAAATTATGTAGGGAAACTGTGAACTTAAGTATTACATGTCACCACACAGGTGGGGGAGGGGGGGTGGTGCATTGGCAATTCGATAGAGATTAAGGATAAGTTCCCCCAGTATGTGATTACCCCCCTGTTTTTGTATTTCCCTATGTTTTTGTATTACAACCAGCAATGAAAGAATTACGTTTTTGTAACGGCAACGGCCATTATATCCGAGCTGCACGACCAGGCGGGCAGAGAACCCCGCCTCCAAGGGTGACAGTGGGCGAAGTCATGCCCCCGAGGTGGATGATTGATGGGCGTGACGGGAGAGACATAAAGGGGAGGAGCGTGTAGGAGGCGAAGAGAGGAGGAGGAGGACATTACTCAGAGGACACGGTGGATCTCGCTTTTGCTCACGGCACGACGAAAGTTGCGCGATTCTCGTGCTAGTGCTGTGTGAATTTGCAGCGTGCTGGGCAAGACGCTAGCCTTTGACTGTTTGGCTAAGCCATGAAGAGTTTGCGTTTATGAGGAGGGAAGAAGAAGTGCCTCGTGGCCTGATCACGGGGATTCAGAAATTGTCTCATCGTGTGGGCCATCATTGTGAACAGACCGAGTGAGGGAGAGGAACGGTCGGCATATTCACTCTTGAGAATAAGCTACACTGCGGTTTGTGAGCCCTGACGTCGAGCGCCGTCTTCAAATTAACTCCTGTATGTCTTCACGCCCAGAGAGCGACGGCGCCATTTTGAGTGCATTTTTCCCACGCAGTGACGAAGCGGTTTTGGTGCCCTTCAAGCTTGAGTAACCCCATGCCTGGGCACACAGCTAAGTGCCGGGATTAAGGAGTGATTTTTCTTTTATTATCTTGCCAAAACGAAGTTTTTGCAAGATATGTTAGTCAGTCTGTATGTTTTTTTTTTTTTTTTTTTTTTTGTTTGTCTGTAATCACGAAAAAAAAATTCTGCAGAGCACAGTTTTCATTGGAAATTTTTGTACTTCGCATATCAGAGGCCTATGGAGGTCCCTTTCAGGCCATAAAATTTTGAAGGTCAAGGTCAAAGGTCAAGGTCACTTTGTCGCAAATCAGGGTAATCGACAAAACCCTTATTTTTGAGTAATTTTGATCGGATCGTCTTCAACTTCATGGGAATATAGTTCATGGTCTGGCGCTCAGCTGATTAATTTTTGGTGCGATTGGCCTTGACCTTCATGGCTAGCGCCTAAGGTCAAACATATTTGACCCCAAGTCAAATTTTCAAGTTTTAGGAACCATATCGTGTAGTACCTCAAATTGAACACCTCGATGAGTGCTTTCTAGATATATCAAGCTTGAGACATTATGACGTCATTTGTGATGTTATGAGGCAAACGCATATTTTTCATGGTTACTCTGTAGAACGATTCTCACGGAATCTCTCGTAGGCAGATATTCCTCAAGGAGTCGCTCCTGGTGGATAGCAGCTCTGTTCACCTCAGTGTGACCTTAAAGAAGTCACACGTGGTCACCTTTTGGCAAGATACGGGTCACCCTAAGGGTGACATTGGTTTATTTCTCTGTTCCCTTGTCTCTGTTTAAGTCTGTGTGGAGGAACCTCAATTATATATAGATTTAGTTTACCTCATGTTTTTCTTTCATTATTATAATTTGAATTATTGTCATTGTACATATTTAATTACTGTTATTACATTATCATTTGTTCTCTTTCATTTGCCTGTGTCCATGTATCTGTTGTGGGTCGAGTACAACCCGTGTGCCTCCGTCCTTTTACCGCCATTTCTTTCCCTCGCGCGCATTGATCTCTGAGAGTCTTGGTTGTAAGCCTCCAAGGGAGGTATCCTTCCAGGTAGGGGCTAAACCCTCCTGGACACAATACTTTTGATATTCAGTGTTAAGCAAGAACGTGTAAAAGTTCATCAGAAATAGCAGCACATTTGAGTTTTAACAAAAGCAGGCACATTAAGAGCATTATATAAACTGTGAGAGTGTGTAAATATCTAATTGTGTATGTCTAATGTAATTTCACTTCTACATTCCCCCCTTTTATCCAATTGAGGATAACTACTTTCTTTATTGGTCCTCCAATCTAATTTTACACAGTCTTAAAAATCCATTATCCCCTTAAGGTGGTGTGGACTCTCAACACTAATCATTACTTTCACAGCATCCTTCTTCATGCACAGCGCTGTGCAATATTTTAGCTCCCCAACTTCCAAAAACTCGCTTTAGCCAAGAGAGGAGACCAGTCCAAGATCATCGGGGTTGTAGTTTGTGGTACTTTGCCCCTTCCGCTTTGATCTTTGCAGCCAAACTGTCAATACGCTCAGAGTTGTTAGGGATGTAGGTGCACCATTCAGCACTGACGACGGCGCACGTTCCCCCTGGGCAGCGAGCAAGAAGTCCAGAGCAATGGGATTTTGCATGGTGACTTTTACCGTTCTTTGTACTTTCTTTAAAATTTTCAGCGGCATTTGAGTTGTAACTTTCCTGATTATACACTTTGCCTTGTGGAGATTGTTTTAAACTAGATAATTTTGTTTTAAATGTCTGGTAATTGTTTTGTATTTATTTTTACGTATGTGCACTTGAATATCACTGTCATTAATTGAAAAGCCTTCGGCACGATAGAGGGATTTAAAAAAGAAAAAAGAAAAAAATCCCATGAAATCAAACTTTAAAAATTATTTTCAAAAGACACTCCTCAGCACTCCCCCATGAATCTCTGAAAGTTTGACGAAGATCTGTTCAGCCATCTCTGAGAAAAATAGCGACACACAGGCAGAAACACACAAACTGCTCTTATAGTATTGATATAACGAAATTTCTTGCCAGTTTTAAGTACGTACCTTGAAATTGTTTTTGACGTACCTTTAAACGTAAAAAAAAATTGTTTTTGACGTACCTTTAAATACCTATGACGTACCTACGTACCTTTAAATTGTTTGAGGAAAAAGAAGAGTCAGGTTAGTGACAGCACTATACCAAATGGTATATTTGTCAAAAGATTAATAACACATTATTTAAATATTTTGATTGTTCAGAAGAGGTGACCGCTATGCTTTGAATCGTCAGCATCATCATGCACTGTACGGTGCTGCCAGAGCAGTTACAAGGCTGAAATCCTGGGTGTGTCACCACTCCGACTCAGGAAGTTAGGGCAGGGATTTAGAATTTGTTCAGGGTGTCAGTGATAACACGCCTACTCTTTGCGGATGACACCGTGTGATTTTTAATGTCCTCCAACTAATACCAGCAGACGGGACATGATTTTAATGTCCCTGCGGGACGATACATGGCATTACAAAAAAAATCGGGATCAAAGGGGGTGTATGGGGGATTGCCCCCCAAAATTTGTATTTGCTTTCTTCTCAGAAACTACACATGCAATTCCGATGAAGCTTGACCCCAACCTTCATCACCCATGATGTACCAAAGTTTGTTCAAGCTATTTTCTTTATATCGGGTTCTAAGGAGTATAGAGGTATACAGGGGATGGGGGAGGGGGGGTTGCCCCCCAAAATATGTATTTCTTATAACATTGGTTCATTGGTACATTTTGCGGATTTCGTCTCATGTTGACTTCCTTCTCATTATCTTTGTTCTACCATGTGAGCGCCCAGGGGTATTGCCCCTATTTTTCTGTTTAGAAACATTGCTGGATGAGTCAGTTTCCTTAGTATTTGGTTAAATTACCCGTTTACTCCAATCATCCCTAATCCAAGCCGGAACCTACTGCATAACATGGGGTGTTAGTCGCCTTCTTGATCATCACTGGAATGCGCTTTGTGGGTGGTGATGAGCTCCGATCACGTGACAATATGTAGATTTACCAAAAAGGATAAGTACAGATGTAAAACTAATGTGGGATGTTATGAGTGAAAATACTTGTCCATTTGCTCTATTTTTCATTGTAATTTTGATTTATTGACACTTTTTGTGAATTGATTGTTTTTGCAGAGAAACAAAAGAAAACTTTTTCTTGTACCAACTGTTCCCAATTGTTCGACACAGAAGTTTCTTTGAATCACCACGGGAGTTTTTGTCGTGACAATAACGAATGTAGCATCTTGTATGAAAACGCTCAGAAAAATTGTTCAACGATGCTCGATGACATCAACCGAAGTGAGAAACCAAACCAGTCTTCTTTATCCAAGAATGCACTTCCCTCCTTTTCATCTTTAATAAGAGATCAAAATGTACACACACAGGAGGAGCCGTACAAGTGTACTGTGTGCAGCAAGGTATTTGTTTCTTCATCATTTTTATTGAAACATCAAAAGGTCCATGCAGGAGAGAAGCCATACAAGTGCTCTGTGTGTCAAAAGGCCTTCCATAGGTTATCGCGTTTTAAAAACCATCAAAGAACACACACGGGAGAGAAACCCTACAATTGTTCTTTGTGTAACAAAGCTTTTACTTGTTCAATAAGTTTATCACAACATCAAAAAATACACACGGGAGAGAAGCCCTACAAGTGTTCCATTTGCAGTAAGGCCTTCACATATTCTTCTGATTTTGTGAGACATCAAAAAACCCACACAGGAGAGAAACCCTACAAGTGCTCCGTGTGTAACAAAGCATTCACGCGTTCATGCCATTTTTATCGACATCAAAGAATACACACAGGAGAGAAACCCTACAAGTGCTCTGTGTGTCACAAGGCTTTCACTCAATCGGCACATTTATCGGCACATCAAAGAATACACACGGGAGAGAGGCCTTACAAGTGTTCTGTGTGCAGCAAGGCTTTGACTTCCTTATCAACATTGAAGATACATCAAAGAATACACACTGCAGAGCGACCCTACAAGTGTTCTGTATGCAACAAGGACTTTGCTCGTTCATCAAATCTTTGCAAACATAAAAAAATACATACAGGAGAGAGGCCTTACAAGTGTACTGTGTGCACAAAAGCATTTCGTCTTGTCTCGTTACTGAAAATGCATAACAAGATTCACACAGAAAAGAAGTCCTTCAAATGTTCTGTGTGCTGCAAATCATTTAGTCAATTGGCAAGTTTGTATGTGCACCAAAACATGCATGTGGCAGATAAGCCGTACAAGTGTTCTGTTTGTAACAAGGCATTCATTCATAAATCAAGTATATATCGACATCACAAAATGCACTCAGGAGAGAAGCTCTTAGTGTGTTGTGTCTATAACACGGCTTTCACCTATTCACCTAATTTATCTCAACATGAAAAAACCCACACAAGAGGGAAGCTCTACAAGTGTTCTGTATGCAGCAAAGTATTTGCTTCTTCCTCCGCACGTTGTCGACATCAAAAAGTCCATGCAGGAGAAAAGCCACACAAGTGTTCCGTGTGTCAAAAGGGCTTTGTTCGGTTGTCACGTTTAAAATGTCATGAAAGGATACATACGGGAGAAAAACCCTTCAAGTGTTCTTTGTGTCACAAAGCCTTTGCTCGATCCACTTATTTGAAACTTCATCGAAAAGTCCACACAGGGGAAAAGCCTTTCAAGTGTTCTCTGTGCAGGAAGGCATTTTCTGCTTCATCTGAATTGTGTCAACATAAAAAAATCCATGCAGGAGAGAAACCCTACAAGTGTTACATTTGCTGCAAGACTTTCGCTTTTGTCTCCAAATTAAAAATTCATCAAAAAATACACACACGAGAGGAACATTTCAAGTGTTCTTTGTGCAACCAGGTTTTTGTTGCTTTATCAAATTTATCTGAACACCACAGAATACACACTGGAGAAAAGCCTTACAATTGTTCTGTGTGCAGTAAAGCATTTACTTCATCGTCAGCATTGAAAGGACATCAAATAAGTCACACAAGTCCCATGACAAGTAGCCTTACCCCCACGACCCCTTCCGGGAAGCTCTATGGTTGGTTATAACTAAAACTGCCCAACGATGACAATAAATCTTTAGAGATAATAAAGGGACACAAACCCCTCTGAAGCTGACAAAGTCTGTGCAGCCACCCTGAGCAGTAGGAATGTATGCTGAAAATAATAGAGACTACACCTTCTCCAATGAAGAAGAAGATCTCAACATCACCATGAGAGAGTTAGAGTTCTCCACTGAAGCAGAATGATGAAGGGGTGTGACCTGACCCAAAAATACAAATTAAGCTCTGAAGAAAATATGCCGAAAAGAGGTGAGATTGCTTGTCGAGGAGAAGCAGACCTTCCTTTATTATGTGTATTATGTGCATGGGGGATGGACAAAAAAGGAGAATGTTTTGAAGCTTTTTTATATTTTTGAATACAGTCGAGGCTTGTGGAAGGTAGTACTAGGACACTGAACAGATCAGGACAAAGGGAATAGTAGAGAGAGAGAGAGAGAGAGAGAGAGAGAGAGAGAGAGAGAGAGAGAGAGAGAGAGAGAGAGAGAGAAAAAGAGGGGGGGACACAAACAGCAGAAATGAAGTCAAAGATAGAGGCAGACTTGTACAAACAATGGGGGAGGAGGGGCAGGAGTGGACGCATGGGGTGGACAAGATGGATACAGAAGGAAAGAAACTCCCAGGAGGGAAAACTGGAAATTTGGAAGGAGGATGGATTACGGTGGGGTTAACGAGGGTAGAAAAGATAATGGTTTTAGATTGGGGATGATCTGAGATGGTGGTGAAAAGTTGTCTTGAAAACCTGGAGGGAAGAATGAGATTGAAGACAATGTGGAAATTGGTGGAAAAAGAGGAACTTATGAGTGGAGTTGAGCAGTGATCCTGGATTGAGGTAATTTTACCAGAAGGGGGTTGATGGTGGACCTTGTGTACCCTGCAGAAACCTTTGGGGAACAAAGCATGGAAAGGGCAGATGGGGCAAGACCAGAAAGGAAGCAGCAGCAGAAGACAGAGAGACCACTGACCTGTCTGCGATGACGAAGTGATGCGCCCATAACTTCATTACGGGAAACTCCAATAATCTTGAAGGGCTTTCTTTCCACAATGTCAAGTTGAGCAAGATGTGAGGCAGGGGAGCCAGCCCAGAGGGGAGAACAGCACTCCATCAAGCTATGGATGAAAGCCTCGTCAGTGGATCTGAGTTCAGGTGTGCCGAAGAATGACTTTGTACGACTGCCCTGTCGGCGGCTGACTTTGGAGGCCAACTTTGACATTTGGTTTGCCCAAGAAAGATCATGGCTGATAGTGAGACCCAGGAGTTTGAATGACTGAACAAGAGGATTGTGAAGAAAGTAGATGGGGTGTTGGGGATTGAAAAGTGGGGGTTGTGAGACGTCCAAAGGTTAATATTTTAAAATATTTTTTAAAGTAAAAAATTTGCTCAAAAGCAAAGACTGTCTCAATTAAATAGATAACCGCAGTAGTATCAACAATCCACAAATACCTATCTAACAACAGAATTACAGAATAGAAAAAAAACCTCTGCTGTCAGACAAGTACCTACAGACAAGAATGTCCCAGAACAAGTAATTAAACAAAAGAAGATACTGCTCAAAAAAAGAAAAATGGATATTACTGTGGTTTAGATATTATTTAAGAGGCCAGAAGAAAGTGCATTGGATGAGACAGTGCAAACAAATGGGAACAGCCATTTCAAGAACACCAATATAAAGATCACACTTTAAACAAACCCGAAATTTGTTGAAAACAAGTAAAAAAGACATTAAATGTCATACCCCCATTGTTTTAGTAATTTTGCTGTATGGAGTTGAAGTGCGAGCCGAGATTCAACTACAACCAAAATGGCCGCCAGTCGGCCATCCTTGATCAGATCGCAAAATAAAGTGAGGGGCATGTGCGTGCCATCATGTACTGTGGTTGTGCCAAGTTTGAACAAAATCAGACCATGCATGTCAGAGAAAGAAATGGTTGGGGACACGTTTAAGTAACAAAATGGCCATCAGTCGGCCATCTTGGATCTGATCTCGAAGAAAAATGGCGTGCATGTGTATGCCATCTTTCGTTATCTGTGTGCCAAGTTTGAACAACATCGGACCGTGCATATCTGAGAAATGGTTGAGGACATGTTCCACTTGGAGTTTTTTTACAACTAAAAAAGCTGCGAGTCGACCAGTCAGCCATCTTTGATCAGATCAAAAATAAAGTTAGGTGCAAGTGTATGCCATTGTGTACTGTGCTTGCGCAAAGTTTGAACAGAATCAGACCATGCATGTCAGAGAAATGGTTGGGGACATGTTTAAGTAACAAAATTGCCACCAGTCGGCCGGCAATCTTGGATCTGATCTCGGAAAATATATGACATATGCAAGGCATCATTCGTTATCTGTGTGCCAAGTTTGAACAATATCAGTAAATGCTTGTCCGAGAAATGGTTGAGGACGTGTTCAACATGGGGGGTTTTTTTGCAACTAAAATGGCCGTCAGTCGGCCAGCTTGGATCTGATCTCGAAAAAAAACGACGAGCTTATGTAAGTCATCGTTCGTTATCTACGCACCAACTTTGAACAAGATCGATAAATGCATGTCCGAGAAATGGTTGAGGTGTTCGAAACCGGGGTTTTTTAAAAAACTAAAATGGCCGCCAGCCGGCCATCTTGGATCTGTTGTCGATAAAAAAAATGACGTGCACATGTATACCATCACATGTTGTCTTTGTGCTAAGTATGAATAAAATCAGTCCATGCATGTCTGAGATATGGTTGTGGACGCACGCATGCACACACGCACGCACGGACACGAAAATCGAGACCAAATCCATAAGCCCCCGTTTCGGACTAAGTTCAATGGGAGGTGCTAATAATATCCCAATGGAAAACATGAACATGTTAAAATAATTACAAGGGTAAGTTAAGTCGTCAACACAAAATGAATGATCACCAGATCGAGAGTTGCCTCCAATGCTACATTGAATGAGTTTGTGATTTGACTGTTACTTTGGATGAAAGTTCCACAGGACAAATTTTCACAGACAAACCCTTTTGGAGGACTCAGCACTACCATTTCCCCTCAATCACAGCTGATTGAGGAAAAAAGGCGAGAGCAGCTCCACGAGAGGAGCTGGAACACGGGGCGTCTCGAGGAGCAGAAATAAATGAGGATGCATGAGAGGATGAGAAATAAATGAGTCCTGGTATCGGAAAGGAGTGAAGCCATGCAACATGGTGTGAATTCTGACCAGGGCTTAACACCAGAAGCACAATGGCAGTGCTTAGTGCAGCTGAGGAAAGTGGTGCACATCCTTCAGCGGAGGGAGCACACGTTCAGCTGTCTTACCCAGACTCGGCATCACAATGAGGAAAACTTCCCGTGAAGAAACTTAAAATGAAGGATAAACAACCATACCAGAGCGATGAGGCTGAGAAAGACCTCACAATCAGCCATAGCACATCATTGCATACGTTCTTGTCACAGGTATGATGGAAGCAACACGCAGATTCTGGACCTCATGGCAAACAAACACCGTCGACAAATTTTGGAATCTTGGCATCTTAGTTGCTAAAGCACGACTGATGGATTCACAGAAGAAACATTAAAACTTCCCACTCAATACTACCACTTGATCCAAAAAGCAGAAGCTGGTTGGTGCAAACTCCAAAAACGAGGACAGTGTGGACCACAAATACCCCACAACGTGCCAAGAACATTGAGCCCAGAGGACACACCAATCAATCCACCACAGATACGCCCCATCACACAATGGCTGAGCAACGCAATTCTTCCACATATACAAGTGCCACTCTCTTTCCCGGTCTGGGCCCGTAATTTTTCCACATATATTTACAATGTTGGTTCTATCCTGTCCATTTCTAATGATATTACTCCGTCCCCTGTGGTGATCAATAGCGGACATGGATGGGAACCGTGTTCCCATCCATGTCCGATGGGAACGGACAATAGCGGACATCTTCCCCAACAGGGGGAAGACCCTCGCATGAGCAGGCCTTCGCTGCTCCTATAGTTGGCAGCAAGTACCCTGGAAGCAGAGTGGGAAAGAGAGGAGGAGGAGGAGGAGATTGGGACCATACTCTGTGCAGAGTGTTGGTGCTGCTTGAGCAGTCTCCTTGGCTATTGGCACAATCCTGGACGGGTCGCTACTCCGACACCATATACCAGCATGCTGGCACTCATTTTGCCGACCTCAGAAGGATGACAGGCTGAGTTAACTCCACCTGGTATTAATTCAACAGCTGAGTGTGATTTGAACTCAGGACCCTAACCATTAAGCCAACACCAGGCATGGGAAAGAGAGTGGCACTTGTATATGTGGAAGATTTGCATTACTCACCCAGTGGGTCTCCCAGATATCTCAGATGGCAGAGCACTGGTGTGGACTGCCACAGGAGCTGGGTTTGATTCCTGGAAAGGGCCTGTAATTTTTCTGCATATATTTATGATGTTATTAAATTATTATTTGTTCTATTTCATTTGCTCGTGTCTGTGTATCTTGTGGTCAAGTGCAACCTGTGTGCCTGCATCCTTTACCGCCATTCCTTTCCCGCGCACACATTGATCTCCAAGAGTCTTGACTGTTAGCCTCCAAGGGAGAACTGCTTGGCCATCCGTCCAAGTAGGGGCTAAACCCCCCTGGACACGACAACAGGTGAACTCAGCTTAAAAAAAAAAGAATTGGGAATCTAAATTTTTCAACGATTGCCTCTCGACCATTGAGGGAGAGGGGTTTGTAGTGTTCGAGGTATAAATTGTATGGTTGATTGGTGTCAGGAGGAAAGAATGCTTGGAAACTTAAGGGAAATAAATATATATGTACTGTATATATTTTTTCTTTTCTGAGGAGACTAGACGCATGCACGAAATGGCAGACGAGCATGAAATGGCTATGATTGTACGAGACAGTGACCCACTGGAAGGTAGCTAGCCGGGGGGAGTGTTGAGTGATGATGATAGGGTCAGAGCCTCTCCCGTCCCAAGCATCAGTCCCTCTTCCACAGTGGCGGACAATGAGACGCAGGGAGCAGGTGCGGTGATGATCCAGGCCGTGTGTGAGATGTTAATTAAAATGGATGAAAGGAATAAAGAATGAATGAAGGAACAAATTAATGAACAAAGGAATGGAATAAAAAACAAAATTGATGAGAAAATGAATAAACAAATGAAGGAAATGAATGAATTGGAAGGAAAAATTGAAGGAAAGATAAAAGGCATCACTGAGCAAATGATTCAGTTTGGTCTCTCTCTCTCTCTCTCCTCTCTCTCTCTCTCTCTCTCTCTCTCTCTCTCTCTCTCTCCTGGCTGCATCATTGGTTGGGACGCGGCTATGCCGGCTGCATCAGTGTCCCCCTTACCAGTACACTGGTGCTCATTTTGCCGACCTCAGAAGGATGACAGGTTGTCAACCTCCTGGTGTATTTTTTAATTCAGTGGCCAACGGGGCTTGAACTCAGGACCTGAGGATCCCAAGCCACCACCCTAACCACTAAGCCAACACCAGGCTTACAGTTTTGGTGAAGATCCCATCCGGATACGAGAATTAAAAAAAAAAATTAAAGTGACTTTTCACCATTGAGAAATGGGCCAAAAAAATAATAGCATGATATATCAAAAATTTAATTGGCCCGGTATGTTCTACTGGATCAGGCATTGCACGGTGGAGGTATGTGCTTAACCAAGTGCCCTTCTTGTTTAAAAAAATCTGATTCAATTTTGTTTTTCTATGCCTCCAGTAACGAAGTCACAAGTCGTGAATTGCTGCAAAAGTTTTTCTGTAAGGCTCACTTGGCTGCGCCTGGATGGGTTTGAGGGTAGAGGAGTAGCGGCTGAAACCTCAATCCTTTCCAGGTTCCTCCTGATGACTTCATCTTTGCTTTTTGCTTGTTTGGGTTCCTTCTAGTGACTCCAATACAGGACTATACCTATTTTGGTCTTCAATTTGATTTGAATTGAATTCATTTTAATCACACATTCGAAATCCAATTGAATAAGAATACAAAACGTCATGGGTCAAGGTCAGGATCATCAAAGCAGGATGTCTTCATACCCGGTCATCACTGCCAATAGTTGTAAAGTGGCAGTTCTAGTTATATCTTTTATCAATTACGTAACACACCAGTACACAATCTCCACACAAAATGCACTCCACAAAAACAAGTCCTGCTGAGAGTATTCAATCTCTGACTGCTCTTTTTTTGCTGTATATGAATTAATTGACTCTTTTCTCTCCCATATTGAACTCGTGTCACATTGTTTGCAGGTGAAGGTCATCCAGTGAAGGCAGAAAATTTCCAAAGTAACCTTCTTCAGATTTCCCAGGATGCATTGTACAATGAGGGTGTAAAAACAGGAACCACGTGATTCCTCTCCCAGAGAGCCGAGGAATGCTACTCATCTGCTCGAAGGTAATCGGAGCCACAGCACACAACACACACCACCGCTCTACTTGTTCTCTTTATGATGAAATGTTTCAATTTCAGATTGTACATATCAACAGATCATCCATTTCTATAATATGTGCTCACTCAGGTTTGTTTTGGTATGGAGGATATTTGATTTACTTTAAGTATCCAAACAGGATTTTGTTCTGTTTAAATGGCTCCTTACTTCAGATTGAACAGACTCAGTAAGCTAACAATTGTTAAGACTCTTTTTAAGAACCCACACTGTTAAAATCGTATTGAAATTTAAAGATAATTTAAATAATTTGGACAAGTCGAAGTTTGAAAAGTCCATTGTACAAGTTGGGACAAGTTAAAGCTTGACAATCAAATAATTAAAAACCGAAGGTATGATCAAGCACAA
>CM068968.1:63958432-63969781 GCA_035128595.1 Eptatretus atami | reverse complement strand
GCTTGGCATTGCACATGGTGATCTTAGGCTTGTGTGCGGCTGCTCAGCCATGGAAACCCATTTCATGAAGTTCTCGACGAACAGTGTTTGTGCTGACGTTGCTTACAGAGGTAGTTTGGAACTCGGTAGTGAGTGTTGCACCCGAAGAAAGACGATTTTGCCATGCTACGCGCTTCAGTACTCAGCGGGCGGTCCTGTTCTGTGAGGTTCTGTGGCCTACCACTTCGCGGCTGAGCTGTTGTTGCTCCTCGATGTTTCCACTTCACAATAAGAGCACTTACAATTGACAGGGGCAGCTCCAGCAGGGTAGAAATTTGATGAACTGACTTGTTGGAAAGGTGGCATCCTATGACGGTGCCACGTTGAAAGTCACTTAGCTCTTCGTACGGCCCATTCTACTGCCAATGTTTGTCTATGGAGATTGCATGATTGTGTGCTTGATTTTATACACCAGTCAGCAATGGCTGTGGCTGAAATAGCCGAATCCACTAATTAGAAGGGGTGTCCGCATACTTTTGGCCATGTAGTGTATATGAACCGCTGTGGAGGCAATGAGGCGCTGATGTTTCTGGTGTTAACCCTTCCTCGATGCAAAAGACAGAAATGATTTTGGGGAGAGGGGTGTGGTTCTTACAGGGTGGGTGTGCCTCAGAGGTGCTCATGAAAGGGAGGTTCAGCATTCAGAAGTCAGTAGTGAAAGCGACTGGGAGAAAGGGCAATAATAAGGGGAAAAGGGGGAGAAAAAGAAAATATTTAAAGTAGATCAAACAAAATAATGTAAAATAATAGGGGGAACCACAGTGATAAAAATCTTGAAAATTTGTTGATCATTGCAGGTCTTGGTGAGTTGGTGAATGAAGTGCTCGTTGATCCTTTGCGGAGCCAAAGTGCAGATCATGTCCATACGGCTTCACTCTGCGTTTACGACTGTCCACGGTGCTGAAAGGGAAAGATGTCAGAGACGATCGTGTGATTAAACGAATGTCAGGGAACCGGCTCGGAGAAGTCCATGCTGTCGGTTCATAAATCGAGCAAACGTTCACAGAAACGATCTTCACCCGGTCTCACCAATTGTAGATCGGCCTACAGAGTGTACGCGTGATTCCTTGCATGGTGTTCAGAGTGAAATGGTCCTTTAACCCAGGAATTCTGCAAACGTTTGCCCATTTCCAAGAAATGAGCCAATTTGGGGTAAATCGAGGTGGTTTCAGGATCATTCAGTAACAGGTTGAAGTAACAGTTCGCAGGTTGCACAGACCATGTCTCGGAGTTGTTGAACTTCCTGGATGCTTGTCAGATCCACGATGACATCACTGTCAACTTTGACCTCACCAAGCATTACTTGGATCTTCTCACCAAGCCTCACCAAGCAAAGTGATTCTTCACCATTGAGAGATGGGGCCAAAAACGATATATAAGCCTGTCGCAGCTAAGTGGGAGCCACCCTGTTCCAATGCTTGTATTTAATATAACTAATAAACACAAATATGAGTAACTAGCCTTCTTGAAACCCTCAGTCAGTTAGAGCATTGAAAAATCTATTAAAAAATGTATACTTTAATCACCGTCAGATGTCAGGATCCTAAGATTCATGTACGTTAAATGCTATCAGCTGAAAAAGCAGTCATATTTCCAGTTTCATTGTTAGATTTTCAGATGTTGTTTAATTTATCTGATATTCGTCATTGGAACTTGGTTTTGAAAAGTTTATTTCAACAGAAAGAGTGAATTTTCCTTTCCAGAACATAAGTTACAGTTTGGAAATCGATCAAAAATTGGCTGAGTGGCAAGTGATAGAGTGAAATTTATCCTAGTTTCACTTTGAATGCCTATTCAGGGATGAAAAAATAGAAGTGCCTGTGCTATTCTGTGAAGTGTGCTGAAAGTGGCTGAGATGAGGCTCATTTTACCAACAATAATCATATTATCTAATTTTACAAACATTATAGACATATTTTGATTAAATCGCTCACTGACCACGGCGTTTAAATTTCAAATTTGTCCGCCATTACGCGACAATCAATATTATACACAATACAATTTTACCTGAATCATTGAATTTGAAATCTCTTACCCACAAATGATACATTTCTGTCATGACAATTTGCAGGAAAAATACAGGTTTGCCTCAATCTCCCTCAACAGTTAAAGGGAGATTTTTTTTCTTGTCCGCCATTATGCGACGATTATGGAATTCTGGAATTATTGCTGAAATATTGAGGTGAGTGAATGTTTTAAGTATTTGGACAATAAAATAGATGAATCAGACTGACTTCACTAGTCTATGAGCAATAATGCTCAATATTTATCTGACAACCATTTGGAGGGAAGAAAATTTAATTTTTTATTCATGTCCATCGAGAAATATGAAAATTTGCCAAAATTTGATACTATCGTGTCGCGACATCCTGGCCTAACAAGTGGAACGGATTGTCATAGTAAGTGTCCATGATATTTAAATGTTTATCAGTCTGGTTCCTTCCTGAGTTGTGTTTGGCTGAATTGATAAACTGTTTTTTGCTTGTGTTCCATATATGCTCCAGTTTATGGAATAGTTAATGATTTGATAATTTCATGAAGTTCATTTTTGATAATTTTTGGTCAGTTTTGGAACGAAGTGGCTCCCACTTAGCTGTGACAGACCTAATTAGCATGATATTTCAAAAATGTATTAGACCTGATATGTTCTCATGGATCAGGCATTGCGTGGCGGAGGTATGACTGAGTGTCCTTCTCGTTTTAAATATGTTTTCATCAACATTAATATTTGGAAATCATTAATTTTGAAATATGACTCGTTTAGTTTTAATAGGGTTGTTTTTTCAGATCTTATTCGGAAGGTGAAGGTGAAGTCTGAATTTCTCAACGACTTATTCTCTCAAGAAAAAGGTTTGAACCACAGTATTCTGTTTGTTTCCGTTACAGACCGTGATGAGTGTACAAGTACAACCAATGAGAGGTTGTTCGGGTTCAGAATTGTGTTCTGAATACGGGACTTTCAAAATTACGTAATCTGCTCCAGAATGCTCGACGCGTGAGAAACCCGAGAAACGACGATCTTTGGGACGTGAACTTCTATTGTGCGTTCGCAATCAGGATTGTTGCCTAAAATGGTTCACAAAGCCTCTAAAATTAGATGAAAATACTTGGAAAAGTGCCTGAGAGAAGCCTGGGGTGTGACTGCACAACAAAAGGGTTGGAGGGGAAAAAAAGATATCTTGTCCGAGTGTGTCTGCGCACCGATGGGCAGGTCGTATCTGGAATTTGTGAATGCACAGGTAAGTTTAAAATGAACTTTCATAATGAGGATATTTATTATTAATCATGTTGTGGGGGAGAGCTGTGAGAGCTGTTATAAATATGTTGTTTGGGTCTCGTGCCACAAGAAAAATGAAACGTATGAGAGTTTTGCCTTTATTGTGAGAAAAGAGGCGTGTGTGCGTGCCGGATATTTGTCGTATTTCTATATTTCCTGAAAATTATCTTTTAAAAACGATTTGAATTACAAATTTCACGCTGGCAATGGCAGGTTAAAAATGCCCGGCGAGCAGAACGAAGTCACTGCAAACACACACACACACACACACACACACACACACACACACACACACACACACCCCATGCATGAAAAGCCTCATTAGCATTCATCCATCATTTTGAAAGTTGCGTGTTGAGAGAGATGCTCTTGAACCTGCCTTCAAGAGTGTGTGTAGACTCGAACACCCAGCTCGTTTATAAACAAAATTAATCCTTCACATTGAAACATCACGATATTCACAGAGATGTTTGGGGTAAACATGCACAGAGCGAGGGTTGTGAGGGAATCACTCGGTTACCAAAAAGTAATCTCAATAATGGAGATCATGTTCAGATACCATGGGACGACTGTTTGTTTTTACAGACTTTGATCGGAAGCTGAATCTGAATCCAGAACCTGTGAATTGTCCCATCAAAGGTAAGTTTTATTATTAACGGATCGTTAGTGAAAATCTATGGTTTAAGAAGTGTTGTGTATTTTGCTTTTTTTGTTCTTTTTTGAAAAGGCTGCACATGCTCAAGATTTTCTCAAAATATTTATGGACAGTCAGAAACCTTTCAGCATTCAAGAATATCCTTTTCCGTTTTTGAGAGGAAATGAAGGACTTCATTCTGCAAAACCGTAAAACATTTCATAACGCAAAGAAAACTGAAAACCCACTCCATGGGAGGACCTCCTGTGCAGCTGCGCTTCACAGGGCAGCTCGCTGCATGAGGGGATTGGGGAAAAGTCTTCGGGGCGCCCATTGTTTGACAATAGGAGGAAAAGCATGGAGTAACCTTCCTGGGTTGGATTGTGGTGGTGTGTGTCGGGGTGGTGCTGAGGTGTTGTCCACCAGACGGCGGTCTCCTCAGGTTAACCTGAGGCAGTCCCTTCAGATGTGTGCCAGGAATGTCCTATCCCTAAGAGAGGATGATCACCTGTCTCTGTTATCATCTGAGCTCCAGCGTTGGGACATCGGTATTGCAACGCTCTCTGAGATTTGGAGACCGGATTGTGGTGAGACCATGGCGGGTGGTTACATATACCACTGGTCTGGTCGCTTTGATGGTTACCGTACCCAAGGAGTTGCTGTAGCTGTGTCCAATAAGCTGACTTCCATGATAATTGAAGTAACACCGGTCAACGAGCATATGATGAGACTGAGGATTCGTCACTCCTTGGGTGTCATTTAGCTGGTCTCTATATATGCTCCGACTGAGGCGAGTGATCCAACTGCCCTGACTGACGATACTCTTCTCGTCTTGGGGGACTTCAATGCATTGACTGGAACTGATAGGGATGGTTATGAGACATGTGTTGGTCCCCATGGGTCTGGAACTGTGAACCTGAATAGCACTAAGTTCCTTGACTTTGGAAGAAGTTGTAGACTTAGGGTGGCCGGTTCATGGTTTCAGCGCCCACAGGCTCATAGCTGGACTTGGTATTCCAATGCCGGTGGTGTTGCAAAGGAGATTAACCATGTGTTCATTGATGGGCACTGGAGGATGGTTAAGAACTGCAAGGTCTACCGGAGTGCTCAGTTCCTCAATACCGACCACAGGCTTTGACAGGCTTGTTGTAGCAACTCTGAAGCTGCAGTTTAAATGCAGAAGAATGGTACATTCCCAGCCTAGGATGTTGGCAAGGTCAGGGATGAGAGGGTAGCTGAGGAGTTTGTGAACAGTCTGAGTGGGGATTGGGGGGGGGGGGGTCTGGCTGTTTTGGGGAATCTTCCTCCTTGTTTCGGAAACATCTGTGAAATCAAAATCAGACGAGAGTTTCGGCAGGGGCTGCTTGCAGCCTGTTGATCTTGGTAAAGCATTTGATTCAGTGAATCAGGATGCCCTCTGGAGGATTATTGGTCTTCGTAGGGTGCCACCAAAACTGATCAATCTGATTTCCAAACTATACATTGGTACTGAGAGTGCTTTGAGGTGTGGTGGTTCCATCTCTAACTTATTTCCAGTTGTTCCTGGAGTTTGTCTGCGGTGTGTATTGGCCCCTACACTTTTCAGCACTTGTATGGACTGGATTCTTGGGAGGATGTCAGAGAGATCAAGTTGCGGTGCATTGTTTGGGAATGTCAACATCTCTGATTTTGATTTCACAGATGATTCAGTCATCTTTGTGAAGATGCTGGATACCCTTATGGGGGTTCTCGAGGCACAGAATTAGGAGTTGGAGCCGCTGGGATTACAGGTTTTCTGGGTCAAAACTAAGATCCAGGCTTTCAATGACATCTTGGATGCTGCTGTCTTGTCTGTTCCTGTTTGTAGTGAAGTTGTTGAGGTCACGGAGAGATTCACTTACATTGGAAGTGATATTCATGTCGATGTATTTTGTGAACCAGAGGTCAAGAGATGTCTGGGTCAGGCCTGGGGAGTCATGGAATCACTGGATCATGGGGTTGTTCACTATCGGTACCGATGCAGGAAGATGAAAGTCTGAGTGTTTAAGTCCTTTGTGCTTCCAGTATTGCCTTGCTCTTCAGATGTGAGACTTAACACTGACCAGGGATATGAGATGGAGACTTGACTCCTTCGGTACCAGGTCTCTTCGGAGAATTCTTGGTTATCACTGGTCAGACTTTGTGTCAAACAAATGGTTGCTGAGAGAGTCTCAGATGAGATTTGTTACCTGCATAGTCCGTGAGCGTCAGCTGCGGCTGTATGGACATGTGGCTCGTTTTCCTGACGCTGATCCTGCTTACCAGATTCTCTCAGCAAGGGAGTCTTGTGAGTGGAGGAGGCCAATGGGCCTACCACATGCCTCATGGTTGCAGCAGGTTGATCAGCATCTCGAGGAGATGGGATGGGATTGGGCCAGGCATCTGCCTAGGGGATAGCCAGATGGAGGCCCTTGGAGTACTGGCGGAAAGTGGATGCAGCGACGCATTACTCCAGCGTATTCTCCCATACCTGACCTGAAGGATTGTTCTTTGGTACCAAAGATTTTTTTTCAGATCATCTTTTGGTTATTTTCTCCAATTGTTTTGCCTCATATCATTTATTTACATGGAGTTAGGGCAAAAAAAAAATTACGGAATCAAAGAAACGATGCAAGAACAAAAAGTGCTTTGAGGTGATTGCTCACTAAATTCCCAAGTGTTCTTTGACCAAGCACAAAAATTCCCTAAGTTCCCAAGTATCTGTACACCTGACTTTTTGTACACCTGCCCGTCCACCACATCTCACCTTTGATCACCCCTCTCCGCAGGCTTCTTGCTTGCTTCTTCCTGAGCGTTCTTCTTCACAATCCCACCAACAGCACAAGAAACGTCTATTACTAAAAGGAGAAGCACCCGTCCATGCGTGTGCTTCATTTAAAGGGTTCCTGTTGTCATGGAATAATAAAAATGGTACTGTTGGAAAGCACGTAATCAACCTTTCTTGGAACAAATATTTGTGTCTTAAATCATAAAGATGCCTGTTTTGAAGCCCATCTTTCCGAGGTTACAGAAGAAGAAGAAGTGGAAATTATAGCTCAATGCAGCAGTTCCAACAGGAACATTTGTTATTCTATGGCAGCAGGAATCCAGATTCGGTGGTGTAATGGTTAGAGCATCTGATCCACAGCCCTGAGGTGAGTGTAGCTGCTTCTTGGGAATGGTAACCATCAGAGCGACCAGACCAATAGTAGGTGTAACCACCCACCATGATCTCACCACAATCCGGTCTCCAAACCTCAGAGAGTGCTGCAATACCGATGTCCAAACGCTTGAGCTCAGATGATAACAGAGACAGGTGATCATCCTCTCTTAGAGATAGGACATTCCAGGCATCCACCCGAAGGGACCGCCTCAGGTTAACCCAAGGAGACCGCCGTCTGGTGGACGACACCTCAGCACCACTCCGACACACTCTCCTGCAATCTGACCCGGGGATGTTACCCCGTGGTTTCCCTCCTATCATCAAAGATTGGGGGTGCTGAAGGCTTTGCCCTAATCCCGTCATCCGGTGAGCTGCCCTGCGAAGGGAAGCTAGCTGCACAGGAGGTACTCCCACGGAGTGGGTTTTCAGATTTCTTTGCGTTTTTTGTGTTTTGCGGAATGAAAGGTTTTACGGTGGCCGGAGTGCAAATCCTACCACCAACCTCCTAATAAGAAGTAACCCAACTGCAGGAGGACGTCCGCAGACACAGTTGGGCACTAGATATAGATGGCCGTTGGCTCACAAGGAGCTCCTCCGTCCTTTGACAGGTTTTGTTTTTAATCCTGCTGGGTGTCCATATCCAAACACTCTCTTCACCAAAAAAACCTGGTGGGGGAGACGGTTTAGTCGCCGACAACCCGACCATGGAACAGGTTAGTACAGGTTTACATGATACCTGTAGGAAGTCACAGATCTAATCTGGCCTGTCCTGACACCATGCTGTTAGGGTTAGGACATTTGTTATTCTATAGCAGCAGGAATCCAGATTCGGTGGTGTAATGGTTGGAGCATCTGATCCACAGCCCTGAGGTGAGTGTAGCTGCTCCTATAAGATCCGTGATACCGGTACTCTGTGCAGAAAGTCCTTTGTATCGTGTATGATAGGCCGCAGTCTTCTTAAACATCTTTGTGTTTGTCCATTGCCTCTTTTAAAGTCATTAAGCCATTATCTATCAGTTTACTCAGTTTATCACTGGACTTTCCCGACTGGCAAATACAGGCATTTGTCCGAACTGGTTTCAAAAGCATTTTGTCTCTTCACATTTGAGTCTCATTTGAGTTCATCGAGATATATGTATGTGTAAATAAATAAATATATATGTGTGTATGTATGTGTATATATATACTGTAGATATATATATATGTGTGTGTGTCGGGACGTCGACGCGGTATACTTGAGAGAAAAGTGTTTATTTTATTTCAATATCGTGCGCACAGAGAGCACACCCCGAGGCACCACAATTCTTGCCAGAGAGTGCTCTACTCGAAATAGTTGAATCACTCATATATATATATATATATTAGGGTGGTCCACAAATATTTTTTCCCGAATTTCCTTTGTCCACAAGGCTTGATTTTGTCCACTACCACTATGGATTTATTCTACAAAATTTCATGGCGATTGGTGTTTATAACTAGGGGTCGCGCAGAAGTCACTTTTGACCAAACATCAAAAAACATTCGAGAATATTGGATTTTTTGTTTCCAAACACTTTATTTATTCCACAGTTACATAAAAGATGCAGCGCATTAACTGCACTCTGCACTACAACACTGTCATAACACATGTCACATTTCTCTGTCCGTTATCCTGTCCTCGGCCTAGTTCATCAAAAGGGCCTTTGATGGCTCAGGAAGGGCCTTGCGATGGTTCGAACAAGTCTGAGTAGGTATTGTTTCTGTTCTCGTCTTTCGAGTGTCTCGTTGTACTGCTGGACGAGTCGGATACCGCGCTCGGCAGTGTCGTTTACGACTTTCAGCCTCCTACATGCCTGCTGGAGCTCTGTGTAGCAGGGATGGCTCTCCCTCGTTCGGCGTACTTCAGGAATTCGGAGGCTTTTTCGCGGCTTTTTTTCACCCAGCAGGGAGAAGAAGGTCATCGTTCGTTCTTGTACCAATCTGGGATTTGTTCAGGCCCACAATCATGTCTGATGGAGGAATTGGTCGATGGTACTCGACAGCTTTTGGTCTGGACAAATTGGTGACCATCTTCGACTCGTCTCCTCGGTCACGCGATCGTCGAAGAAGGCGACCCCACCAAGTGTTCCGACGGTACCACAGGTGGTTCGAGAACGCTTTAACTGTCTTGTCCGATAATTTCTGATCCGGGTACGTTTGAGCACATTCTGAACTGGATGTCGTTATAAGGAGCCGGACCCAATGGGTGCCTCGTTCAAATATTTTATGTACGCCAGGCTCACAAACATGCAAAGTCCAGATATTCTTGCTTCTCCTTTTTGTCAGTTTGAATTGATGGCGGAACAAGTAAATTTTTATAGCGTATATTCCTTTAGCCATCCATTGAACGTAATGCATCGCTCCTAGAGCCCGGAATCTGAAGGATCCGGCATCCCATCGCACCTAGGAATAGGAGAGATATCTTCAGCAATTCCAGGTAATCGTCCCTCGGTTGTTTGTTGGGTGATTGTTATCGTAAATAATCAACATCTCCACTCGCAGATCAGCGAGTACTGGATATCAAAAAACCGTACACACGTCGTACTGGTTATGATCCAAATCTGCCCATTTCTTCTGGAAGCGTTTGAACAGAAGTTCCACCGAATGTGCAGGCATAGGCGTGCGACAGAACTATTTCATGCATGTGGGTGTCTACATGCAACCCACACGATTTCTCTCTCCATGTAGTTCTCTAGTCTGATGCAAGCGCTTCGATGTAGGCCGGTATTGCTGCTCGTAGTATCAAAGACAATGCATGAACCTGATTTGACTCCCATTTTTCATGCAATCAATGCAAGCAGTTGCTTGCTGTTCGCCTGTTCACTGGTTGCTTTTGGGACACCCAATAGCTTCTCTTCTCGTTACCAGTACCAGCACCGCGATACGGTCGACATTTTTCTTTGAGCCGTCAATATCTGGTAAGAGTTTACCATCCCAGTGGAGAAGAAGAGGTCCTTTTAGGGAGAAGTCGTCTTCCTCGCGGCAGCTGCTCTCTACGTCCCTCATACGAGAACGTCGTACAGAGCTCCGTGATAGGGTGATGTCGCGATATCATGACCGAGGGCCTTGGCGACAGCTCGGCCAACGAACACAGCCCGGATCTGGCAAGTTCATGCGATCCAGCGCTGCTACAACATCCGAGATCGGAAATGTTCTTTTGGTTTGGGATGGGATGAAGTAGCCGAATGAGCTTCTGTTTTACTGCAGCCAGGGGTCTCTGATGACGTTGAGGGAGCTATATATTCATCCTCCGGACTTTCAGATTCACCTGACGTAGACGATAGCGGTTCGCTTTCAGTTACTTCAGCTTGCGGCTTTCCCTTTCAGCGTAGTTGCCGAGCTAAGTCTTCATTTTCGCTCTTTTTCGTTTATTTTCCTCTCTAGAGTGGGTGACTAATCAGCTCCAGCCATGCTACTGGAGAACACACTCTCTCGCTGATGCTCCAGGAAGTCACGATCGGCTGATCACTATTTCCGACAAGCATTGGCTGTCGCTACGTGAATACTCCTCCAGGTCTGAGAGAAATAGAACATTGTTCATTTCACCAGTGTCCTTGTCCTTTTGCGATTTTTTCTTTAGTTTAAGATATCTCTCGTGGAGCTTTTTCAGCTTACGTACGCATGCATCCAGACGTTGCGTGGGCATCTCGCTCTATTTCACCCTCAATCACTTCACAACATGTGATTCTATAGCTCTCAGCAAGTCTTTTTTCTCGGTAACATGATGGAATTGTAAGAGGCGTAGAACATCCAGTCCACGTGGCATCTTCCGGCAGAAAGCTGTGATATGATGCTCCAGTAGCCAGCTTTCGGAAGAAGAACGGAGTCCTGGCTTCAAACGCCATCACTCAACCTAAGCCAAAAGAATTGAAAGAAATGATGGACAAAAATATCACATGATCAGCAAATATTTATTGAAGAGTGCGGCTTCTAGACACCGCGAGTCTAAACCAACCGCCCTCCGTTCCGCTCGTGCTGCCACCCCCTTCCATCGCTGAAACGGAAGCACCACCACGCCGCTGGTTTGCGGGGGGGGGGGCAAGCAGAGTACCAACAATCCATCTCAAAATTACGCAAATTTCACTCATCAAGCCAAAATCCTCATCTTTGAGCGACCGCTAAACGTTATGTAGGACCACAACATTACAGGCAAATAATATATTGTTACGAATTCGGCCGCCGCGTGCGAACTGCCGCTTTCGCACTAATAGTACACTCGCC
>CM068968.1:63934150-63950688 GCA_035128595.1 Eptatretus atami | reverse complement strand
TGCATGTGGTGTCTACATGCAACCCACACGATTTCTCTCTCTCCATGTAGTTCTCTAGTCTGATGCAAGCGCTTCGATGTAGGCCGGTATTGCTGCTCGTAGTATCAAAGACAATGCCATGAACCTGATCTTTGACTCCCCATAGAGAGAGATAAGCAGCACAGCTTGGTCAGCTGTTCTTAAATCAACCATTTAATTGAGCATATTGCTGAGTGCCTTTAAAGCCACTGCCAGTGGCTGAACCTCTCCATGGCATCTGTGTCCTTCCTGAGTTGTGGTGACCAAACTGCACACATTTTTCTAGATGTGGCCCTCACTAAATTCCTGTACAATGTTAACACACCTCTATTGATTATAATTGACCCCTCCTCGGAATACAAACCTAAACCTATTTTCTCTCCTATAGTGTCGCTGCCTGGCAACCGTGCTACCTGCTTAACCTCTTGTATCTATTACCACCCCAGATCCTTCTCCTGTGTGACACGCTCCAAATAATACCCCTTACATCCTGTTATCTATTTTAATTGTCTTTCCCATCCCAACACCTTCCACTGTCAGGTTAAATGACATCGCCAATCTTTTGGCCCAATTATACAAGTATAAACTTTCCTAATGTGATCACCACCCTCTGCTATCCACTCCCTCCAAGCTTTGTGTCATCTTAAATTTGGAAAGCTTACTCTTCAACCCCATTATCCAAATCTTGATGTAAATAAATGAATAGTAATGTCCGAGTACTGATCCTGAGGTACCCCGTACTTACATTCCCAGCAAGCCATCCTCACACTCACAACTACTCTTTGCTTCCTACCTCTAAGCCAGTTTCCAATCCAATTATCTCCTAACAAACCACTCCACAAGCCCTCAACTTGGCTAACACCCTCGATGTCGGACTTTCAAATACCTCTTAAAGTCTAGATAATACTATGTCACTGCCTTTCCTCATCCACCCAATCAGACACTGCTTCATCACTGCTTCATCAATTTTTTGTTTCATCTTCATCAACAAAATCAAGAACACCGCTATCATCCACCAATCAAAAGATTTGTTAAACAGGAACTACCTTTGGTAAACCCATGTTTGACTACCTTTTAATTAGTTTGTATTTATTTTAAATGGTTCCTCAATCCGGTCTCTTAATTAATGTCTCCAACACCTTCCCCCACAACTGAAGTCAAACTAACAGGTCCTATAGTTTCCCAAGTCTTCTTAATAATGTTGTTTATTTATACTCTCCAATCCTCCGGTAAACCTGTCGCTGACTCCAGTGAGGCTATTTAAATATCCGTTAAACATCTCGCTTACTCTGCTCAGCCACCTCCATCAATACTCTCAGGTGTAATTATCTGGACCCGGAGGCCTTATCTATCTCTTAATTTACCGAGCTGTTCCTTACTTTCCTCCACTCCAACCTGGATCTTCTGTCAAAGCCCTTCCTCACCTCCGTGATAAATACTACTCACTATTGGTTGATAATAATTCTCCTGACTGTTCTTGTGTAAATAAGTTTGAAAGAAAAATACCTGTTTGAATAAGGCTGCCATCTCACCTCCTCACTAACCACTCTCCCGGTGTTATCCTCAATGGCCACACTGTCCTAACCTGTTTTCTTTTCCCTGAATATAACTTAAAGAAAGCCTTGCTATTTTATGTTAAATTTCTTAGCCAGTCCTTCTCAATAACCTCTTTTGGCTTGACGAGTTATTTTCTTCACTTGCTCTGTTTACTCCAATTTTTGCCCAATCTATGTAAAATTGACCCACAATGGAGGAGTAGCGGCGACAAACCAAAAAAAATTATAAAAAAAAAACACAAACACGCAGTCCCGTGAATTATGGTATGGATGCCTTGAAAGCGCTCCCTCCCTTCGCTCGTGCTCCCTCCCCTTCCCTCGCGCGCTCCCTCCCCTTCCTCGCGCGCTCCCCTCACCTTCCCTGCGCGCTCCTCCCTTCGCTCGCGCGGCTCCCTCCCCTTCCCTCGCGTGCTCCTCCCCGTCCCTCGTGCTCCCTCCCCCGTCCTCGCGCGCTTCCTCCCCTTCCTCGGCGCTCCCTCCCGTCTCGCGCGCTCCCTCTTCCTCGCGCGCTCCTCCCTTCCCTCGCGCGCCCTCCTCCCCTTCCCTCGTGCTCTCCTTCCCGTCCCTCGCGCTCCTCCCCCGTCCCTCCGGCGCGCTCCTCCGCCTTTCCCTCGCGCTCCTCCCTTCCCTCGCGCTCCCGTCCCTTCCCTCGCGTGCTCCCTCCCCTTCCCTCGCGCAGCTCCCTCCCCTTCCCGTCGCGTGCTCCCTCCCCTTCCCCGTGCGCTCCTCCCTTTCTCGCGCGCTCCCTCCCCTTCCCTCACGTGCTCCTCCCCTTCCCTCGCGCGCTCCCTCCGCCTTCCCCTCGCGCGCTCCTCCCCGTCCCTCACTGCTCCCTCTCCCCTTCCCTCGCGCGCGTCCCTCCCCTTACCCTTCGAAGTGCTCCCTGCCCTTCCCTCGTGCGCTCCCGTCCCGTCCCTCGGCGCTCCCTCCCCGTTCATCCGCGCGCTTCCTCCCCGTTCTCGCGGCTTCCTCCCCTTCCCTCGCGTCTTTCCCTCACCCGTCCCTCGCGCGCTCCACCTCCCGTCCCTCGCGCCCTTTCTCCACTCCCCGCCTCTACCTCGCTCCATCTCTCTTTATTTATCCCCCTTCCCTCGGCACGCTCCCTCGTCCCTCGCGCTCCCCTCCCCTTCCCTCGCGCCCCCTCCCCGTCCCTCGCGCTCCCTCCCCGTCCCTCGCGTCTTCCCTCGCGCCTCCCTCCCTTTCCTCGCGCGCTCCCTCCCTATTACCTCTCACGTCGAGCTGTGTTTGTCAGCTTGGTGTGTAAAAACCTTCCAAATTATCACGTTGTGTTTGTTTGTTGTTCCATCCAGAATTGTTGTTAGTTTAACATTTTAATTCCCACCCACCTATTGACAGTTGAACCTGCAGTAGTTTAACCTTCGGTAAACAAAATCATTTTCATGTCAGAAGTTCGGAAGAGGTCCAAGTGTGATGTGACGAATCTGTGGTTATGAATCGGAGAATTTCTTCACGTCGAGTGACCAGTTCTCTCGCTTGCTTGCTTTTGTGTTCTCCGCAGTGCCATTAACTGTAACGGCACCGTCTCATGTGGTAACTTCACAGCACGTCTCAGTGTACCTCAGCACCGTCTCAGTGTACCTCACAGCACCGTCTCGTGTACCTCACAGCACCGTCTCAGTGTAACTCAGCACCGTCTCAGTGTACCTCACAGCACCGTCTCAGTGTACCTCAGCACCGTCAGTGGTACCTCACAGGCACGTCTCAGTGTACTTCCACACACGTCTCAGTGGTACCTCAGCACAGTCTCAGTGTACCTCACAGCACGTCTCAGTGTACTTCACAGCACCGTCTCCAGTGTACCTCAGCACCGCTCAGTGTACCTCACAGCACCGGTCCTCAGTGTACCTCAGCACCGTCTCGTGTAACCTCACAGCACCGTCTCAGGTAACCTCACAGCACGCGTCTGCAGTGTCCACAGCACGTCTAAGTGTACCTCAAGCACAAGTCTCAGTGTACTTCACAGACACGTCTCAAGTGTACCTCAGCAACCGTCTCAGTGTACTCACAGCACCGTCTCAGTGTACCTCAACACCGTCCTCAGTGTACCCACAAGCACCGTCTCAGTGTTACCTCAGCACGTCTCAGTGTACTTCAACACAGCACCGTCTCAGTGTACCACAGCACCGCTCAGGTACTTCAACAAGCACCGTCCTCCAGTGTACCTCAGCACCGTCCTCAGTGTACCTCACAGCACCGTCTCAGTGTACCTCAGCACCGTCTCAGTGTACCTCACAGCAACCGTCCTCAGTGTACCAACAGCACCGTCTCAGGTAACCTCACAGGCAACCGTCTCGGTGTACCTCACAGCACGTCTCGGTGTAAACCCTCTCGCAGCCCGTCTCGGTGTAACTTCGCAGCACCGTCTCAAGTGTACTCACAGCACGTCCTTAGTGTACCTCAGCACCGTCTCAGTGTACCCTTCACAGCACCGTCTCAGTGTACCCTCACAGCACCGTCCTCAGTGTACCTCAGCACGTCCTCAGTGACCTCACAGCACCGTCTAGTTACCTCCAGCACCGTCTCAGTGTAACCTCAGCACCGTCTTCATGAAACCTCACAGCACCGTCTCAGTGTACCTCAAACAGCACCGTCTTCAGTGTACCTCAGCACCGTCTCAGTGTACACAGCACCGTCTCAGTGTACCACAGCACCGTCTCCAGTGTACCTCAGCAACGCGTCTCAGAGTGTTACCTCACAGCACCGTCTCCGTGTACCTCACAGCACCGTCCCCAAGTGTACCTATCAGACCGTCCCGTGTACCTCACACAACCGTCCCATGTACCTAACAGCACCGTCACAGTGTACCTCACAGCACCGTCCCCAGTGTAACCAACACAGCACCGTCCCAGTGTACCTCACAGCACCCGTCCCAGTGTACCTCCAACTAGCACCGTCCAGTGTACGTAACAGCACCGTCCCAGTGTACGCTCAAGCCCGTCTCAAGTGTACCTCACAGCACCGTCTCCGTGTACCTCACAGCACCGTCCCAGTGTACCTTATCAGCACAACCGTCCCAGTGGTTCCTCACAGCAACCGTCCCAGGTGTACCTAACAGCACGTCCCATGTACCTAACAGCACCGTCCCAGTGTAACTAACAGCACCGTCCCAGTGTACCTCACAGCACCGTCCCAGTGTAACCTAACAGCACCGTCCCAGTGGTACCTACACAGCACCGTCCCAGTGTACCTACAGCACCGTCCAGTGTACCTAACGCACCCGTCCCAGTGTACTAACAGCACCGTCCCCAGTGTACCTTCACTCTCTGCACTCTACCCTCTACCTTCTACAGTCCCCTCCGGTGCACCATGAACCGAGATCTCTCCGGTGAAGATCACAAGCACGAACCCCGCCGGGATCCACGATCGGTTCCCTAATTGGAGGAAACTCGCTCGTTCCTGAGGTTCTCCCACAGACCCCGCGGTCCAGGGTCGGTCCACCCGAGGATGAGGAGTCAGGACCCAGGTACGTGCCATTCTCTCCGCACCGTCACGTTCTGGTGGTTCCTGAAAGTTTAGTTTAAATGGAATTGTCTTTGTTTCAGGTGCTATTGTGAAGGTGAAGTTGAAGTCCGAGTTTGTCCAATGATTCTTGGTCTCTGCGACCATGAAAGGTTGAACCACAAACACATTCTGTTGTTGATGTAGAATGTAAAATTCCCCTTTGGTGAGGCTTGTGTCCAATCTGTCCAGTGGATAAGTACAACAAGTGGAATGAAATGAACAGGGACCATTGATCGAGGTACACTAAAATGGCCAAAAAGTATGTGGAAACCTGCCGCCAAACATCCTCATTCCAAAATCATGGGCATTAATATGGAGTTTGGTCGCCCCCCCCCCCCCCTTTGCTGCTATAACAGCCTCCAACTTCTGGGAAAGCTTTTCCGCTAGATTGTTGGAACATTGCTGTGGGGATTTGCTTCCATTCAGCCCAAGAACATTAGTGAGGTCGGGCACTGGATGTTGGGCGATTTAAGGTCTGGCTCGCAGTCGGCGTTCCAGTTCACCTAAAGTGTTCGATGGGGTTTGAGGTCAGGGCTCTGCTCAGGCCAGTCAAGTTCTTCCACACCGATCTCCGACAGACGCATTTCTGTATGGACCCTCGCTTTGTGAATGGGGGCGTTGTCAATGCTGAAACAGGAATGGGCCTTCCCCAAGACCCGTTGCCACAAATTGGAAAAGAATCGTCTAGAATTCGTCGTAATGCTGTAAGCGTTAAGATTTCCCTTCAACTGGAACGAACGGTCGAGCCCGAACCATGAACAGCCCAGACCATTATTCGTCCTCCAAACAACCTTGCAAGTTGGCACGATGCATTTGGGCAGCTGTGTCTGCCCTGAATAATCCGCCTAAACAGAGATTCGTCCCATCTGACTGCCAGATGGTGAAGCGTTGATTCATCACTCCAGAGAACGCGTTTTCCACTGCTTCCAGAAGTCCAAATGCGGGTTTTGCTTTACACCACTCCAGCCGACGCTTGCATTTGCACAATGGTGAATCTAGGCTTGTGGTGGGCTGCTCAGCCATGAAACCCCATTTCATGAAGTTCTCGACGAACAGTGTTTTGTGGCTGACGATTGCTTACAGAGGTGTTTGGAACTCCGGTAGTGAGTGTTGCACCCGAAGAAAGAGATTTTTCCAATGCCTATGGCCGCTTCAGTACTCAGCGGCGGCGGTCCTGTCTGTGAGGTTGTGTGGCCTAGCACTTCGCGGCTGAGCTTGTTATTGCTCCTCGATGTTTCCACTTCACAATAAGAGCACTTACAATACAGGGGCCAGCTCCAGCAGGGTAGAAATTTGAATGACTGACTTGATTGGAAGGTGGCATCCTATTGACGGTGCCACGTTGAAAGTCACTTTAGCTCTTCGACGGCCCATTCTCTGCCAATGTTTGTCTATGGAGATTGCATGATTGTGTGCTTGATTTTATTACACCAGTCAGCATGGCTGTGGTGAAATTAGCCCGAATCCACTAATTAGAAGGGGTGTCCGCATACTTTTTGGCCATGTAGTGTATATGAACCGCTGTGGAGGAATGAGGCACTGATGTTTTGGTGTTAACCCTTCCTGGATGCAAAAGACAGAAATGATTTTGGGGAGGGGGTGTGATTCTTTAATCAGGGTGGGTGTGCCTCAGAGGTGCTCATGAAAGGGAGGTTCAGAATTCAGAAGTCAGTAGTGAAAGCGAACTGGGAGAGGGCAATAATAAGGGGAAAAGGGGAGAAAAGAAAATATTTTTTAAAGTAATCAAACAAAATAATGTAAAATAATAGGGGGAACCAGACAGTGAGAAAAATCTTGAAATTTGTTGATCATTGCAAGGTCTTGGTGAGCATAGTTGTGAAGTGCTCGTTGATCCTTTGCGGAGGCAAAGTCAGATCATGTCATACGGCTTTCACATCTGCGTTTACGACTGTCCAGGTGCTGAAAAGGGAAAGATGTCAGAGACGATCGTGTGATTAAACGAATGTCAGGGAAAACCGGCTCGGAGAAGTCCATTGTTTGTCGTTCATAAATCGAGCAAACGTTCACAGAATCTTCACACCGTCTACCAAGTTGTAATTGGCCTACAAATGTACGCATGATTTCCTGCATGGTGTTCGAGTTAATGGTCCTTTAACCCAGGAATTCTGCAAAACGTTTGCTCATTTCAAGAATGAGCCGATTGGGGTAAATCGAAAGTGGTTCAGGATCATTCATAAAGTTGAAGTAACAGTTCGCAGGTTGCACAGACTATGTCTCGGAGTTTGTTGGAACTTCCTGGAGCTTGTCATGATCCAGCGATGACATCACTGTCAACTTTGTACCTTACCAAGCATTATTGGATCTCTCACAAGCCTCACCAAAGCAAAGTGATTCTTCACGCAATTGGAGATGGGCCAAAAAACGATATATAAGCCTGCGCAGCTAAGTGGGAGCCACCCTGTTCCAATGCTTGTATTTAAATAAACAGTAAATAAACACAAATATATGAGTAAACTCGCCTTCTGAACCCTCACAGTCAGTTGAGCATTGAAAATCAATTAAAAATGTAATACTTTATGACCGTCAGATGTCAGGATCCTAAGATATCATGTACGTTAAATGCTGATCAGCTGAAAAAGCCAGCATATTTTCCAGTTTTTTCATTTTTAGATTTTCAGAATGTTGTTTAATTTATCTGATATTCGTCATTGAACTTGGTTTTTGAAAAGTTTTATTTCAACAGAAAGAGTGAATTTTCCCTTTCCAGAACATAAGTTTAACAGTTTGGAAATGATCAAAATTGGCTGAGTGGCATGTGAATAGAGTGAAATTATCCTAGTTTCACTTTTGAATGCCTATTCAGAGATGAAAAATAGAAGTGGCCTGTGCTATCTGTGAAGTGTGCTGAAAGTGGCTGAGATGAGGCTCAATTTTACCAACAATAATCATATTATCTAATTTTTACAAACATATAGACATATTTGATTAAATCCGCTCAACTGAACCACGGATTCATTTCAATTTCTCGCCATTTAGCGACAATCAATATTAACACAATAACAATTTTACCTGAATCATTGAATTTGAAATCTCTTTACCCCAAATGATACATTCATCTGTCATGACCAATTTGCAGGAAAAATCAGGTTTGCCTCAATCTCCTCAAACAGTTAAAGGGAGATTTTTTTTCTTGTCCGCCAAATTATGCGACGATTATGGAATTCTGGAATTATTTGCTGAAATATTGAGGTGAGTGAATGTTTTAATATTTGGACAATAAAATAGATAAATCAGACTGACTTCACAGTCTATTGAGCAATAATGCTCAATATTTATTGACAACCTTTGGAGGGAAGAAAATTTAATTTTTTTCATTCATGTCCATCGACGAAATATGAAAATTGCAAAATTTGATACTATCGTGTGGCGACATCCTGGCTTAACAAGTGAACGGATTGTACTAGTAAAGTGTCCATGTATTTAAATGTTTATCAGTCTGGTTCCTTCCTGAGTTGTGTTTGCTGAATGAATAAAATGTTTTTTGCCTTGTGTTCCTATATTGCTCCAGTTTATGGAATGTTAATGATTTGATAATTTCATGAAGTTCATTTTTGATAATTTTTGGTAGTTTGGAACGAAGTGGCTCCCACTTAGCTGTGACAGGACCTATAGCATGATATTTCAAAAATGTATTAGGACCTGATATGTTTCATGGATCAGGCATTGCGGGCGAGGTATGACTGAGTGTCCGTTTCGTTTTAAATATGTTTTCATCAACATTAATATTTGAAATCATTAATTTTGAAATATGAGTCGTTTAGTTTATAGGGTTGTTTTTTTCAGATCTTATTCCGGAGGTGAGGTGAAGTTTGAATTTCTCACGACTATTCTCTCAAGAAAGGTTTGAACCACAGTATTCTGTTTTGTTTCCGTTCAGACGCGTGATAAGAGTGTAAAGTACAACACCAATGAGAGGTGTTCGGGTTCAGATTGTGTTCTGGAATTACGGGACTTTCAAAATTAGTATCTGGCTCAGAATGCTCGACGCGTGAGAAACCGAGAAACGAGATCTTTTGGGCGTGAACTTCTATTGGTGGTTCGCATCAGGATTGTTGCCTAAAATCGGTTCACAAAGCCTCTAAAATTAGATGAAAATAACTGGAATGCCTGAGAGAAGCTGGGGTGTGATGCACAACACACAAGGGTTGGAAGGGAAAAAGAACATTTTGTCCGGGTGTGTCTGGCACCGATGGGCAGGTTGTATCTGGAGATTTGTGAATGCAAGGTAAGTTAAAATGAGACTTTCATAATGAGTGATATTTATTATAATCATGTTGTGGGGAAGAGCTGTGAGAGGTGTTAATAAATATGTTGTTTGGGTCTCGTGCCACAGAAAATGAACGTATGAGAGTTTTGCCTTTATTTGTGAGAAAAAGGCGTGTGTGCGTGCCGGATATTTGTCGATTTCTATATTCCTGAAAATTATCTTTTAAAACGATTTTGAATTACAAATTTCACGGCTGGAAAATGGCGGTTAAAAATGCCGGGCGAGCAGTAACGAAGTCCTGCAAACACACCAACAATCACACACACACGCGGACACACACACACACATCCACACCACCACACACAACCAACCCCATCATGAAAAGCCTCTATATTAGAGCATTCATCATCATTTTGAAAGTTGCGTGTTGAGAGAGATGCTCTTGAACTGCCTTCAAGAGTGTGGTGTAGACTCGAACACCCAGCTCGTTTATAAACAAAATTAATCCTTCAACATTGAAACATCACGATATTCACAGAGATGTTTGGGGTAAACATGCACAGAGCGAGGGTTGTGAGGAATCACTCGGTTACCAAAAGTTAATCTCAATAATGGAGATCATGTTCAGATACCATGGGACGATTGTTTTGTTTTTACAGACTTTGATCGGAAGCTGAATCTGAATCCAGAACCTGTGAATTGTCCCATCAAGGTAGTTTTATTATTAACAGATCGTTAGTGAAAATCTATGGTTTAAGAAGTGTTGTGTATTTGCTTTTTTTGTTCTTTTTTGAAAAGGCTGCACATGCTCAAGATTTTCTCAAAATATTTATGGACGTCAAACCTTTCAGCATTCAAGATATCCTTTTCCGTTTTTGAGAGGAAATGAAGGACTTCATTCTGCAAAACCGGAAAACA
This sequence comes from Eptatretus atami, assembly GCA_035128595.1. Taxonomy (NCBI): domain Eukaryota; kingdom Metazoa; phylum Chordata; class Myxini; order Myxiniformes; family Myxinidae; genus Eptatretus; species Eptatretus atami. The sequence goes on along the minus strand of CM068968.1, from coordinate 63,940,446 downwards.
ATTTCATAACGCAAAGAAAACTGAAAACCCACTCCATGGGAGGCCTCCTGTGCAGTCTGCGCTTCAAGGGCAGCTTGCTGGATGAGGGGATTGGGAAAAGTCTTCGGGGATGCCCATTGTTTGACAAGTAAGGAAGGAAAGCATGGAGTAACTTCCTGGGTTGGATTGTGGTGGTGTGTGTCGGGGTGGTGCTGAGGTGTTGTCCACCAGACGGCGGTCCCTCAGGTTAACCTGAGGCAGTCCTTCGGATGTGTTGCAAGGAATGTCTATCCCTAAGAGAGGATGATCACCTGTCTCTGTTATCATCTGAGCTCACGGTTGGGACATCGGTATTGCAACGCTCCTCTGAGGTTTGGAAGACCGGATTGTGGTGAGACCATGGCGGGTGGTTACATATACCACTGGTCTGGTCGCTTTTGATGGTTACCGTACCCAAGGAGTTGCTGTAGCTGTGTCCAATAGCTGACTTCCATGATAATTGAAGTAACACCGTCAAGAGCATATGATGAGACTGAGGATTCGTCACTCCTTGGGTGTCATTTAGCTGGTCTCTATATATGCTCCGACTGAGGCGAGTGATCACTGCCCTGACTGACGATCTCTTCCTCGTCTTGGGGACTTCAATGCATTGATGGAACTGATAGGGATGGTTATGAGACATGTGTTGGTCCCATGGGTCTGGGAACTGTGAACCTGAATAAGCACTAATTCTTGACTTTGGAAGAAGTTGTAGAACTTAGGGTGGCCGGTTCACTGGTTTCAAGCGCCCACAGGCTCATAGCTGGACTTGGTATTCCAATGCGGTGGTGTTGCAAAGGAGATTAACCATGTGTTCATTGATGGGCACTTGGAGGATGGTTAAGAACTGCAAGGTCTACCGGAGTGCTCAGTTCCTCAATAACCGACCAGAGCTTGTGTAGCAACTCTGAGCTGCAGCTTAAATGCAGAAGAATGGTACCATTCCCAGCCTAGGATGTTGGCAAGCTCAGGGATGAGAGGGTAGCTGAGGAGTTTGTGAACAGTCTGAGTGGGGATTTGGGGGGGGGGGTCTGGCTGTTTTGGGGAATCTTCACTCTTGTTTCGGAAACATCTGTGAAATCAAAATCAGACGAGAGTTTTCGGCAGGGGCTGCTTGCAGCTGTTGATCTTGGTAAAGCATTTGATTCAGTGAATCAGGATGCCTCTGGAGGATTATTGGTCTTCGTAGGGTGCCACCAAAACTGATCAATCTGATTTCAACTATACATGGTACTGAGAGTGCTTTGAGGTGTGGTGGTTCCATCTCTAACTTATTTCCAGTTGTTCCCTGGAGTTTGTCTGCGGTGTGTATTGGCCCTACACTTTTCAGCACTTGTATGGACTGGATTCTTGGGAGGATGTCAGAGAGATCAAGTGCGGTGCATTGTTTGGGAATGTCAACATCTCTGATTTTGATTTCACAGAGATGATTCAGTCATCTTTGTGAAGATGGCTGGCTACCTTATGGGGGTTCTCGAGGCACAGATTAGGAGTTGGAGCCGCTGGGATTACAGGTTTTCTGGGTCAAAACTAAGATCCAGGCTTTCAATGACATCTTGGATGCTGCTGTCTTGTCTGTTCCTGTTTGTAGTGAAAGTTGTTGAGGTCACGGAGAGATTCACTTACATTGGCAAGTGATATTCATGTCGATGTATTTTTGTGAACGCAGAGGTCAAGAGATGTCTGGGTCAGGCCTGGGGAGTCATGGAATCACTGGATCATGGGGTTGTTCACTATCGGTACCGATGCAGGAAGATGAAAGTCTGAAGTGTTTAAAGTCCTTTGTGCTTCCAGTATTGCCTTGCTCTTCAGATGTGAGACTTAAACACTGCCAGGGATATGAGGGAGACATTGACTCCTTCGGTACCGCGTCTCTTCGGAGAATTCTTGGTTATCACTGGTCAGACTTTGTGTCAAACAAATGGTTGCTGCAGAGAGTCTCCAGATGAGATTTGTTACCTGCATAGTCCGTGAGCGTCAGCTGCGGCTGTATGGACATGTGGCTCGTTTTCCTGACGCTGATCCTGCTTACCAGATTCTCTCAGCAAGGGAGTCTTGTGAGTGGAGGAGGCCAATGGGCCTACCACATGCCTCATGGTTGCAGCAGGTTGATCAGCATCTCGAGGAGATGGGATGGGATTGGGCCAGGCATCTGCCTAGGGGATAGCCAGATGGAGGCCCTTGGAGTACTGGCGGAAAGTGGATGCAGCGACGCTTACTCCAGCGTATTCTCCCATACCTGACCTGAAGGATTGTTCTTTGGTACCAAAGATTTTTTTTCAGATCATCTTTTGGTTATTTTCTCCAATTGTTTTGCCTCATATCATTTATTTACATGGAGTTAGGGCAAAAAAAATTACGGAATCAAAGAAACGATGCAAGAACAAAAAGTGCTTTGAGGTGATTGCTCACTAATTCCCAAGTGTTCTTTAGCCAAGCACAAAAATTCCTAAGTTCCAAGTATCTGTACACCTGACTTTTTGTACACCTGCCCGTCACCACATCTCACCTTTGATCACCCTCTCCGCAGGCTTTCTTGCTTGCTTCTTCCTGAGCGTTCTTCTTCACAATCCCACCAACAGCACAAGAAACGTCTATTACTAAAAGAGAAGCACCCGCCATGCGTTGTCATTTAAAGGGTTCCTGTTGTCATGGAATAATAAAAATGGTACTTTTGAAAGCACGTAATCAACCTTTCTTGGAACAAATATTGTGTCTTAAATCTAAAGATGCCTGTTTTGAAGCCCATCTTTCCGAGGTTACAGAAGAAGAAGTGGAAATTATAGCTCAATGCAGCGTTCCAACAGGAACATTTGTTATTCTATGGCAGCAGGAATCCAAGATTCGGTGGGTAAAATGGTTAGAGCAATCTGATCCACAGCCCTGAGGTGAGTGTAGCTGCTTCTTGGAATGGTAACATCAGAGCGACCAGACCAATAGTAGGTGTAACCAACCACCATGATCTCACCCAATCCGGGTCTCCAAACCTCAGAGAGTGCTGCAATACGATGTCCAAACGCTTGAGCTCAGATGATAACAGAGACAGGTGATCATCATCTCTCTTAGAGATAGGACATTCCAGGCATCCACCCGAAGGGACCGCCTCAGGTTAACCAAGGAGACCGCCGTCTGGTGGACGACACCTCAGCACACTCGACACACTCTCGCTGCAATCTGACCCGGGATGTTACCCCGTGGTTTCCTCCTATCATCAAAGATTGGGGGTGCTGAAGGCTTTGCCCTAATCCCGTCATCCGGTGAGCTGCCCTGCGAAGGGAAGCTAGCTGCACAGGAGGTACTCCCCGGAGTGGGTTTTCAGATTTCTTTGCGTTTTTTTGTGTTTTGCGGAATGAAAGGTTTTTACGGTGGCCGGAATGAAAATCCTGCACCAAACCTCCTAATAAGAAGTAACCCAACTGCAGGAGGACGTCCGCAAGACACAGTTGGCACTAGATATAGATGGCCGTTGGCTCACAAGGAGCTCCTCGTCCTTTGACAGGTTTTGTTTTTAATCCTGCTGGGTGTCCATATCAACACTCTCTTCACCAAAAAAACCTGGTGGGGAGACGGTTTAAGTCGCCGACAACACCGACCATGGAACAGGTTAGTAACAGGTTTACATGATACCTGTAGCAAGTCACAGATCTAATCTGGCCTGTCCTGCACCATGCTGTTAGGGTTAGGACATTTGTTATTCTAATAGCAGCAGGAATCCAGATTCGGTGGTGTTAATGGTTGGAGCATCTGATCCACAGCCTGAGGTGAGTGTAGCTGCTCATAAGATCCGTGATACCGGTACCTGTGCAGAAAGTCTTTGTATCGTGTATGATAGGCCGTAGTCTTTCTTAAACATCTTTGTGTTTGTCATTGCCTCTTTTAAAGTCATTAAGCCATTATCTATCAGTTTACTCTAGTTTAATCACTGGACTTTCTGACTGGCAAATCAGGCATTTGTCCGAACTGGTTTCAAAAGCATTTTGTCTCTTCACATTTGAGTCTCATTTGAGTTCATCGAGATATATGTATGTGTAAATAAATAAATATATATGTGTGTATGTATGTGTATATATACTGTAGATATATATATATATATATGTGTGTGTGTCGGGCACGTCGACGCGGTATACTTGAGAGAAAAAGTGTTTATTTTATTTCAATATCGTGCGCACGGAGAGCACACCCCGAGGCACCACAATCTTGCCAGAGAGTGCTCTACCGAAATAGTGAATCACTCATATATATATATATATATTAGGGTGGTCCACAAATATTTTTTCCCGAATTTCCTTTGTCCACAAGGCTTGATTTTGTCCACTACCACTATGGATTTATTCTAACAAAATTTCATGGCGATTGTGTATAACTAGGGGTCGGCAGAAGTCACTTTTGACCAAAAACATCAAAAAACATTCGAGATATTGATTTTTTGTTTCAAACACTTTATTTATTCCACAAGTTACATAAAAGATGCAGCGCTGCACTCTGCACTACACACTGTCATAACACATGTCACATTTCTCTGTCCGTTATCCTGTCCTCGGCCTAGTTCATCAAAAGGGCCTTTGATGGCTCAGGAAGGGCCTTGCGATGGTTCGAAACAAGTCTGAGTAGGTATTGTTTCTGTTCTCGTCTTTAGTGTCTCGTTGTACTGCTGGACGAGTCGGATACCGCGCTCGGCAGTGTCGTTTACGACTTTCAGCCTCCTACATGCCTGCTGGAGCTCTGTGTAGCAGGGATGGCTCTCCCATCGTTCGGCGTACCTTCAGGAATTCGGAGGCTTTTTCCGCGGCTTTTTTTCACCCAGCAAGGGAGAGAAGGTCATCGTTCGTTCTGTACCAATCTGGGATTTGTTCAGGCCCACAATCATGTCTGATGGAGGAATTGGTCGATGGTACTCGCAGCTTTTGTCTGGACAAATTGGTGACATCTTCGACTCGTCTCTCCGGTCACGCGATCGTCGAAGAAGGCGAGACCCACCAAGTGTTCCGACGGTACCACAGGTGGTTCGAGAACGCTTTAACTGTCTTGTCCGATATTTCTGAATCCGGGTAACGTTTGAGCACATTCATGAACTGGAATGTCGTTATAAGGAGCCGGACCCAATGGGTGCCTCGTTCCAATATTTTATGTACGCCAGGCTCACAAAACAATGCAAAGTCCAGAATATTCTTGCTTTCCTTTTTGGTCAGTTTGATTGATGGCGGAACAAGTAAATTTTATAGCGTATATTCTTTAGCCATCCATTGAACGTAATGCATCGCTCCTAGAGCCCGGAATCTGAAGGATCCGGCATCCCATCGCACCTAGGAATAGGAAGAGATATCTTCAGCAATTCCAGGTAATCGTCCCTCGGTTGTTTGTTGGGTGATTGTTATCGTAAATAATCAACATCTCCACTCGCAGATCAGCGAGTACTGGATCATCAAAAAACCGTACACACAGTCGTACTGGTTATGATCCAAATCTGCCCATTTCTTCTGGAAAGCGTTTGAACAGAAGTTCCACCGAATGTGCAGGCATAGGCGTGCGACAGAAACTATTTCATGCATGTGGTGTCTACATGCAACCCACACGATTTCTCTCTCTCATGTAGTTCTCTAGTCTGATGCAAGCGCTTCGATGTAGGCCGGTATTCGCTGCTCCGTAGTAATCAAAGACAATGCCATGAACCTGATTTGTACTCCCATTTTTCAAATGCAATCAATGCAAGCAGTTGCTTGCTGTTTCGCCTGTTCCTGCGTTGCTTTTTGGGACACCCAATAGCTTCTCTTCTCCGTTACCAAGTACCAGCACCGCGATACGGTCGACATTTTTCTTTGAGCCGTCAATATCTGGTAAGAGTTTACCATCCCAGTGGAGAAGAAGAGGTCCTTTTAGGGAGAAGTCGTCTTCCTCGCGGCAGCTGCTTCTCTACGTCCTCATACGAGAACGTCGTACAGAGCTCCGTGATAGGGTGATGTCGCGATATCATGACCGAGGGCTTGGCGACAGCTCCGGCCACGAACACAGCCCGCGATCTGGCAAGTTCACGCGATCCAGCGCTGCTACAACATCCGAGATCGAAATGTTCTTTTGGTTTGGGATTCGGGATGAAGTAAGCCGAATGAGCTTCTGTTTTACTGCAGCCAGGGGTCTCTGATGACGTTGAGGAGCTATATATTCATCCTCCGGACTTTCAGATTCACCTGACGTAGACGATAGCGGTTCGCTTTCAGTTACCTTCAGCTTGCGGCTTTCCCTTTCAGCGTAAGTTGCCGAGCTAAGTCTTCATTTTCGTC
>CM068968.1:63909098-63931597 GCA_035128595.1 Eptatretus atami | reverse complement strand
AAAAACCTACCTCAAAGGATCACAGCCCTGTGACACGAATAAATCCCATTAAACAACGGTGGGGAAATCTCACTGAACACAGACTTAGCGATCTAACTGAACTAAGGAACCTTTATGGTGTTCTGCGAATTTCCACAGCCGTAACAATATCATAGTGAACAAAAACAAGCCATGTGGAGGGAACATTCAGACAACTTTATATTTTTCATATTGATCATGGACCACCCTAATATATATATATATATGGGATTTTTATCTCTAACAATAACAAACGCAAAAATTCCTTCTTTCATCCCAGAACCAGCTGGCAATCCAGCTGGCTTGTATCCTGGCGATACATATCAAAGATAAGCAAGATCACAGGTTTTCCTCCAGATTCTGCTACACAATGCTCCCTTGAATCACTCAAGGTTAAACCTTTCTTATCTCAGTACACAATGTTCATTCCGCAGCAAGCAGGAATACATTTTAATTAACTGCAGGCAAAGTGAATTAAGTAAGCACGAAACAAAGTTTATAAGAAAAAGGTACAAATCCCAACATATGTATGTATGTATGTGTATATATACTGTATATAATATTTTTTCTATATATGTATGTTTATATATAGCTTTCCCATCCACCCACATGAATGTGGGAATAATTGTGGTCATTAAGAAGAAGAGAGACAATGCCATAGATGAATTTTACCATGATTTTTTTTTCTTAGTTTTTTTTTTTTTGGCTCGGGGGCACACTTTACCATGCTTACACTTTTTACCATGCAATATGCACTTGTTAATGGAAGAGAGAAATAAAGGAAATTTTGACTTTATATCAACAACGAAGATTAGTGGGATATATTTCTAGCTCACCTGGACTTTCAGCTGGTGAGCTTATGCGATCGAGCAGTGTCCGGAGTTGAGTGAGTCAGTCATTCAGTGAGTCCATAAACACTTCAGTCATTATCCCTTGAATCAAACACACTATTTTGATGAAACTTAGCCACTATAGCTTCATATCTGATACCGAACAAAGGTGTGTTGACCGCATCAAAATCGGTGCTCATAAAGGGGATATATGGAGGAGGGGAGGGGTGACCTCCCAAAATAGGTGTTTGCTCTCTTCTCTGAAAGTACGCACACAATTTTGATGAAACTTCACCACATCCTTCATCACCCGTAATGTACCAATGTTTGTTCATGGCATTTAAAAAAAGTCAGGGTGTATGGGGTTCTTTGAGGGGTTTGAACCCACAAATGACGTATTTGTTCTCTTTTCTGAAACTACACGCACATTTTCAATGAAACCTGACCACAACCTTCATCACTTGTGATGTAACAAAGTTTGTTCACGGCATAAAAAAAAATCAGGATATATGGGTGTCTGCACAGGGTTTGAGTGAATGTTGTTGCTGATCCAGGTGAGCTTCAGGATGTGTGGTCCTATTTTTACCAGTAATTTGACTGTAGATATGAAATAGCAGCAAGTTGCATTCGTAAAAATGCCAAATAAATGCAAAATGATGGTAGTGTTTTGACTTTGGACCCGTGTACAGAAATAACTATAAAAAAAGTTTTTAAATCTACTCCAAAATGCCAACAGCACTTTTTGTGGATGTCAACAGGTAGAAAACATTAAAAACATGGTCAAAATGTTGCAACAGTTCAATCCTATTTTGGCCAGAATCAGGATTTGGCTCCCTGACGATAGTCCAAACTCGCGTTTAATTGAAAAGAGAAATTACAAGCGATACACTAACATATTGCCAAGGCATTGTGCACAGCAAAGCAAATGGTGACCAGCTCTTCTCTCTGCTCTCCTTCTCACATCCGCTTTGCCACTTGAATTGACTGCTCACTCACATTTCTAAGCCCTCCTTCAGGGAAAGTACTCGTAAATATGGGACGGTTCGACACCTAAAAGGAACCAGAAACTGATAGATATATCAAGACTGTTGCATATCCAGAATTGGCTAACCCTTCCCTGAACCAGAAAACGATCACCAGCACTTCCTCTATCGGTTGTAAAATCGAACTACAATATTGTTGTGGGACCGTGTTTCGGTGGCGAGCACGACCGCTAGGTGGAGCAGTAGAGTCGGCTCCACCGAACACCCGGAATTTAGAGGTCGTCACCCCGGATAACTCCGGAGCCGACGGGTCCCTTATCGGACCGAAGATCGCCAATAGGTCAACCGCGTGGGATAGGGTCGATTGCCAATTTCAATTTACTTAAATATCCACGTCGTCCAAACTACTGGGGAAATTCACCCTTGGCGGAGCTCGAGCGGAACGAGCCAGTAGCATGCTCGAACCGTGCGTAACCCGAGCGGATGGTTACCGAGATCCGTCGGTCCAAATGCACAATTTACCCTTGCTACTTCTCAACACGCACCGTGCTAAACCAATGAAAGAAACACAAAAACGAGCTGAAACATTTAACAGGGGATTTATTTATAATGGGGGGGAAGGGAACACACAAGGAGCAGAGTTATCCGACTATAAGGAATGCAGTCTATGTACAAGCAAAAGCACTTATCCAGTTGCTACTTAAAGACGGGCCCACACACAGTCACACACACAGAAATGAACCCCAATGGTCTTTATTGAAGGCCTCCAGCTCGAGGACAGGTGAGCTCGAGACCAGAGCCTGTGCTTGGACCTGTCCACCTCGTGTGGTCTTCGACGATCCGGCTCGGCGGGACTCGAACCTGCAACACGATGCCGCTCCAAGCACCAGGCACCACGCTCTCCAACCGGCCACGCACCATTCGACCAAGGCCAAGGAGAAGGTCGGAGGCGACGATGATCCAGCTCGGTGGGACTCGAATCCGCAACACAATGATGATGACCACCATCCAGACCATGACCCTTTTACCACTACGACGACCTCCACCACCTCGATCCTTTTACCACCAGACGACCTCCACCACCTCGATCCTTTTACCACCCTCACTACCCAGCCTGGCGTTTCTTATATTCCTTTCTCCTCCAGGGTGAGTTCATCACCGTCTGAGGCGCTCTCCACCTCATTGGACAGGGCGTCGTGGGAAGGTCACTCTCTGTGGCCATCTCAACTCTCATTGGCCGGCGTGTCGTGGGAAAACCGCCTTCTGTGGCCATCTCAACTCTCATTGGCCGGCGTGTTGTGTGAAAACCGCCTTCTGTGGCCATCTCAACTCTCATTGGCCGGCGTGTCATGGGAAAACCGCTTCTGTGGCCATCTCAACTCTCATTGGCCGGCGTGTCATGGGAAAACCGCCTTCTGTGGCCTGATTGGACAAGGGGCACGCCCCTGCCTTCCTGGGCAGAGTCCCGGTCTGAGGCCATGGAAATCTCCGCCCAGGTACGTGGCTGGACACGCATGTGTAATGGCGCGATGTGCGAAGTGAAGGAGTGATGGTTTTGGTTGGCTGGAGGCTCGATTTGTATTGCAAAAATCCTGACTGAAAAGTAATTCGCAGCGCACACATGTAATTCCCATTAGACACAGGTAGGGGGCTCTAACTATAAACACACACTTATCGAAATAACTAAGCTTAGGGACTGCTGTCTGTCTGTGTGCTCAAGGCTTCCAGATTCGTAACAATATTGTTGCAGTTTATGGAAATGAACACCGGGGTGGAGCATTGAACACATAAAGGAATTCCCTCGTTAGATATCTCATTGTTAAATGTGCTTTGTCAGGTACCTTCCCCTCGTATAAGGAACAGGGAAAATGTGTTGAGTGTTAGCATGTTCCATCCCTGTTGTGATTTCTCACTTCCTTCAGACTCCTTCATCCATCCATCCCTCCTTTCAGCTTTCCATCCATCCCAATTCTTCACCCTTTCGCTTGCGAATCTCTATTCCCCGTGCTTCCCCAAAAGCCTTCACCCTTTACCTCTCAAACCCTTGAACCCCCTCTTTGTTTAATCCATTTCAGTACCTCCCATCTCTAATCCCTTTGAATCATTTTTACCCTCCTATTCTCCCTCCTGCATATTTCCACACCACAATTACAGTGACATACATCGAAGCCAAAATTATCTCTGTCATTGCCATCATCGGGCGAGGCAGTTCCTGCATGTTCAACATTACTGTTGGAAACGCTAATGCTGAGCTCTTGGGGCATGGCTCGGGCATGCAGATGTGGTGGAGCTGACCTGCTGGGCCAATGGAAACATAACACAAGCGGGTAAGATGGTGCCTCGAGTACCTTTGCCATGCCTCGCTCGAAGCTCAATAAAAGCCGAGCGAGCAGACCAACTGTCTGCGGTTGAGCTGTCTGATGAACCACGAGCCACTGCCAACTGAAAAACTGCCTTCCTGACTTATTGCTGCTGCGCTGCTGTCTGCCAGCTGAGCCACGAGCTGTTGGACGAATGAACTTGCCGTTCTGAGTTATTGCCTGGATGGGTGCGCCGAACAAGGCTTACCAAACAGTTCCGAGGGTGAACAGCACCACGCAATCTTTGGGCACAGTGGCCATGTACACACAACATTCCTGACACACCATTCACATTTCCCTTCCTCCCCTCCCTTCCCTACCCCTCACTTTGGACCGACACAGACCCACCTGTTTGCTTTGGGTGAGCAAGGGGCCAACCCAAAGTCCCAATATTTATCTCTTTCTTTCTCTCTACGTTCCTGGAGTGTGTGTGGCATGCCTGTCTGTCCCTAAATAGTTAAGATTGTGTAAGGGGAACTTCTGTGCTCGGGGTTAAGACTTTTCTTGTGTTTTGAATGTCTGTACGTGCCTCGTGAGTATTTGCATGTAAATGCGTGCTTTGTTTAACCATTGGTAAAATATTTCAAACCTGCCTGGCTGTCTTTTCCTTCATTGGTTCGATTATAGCATACGTACTCTCTCTATCGAGTGCAGCCTGTGGCTGCTGGTTGCATCATTGGTTAGGACGCAGCTATGCCGCTGATGCAGTGTCCCCCTTACCAGTACACTGGTACTCATTTTGCCGACCTCAGAAGGATGACAGGCTGAGTCAACCTCCTGGTGTATTAATTCAGCGGCTCAACGGGGTTTGAACTCAGGACCCCAGGATCCCAAGCCACCACTCTAACCACTAAGCCAACACCAGGCTTAGCATACGTACTAAATAGACAGGATATTGTACCCCACTAACTAGCTATTGTGTGCAGCTTGTGGCTGCTGGTTGCATCGTTTTCTGGGGGTGCGGCTGTGCTACTGATGCCACAGTGTGCCACAGTGCCTTCTATTACCATGACACTGGTACTCATTTTGCCGACCTCAGAAGGATGACCGGCTGAGTCAACCCCACCTGGTGTTAATGCAATGGCTGAAAGGGGCTTGAACTCAAGTCCCTAAGATCTTAAGCTAGCCAACTTAACCATTAAGCTAACACCAGGCATCTGTACCCCACTGATTCGCTACGCGAGATAGCCAACGCCCCCACATGCGGTTTTGCTTGGCCGAACTTAATAAGTAAATACAGGTGTGACGTTGAGAGCGTGGTTCCCCATTTGAGATAACTGGATCACCAGCAGGTAATGTGACTCTGGGTGTGAGGACCCTGCTCAAACTACTTGTCCTCACCGGCGTCCGTGGTTGCCCAGCAACCCGTCGGAATCTGTACAGGTACACAATCACGAAATCTGTACAGGTACACAATCACGTTCACACAGCCAGGGAAAGTATTGAGGGTTGGAGATGAGCAGCATGGGAGAAATCCAACGATGCATGGGTAAGTTCAACTTTGGAGCCCTGATTCCTCTGACTCGTCTGACTCACTGCACTCTACACTCTCACTGACTGTGTCTGCACATGATCTTTTTATCCCTTCCTCCATGGCCATGCCTGCACCCTTGAGCGTTCTTCGCTCATGGCTTTGCATCAGCCAATGAGGTGGCACATCATCGTCGCCGTGGTGACATTGTGGATGAGGTTTTGTCGCCACTGCTGTGCAAACAAATGGCCCGCCCCTGTTTAGACTGCCATTTGGGATCGAGTCCTCCAGGTCTTTGTGAGGGCCATTGTCATGACGGTCTCCTTGCATTCAGAGTACGGATTATGAAGGGGGACTATCGGCGAACACACAAACCGCCGACACACCCAAAGCGGCCCCCCTCCTACCCTTTCCTTGCCTGGTATGTTGCCAGGTTTTAGAGAGAAGATACGTACAATTTACACTTTACTATTTAATCCCTATGTCAACTATACTGCCTCGCATGGCACACATAACTCAATGATATTCAGAGAATACTTACCCTGCGTAGTCAACGGTTTTGGAGATATAGAGGTGCAACGTTGTTTTTTGTTTTTTCCAAGATGGTGCCTGTACCACATGACTTATGACATCATGATTATCATTAAAATATTCTTCAAGTGAAGGCACTCCTACGGTGAAAATTTCGTGTCCATCAGCCCAACAGTTGATGAGAAAAATAAAATTCATAATGATCGGATAAGTATTGTACTTGTCGAATTATGACATTATAATGAAGGTACAAATGAGATCATCATTAACATATCTTATTCCCAATGGGGAGGAGTTGACAATGAGCTGTCTCAATTTTTTCCATGGAGTGGTTTCAGAGATATAGAGGTGTGAAGTTTTTCCAAGATGGCACCTGTACCATGTGACCTATGATGTCATAATTATCATTCACATATTCTACAGGAGGAGGCACTCCTATGATGAAAATTTCATGTTAATCGGACCAAGAATTGCAGAGAAATAAAATTCATACTGATCGAATCAAGCGTTATACTTGTCGAATTATGACGTCATAATTAAGGTACCGATGACATTATCATTAACATATCTTTTTCTCTAAGGGGAGTACTTGACAATAAGCCATGTTTTAATTTTTTCCATGGGAGCAGTTTCGGAGATATAGAGGTGCAACTTTTTTTTAATTTTTCCAAGATACAGGAGGAGCCGCTCATATTTTGAAAATTTTGTGTCCATCGGACTAACAATTGCAGAGGAAAATTTTTTTTTTCATACTGATCAGATCAAGTGTTGTACTTGTCGAATTATGACGTCATAATGAGGGCACCAATGAACATCATCATAAACATACCTTATTCCCCATTGGGAGTACTTGACAATGAGCCATGTTTCAATTTTTTCCATTGAGCGGTTTGGGAAATATAGGGTTGTTATTTTTTTTGAAGATGGCATCTGTACCACATGACCGATGACGTCATAAGTGAATAAATAAATTCTACAGGCGGAGACACTCCTCTGGTAAAATTTTGTGTCAATCGGACCAACGGTTGCCGAGGAAATGAATTTTTTAAATGCAGACACGCACGTACGCCACACACGAATGTTTTAATGATAATTATTACGTCATAGGTCACGTGGTGTGGCAGCCATGTTGGGAAAATGGAAAAACTTTGGACCTCTGTATCTCCAAAACCGCACCAAGGAAAAAATTGAAACTTAGCACGTAGCAAGTACTCCTCATGGGAATGGGTGTGATTTTTTTATGACATCATAGGTGCCTTCGTTATGACGTCATTGCATATGTCGAACGCTGAATCCGATCAGTATGAAAAAATTTCTGGGTCATCTGGAGTTAAAATGGTACACAATTTTTTTTGATGTTAAATTGTTAAATTTGTTAATTTGTTAAAATATTGTTTGTTAAAATATTGTTAAAAAACTTAAATAGTTAAATTGTTAAAATAAAATATTGTTAAAACTTGTTAAAAAAATTGTCATATTGTTAAAATAAAAACTTTCAAAAATCTTCTCTTGAAATGGCTGAACAGATTGAGGCAAAACTTGACACATATGACCACCTATCCATGAGGAACAAAAGGTTCACACATATGACATCATAGGTCACATGGTTTGGCAGTCATATTGGATTTACCCTAAAACGTATGAAAAATCTTCTCCAGAACAGCTGGAGAAATCGAGTGAAAACTTCACACAAATGTTCCCCAAGCCATGGATGCACAAGTTTGTTAAGGAATATTTGATAGGTCACATAGTTTGGCTGCCGTATTGGATTGAGGAAAATATTACATAATGTTTTCTCTGGAACCGCTTAACAAATCGACGTGAAATCTCGCAATTATGTTTTAGTAGTGATGGGGAATACATGTTTTAAATTCCAACTTGATCGGACACATGGTTTGGCAGCCAGAATTGTTTGATTTTTTAAATCTGTTTAAAAAAAAAAAAATTCCATAAAGGCTCACTTGGCTGTGCCTGGATGGGTTTGAGTTTTGAGTTAGAGAAGTAGCAGCTGAAATGCGAATCCTATGCAGGTTCCTCCTGATGACTTCATCGTTGCTTTTTGCTTGTTCAGGTTCCTTCTGGTGATTCCAATGCAGAACTGCACCTATTTGGTCTTCCATTTGATTTGAAATGAATTTATTTTAATCCCATTCTCAATTCAATTGAATAATAATGAAAAACGTCATGGGTCAGGGTCAGGTATCTGATCAAAGCGGGGTTGCATCAAAGCGAGACCTCTTGGTACCCGATCATCACCGCCAGCAGTTATAAAGTGGCAGTTCTGATTTTGTCTGTTATTAATTACGTAACACACCAGTACACAAACACCACACAAAATACACCACACAAAGCAAGTCTTGGCGAGGGTCAGCAATCTCTGATCGCTCTTTTTCTTGTTTATTTTTGTCTTTCATTCATTGATGCCTTTCCCACAACAAACTGATGTCTCATTGTTTGCAGGTGAAGTTCATCTCATGAAGACAGAACGTTTCCAAAGTAACTTTCTTCAGACTACCAAGGATGCTTTGAGCAATGAGGGGGTAAAGCAGGAACCTTGTGGTTCTCCTCCCAAGGGGTCCAGCAATGCTGCTCAGGTTTTTGAAGGTAATCAGAGCTGCGCACAGAACACATGACACTGATCTTATTTTGTTACAAGGAACTCTGACACAAGAGGACGCCATTTGAGCCATCATGCTTCTACTCTATCAACACCATATTGATTCAGTCTATTTAATTTCACTGAGAGAGTAGCCTGGTGTTGGCTTAGCGGTGAGGGTGGTGGCTTGGGATCCTAGGGTCCTGAGTTCGAGCCCCAATTTCCACTGAATTAACACCAGGAGGTTGACTCAGCCTGTCATCCTTCCGAGATCGGCAAAATGAGCACCAGTATACTGGTAATCGGGGCACTGCATCAGCGGCATAGCCGTGATCCTAACCAATGATGCAACCAGCAGCCAAAAAGGCAGCACACAATGGGAACTGAGTTGGGGGAGTGGAAGAAGTGTGTGTGTGTGTGTGTGTGTGTGCGTTTGTGCGTGCGTGCATGCGTACATGTACACAGAAAACCCTCCAATGTCACGGGTTTCTACCAATTGTGTTCCGATTCCATTATCGCGGGATTTCATTTCGACCAAGAGCAGTTTTTGAGCTGAGATGAATCATCGTTTGCATCCCATGCATTAACGATTGCCTTCCATTCTGAGCCTTGTGGTGTTTCTCGTGCACCGCTTTTAATGAGCCCAAATGTAAAGCGATGGACAAAGCTAGTTGTACCAAAAGGCAGAGAAAGGTTATGACGTTGGGCGAAAAGATCGAGTTGTTAGATCGGTTGGTTCGAGGAGAAAATGTGGCATCTGTCCAAACTGCCATTACGGGGTCGATGATTGCAGGGAGAACATTCCCCATTGTACTCTTCCTCATTCATAAACGTTCATTATCCTTCAAACTTAATTACAAAACGTTCATTTTCCAACTCTGTATTCAAACCTGATTGCCAAAACACTTAATTTCCGACTCCCGGATTCGAACCCCCCTTCTCAAACACATTCCCATGCGCAGCTCATGAAACAAGTTGAGGCGAAGGGATTTATAAGGGAACAGGTTTTTAACACTGATGAGATGGAAGATGATGTCATCTCGTACGTTGGTCCCCAAGCAGGGAATATCGTGGTTCATGGTATTAAAGGTGATTTAAGGATCGTGTTACCCTTCTCCGTTGTGGGTTGTGGCAATGCTGCAGGCACCTTCATCGTAAAACTAATTCTGCTTTTCCGTTCGCTGAACCACCTTCCCTGCTTACCCTTCCCCGCTCACCCTTCCCTCGCTCCACTCCATTCTCCCCCATCTAACAGCATCATCCCGAGCTAAATCTTGTGTTTTCTTTTTTTGGCAAAGTATAATGCGAGTACGTAATATGTTTACCATCACCCACCTCGCTGTGCTGTAATAAATTTAAGAGGTAAAAGTCATGTGTTTTTGTTTAATTTACACTATTTATTGTATTTACATGTTTATCTCAATGTTAACATGATACATTTATACATATATATACACACAAGCTTGGTGTTGGCTCAGTGGTTAGGGTGGCGGCTTGGGATCCAAGGGTCCTGAGTTCAAGCCTCGTTGCCCGCTGAATTACTTCACCAGGGGGTTGACTCAGCCTGCCATCCTTCTGAGGTCGGCAAAATGAGTACCAGCTTGCTGGGGATGATCGAGTCATTCGAGTATCCTGCGTCGGAGTGGCGACCCGTCCAGGATTGTGCCCAATAGCCAAGGAAACTGCTTCGGCAGCACTGACGCTCACCACAGAGTATGGTTCCAATGGACGGACGGACGGACACACACACACACACACACACACACACACACACACACACACACACACACACACACATCAGACTAGTAGCCTAACATATTATGAACAGATTATCCTGACTGTTATGGTGAGCATCGCCGTGGATTACGTATCACACGGTAAAACCGCATAATCCGCACAGAACAACCATCCGTCTGCCACCCAGACAATTGTTCCTGCTAATGCAAACCATTCAACCAGATGTGACCATCACTGTTGTTGGTGTGTACTGTTGTCCAATGGGGATTAGCGGAGTGCTCGTCATACTCCTCATGTTTTGATATATACATATTAGTGGGGCAACTTAGCTAAATAGCAACTGCCACAGCCATTTTCCACTGCCATCAAAAATTTTGAGATGCCCCAATATCCAAATCTGTTCATAATATGATAGGCTACTAGTGTGCCAAATTTGGTGCTTTCCTCACAAAATGCACAATTGTTATGCTAAGTTGCCCCACTATATGTATGTATATATATATATAAATATATATTTATATATATGTAAACCCTTATATGTTCAGTAAACCCTTAAATGTCACAACGGTTACGGTCTTGGAAAATGCCACGATATTCAAAACCGTGATAGTTAAAACCAAGGGCCAATTTGAAAAAGGGGGTTAGGTTCCTGGACTTTGTGAATATGCAGAGGAAGGTGGGTGGCAGCCAAGTAAATACATCACGATCTTAATATAATGAAGCTAATGCGTAGAGTGGCTTGCAAAAGTGTTTACCTCCCTCCACGGTTTTCACATTTTGATGCCACCTGAGCTTATTTTATGATGCTTTCAAATCAAACTTAATATATAGAGTCTTCACAAACTACTCCAAAGTGATAACGTTTAAAAATGCAGATAAAATGTGAATAACTTAGATTAACAGAGAAAATCAGATGATTCTCAGTTGTAAAGTATTCAAACCCTTCACCGAATTAACCCTAAATCGCTTTCGGAGCAAATTATTTGTTTGAAATGTTACAAAATAAGTGTAATAGGTTTCATCTGTGTGTAATCACCGGTTCAACTTTAAAAAAATTAAGCTCCTCCACTTATCTAAGGAGCTTTAAGGTGAAACTCACTTGGTCAACCAACAAGGGAAATATGAAGACCAAGGATCTTAAAAAAGAAGTCAAACATACAGTGGTGAAGAAGCACCGTTCAGGAGAGGGTTGTAAGAACATTTCAAAGTTGCTCATTATCCCTTTGAGTATGCTGAAATCCATCATTAAGAAGTGGAAGACTTATCATACCACCGAGACTCTACCCAAATCAGGTCGCCCATCCAAACTCAGCAGCCGGGCAATTAGAAAACTGGTTCGGGATGTCTTTGTGAATCCAATAATGCTTTTTAAAGATCTGCAAGGCCCTTTGTCCGAGATGCGGGTCATGTTCATGAATCAATAATATCCCGTTCTCGTCACAAAGCCGGCCTCTATGGACAGGTGGGAATACAGAAGACATTAATGAAAAAGACACATCTAAAAGCTCGTATGGAGTTTGCAAAAAAGCAATTTAATGATACTGCAGGCATGTGGAGAAAAGTTTTGTGGTCAGACGAGAAAAGTTTTGTGGTAAACTTTTTGGTCTAAATTTAAAGCGTTAACGTCTGACACAAGCCTAACACTGCACATCACCCAGTCAATACCATCCCTAATGTCAAGTATGGTGGTGGCAACATAATGTTATGGGGCTGCTTTTCATCAGCAGAGACTGACAAGCTTGTCAGGATAGAAGGGACAATGGATGGTGTAAAGTACAGGAGAATCCTTGATGAAAACCCGTTTGAGTCAGCCATGAATCTGAAACTGCGTAAGGGATTCACATTTCAGCCAGACAATGATCCGAAGCACAAAACTAAATTCACACTGGAGTGGCTGAATAAGAAGAAAATAAATGTTCTTGAGTGGCCCAGTCAAAGTCCTGACTTGAACCAAATTGAACATTTAGGGTGAGATTAGAAGATTTCAGTCCATCGACGATCCCCATAAAAGGTGCCAGAACGAGAGCAATTTTCACTTGAAGAATGGGCAAAGATTTCACCATCTTACTGCACAAGGCTGGTAGAGACCTACCCAAAAACACTCGAAGCAGTCATTGCTGCAAAAGGTGCTTCCACCAAGTGCTGACCTAACGGGCTGAATACTTTTGCAACCAGTGAATTTAGATTTGTACATGTTTATAGCTCACCTGGAACGTAGTTCCGGGGAGCTTATGGGATGGCGTGTCATCCATCTATCCACAAGTACTTGCAACTTCTCTGAAACTACACATACGATTTTGATGAAACTTGACCACAACCTTCATCAACGGTTATGGACCAAAGTTTGTTGAAGGCATTAAAAAAACAGTCGGAGTCTAAGGGGCATATGGGGGGGGGAATCAGGATAATAGGGTGTCTGCACAGGGTTTGAGTGAATGTTGTTGCTGATCCAGGTGAGCTTCAGGATGTGTGGTCCTATTTTTCAGTAATTTGACTAGATATGAAATAGCAGCAAGTGCATTCGTAAAAATGCCAAATAAAGCAAAATGATGGTAGTGTTTTGACTTGGACCCGTGTACAGAAATATCTATAAAAAACGTTTTAAATCTACTCCAAAATGCCAACAGCACTTTTTGTGGATGTCAACAGGTAGAAAAACATTAAAAACATGGTCAAAATGTTGCAACAGTTCAATCCTATTTTGGCCAGAATCAGGATTTGGCTCCCTGACGATAGTCCAAACTCGCGTTTAATTGAAAAGAGAAATTACAAGCGATACACTAACATATTGCCAAGGCATTGTGCACAGCAAAGCAAATGGTGACCAGCTCTTCTCTCTGCTCTCCTTCTCACATCCGTTTGCCACTTGAATGACTGCTCACTCACATTTCTAAGCCCTCCTCAGGGAAAGTACTCATAAATATGAGACGGTTCGACACCTAAAAGGAACCAGAAACTGATAGATATATCAAGACTGTTGCATATCCAGAATTGGCTAACCCTTCCCTGAACCAGAAAACGATCACCAGCACTTCCTCTATCGTTGTAACATCGAACTACAATATTGTTGTGGGACCGTGTTTCGGTGGCGAGCACGACCGCTAGGTGGAGCAGTAGAGTCGGCTCCACCGAACACCCGGAATTTAGAGGTCGTCACCCCGGATAACTCCGGAGCCGACGGGTCCCTTATCGGACCGAAGATCGCCAATAGGTCAACCGCGTGGGATAGGGTCGATTGCCAATTTCAATTTACTTAAATATCCACGTCGTCCAAACTACTGGGGAAATTCACCCTCGGCGGAGCTCGAGCGGAACGAGCCAGTAGCATGCTCGAACCGTGCGTAACCGAGCGGATGGTTACCGAGATCCGTCGGTCCAAATGCACAATTTACCCTTGCTACTTCTCAACACGCACCGTGCTAAACCAATGAAAGAACACAAAAACGAGCTGAAACATTTAACAGGGGATTTATTTATAATGGGGGGAAGGAACACACAAGGAGCAGAGTTATCCGACTATAAGGAATGCAGTCTATGTACAAGCAAAAGCACTTATCCAGTTGCTACTTAAAGACGGGCCACACACACAGTCACACACACAGAAATGAACCCCAATGGTCTTTATTGAAGGCCTCCAGCTCGAGGACAGGTGAGGCTCGAGACCAGAGCCTGTGCTTGGACCTGTCCACCTCGTGTGGTCTTCGACGATCCGGCTCGGCGGGACTCGAACCTGCAACACGATGCCGCTCCAAGCACCAGGCACCACGCTCTCCAACCGGCCACGCACCATTCGACCAAGGCCAAGGAGAAGGTCGGAGGCGACGATGATCCAGCTCGGTGGACTCGAATCCGCAAACCAATGATGATGACCACCACGACGATGACCAGACCCTTTTACCACTACGACGACCTCCACACCTCGATCCTTTTACCACCACGACGACCTCCACCACTTCGATCCTTTTACCACCCTCACTACCCAGCCTGGCGTTTCTATATTCCTTTCTCCTCCGAGGGTGAGTCTCACCGTCTGAGGCGCTCTCCGCACCTCATTGGACAGGGCGTCGTGGGAAGGTCACTCTCTGTGGCCATCTCAACTCTCATGGCCGGCGTGTCGTGGGAAAACCGCCTTCTGTGGCCATTCAACTCTCATTGGCCGGCGTGTCTGTGGAAAACCGCCTTCTGTGGCCATCTCAACTCTCATTGGCCGGCGTGTCATGGGAAAAAGAAACGCCTTCTGTGGCCATCTCAACTCTCATTGGCCGGCGTGTCATGGGAAAACCGCCTTCTGTGGCCTGATTGGACAAGGGCACGCCCCTGCCTTCCTGGCAGAGTCCCGGTCTGAGGCCATGGAAATCTCCGCCCAGTACGTGGCTGGACACGCATGGTAATGGCGCGATGTGCGAAGTGAAGGAGTGATGGTTTTGGTTGGCTGGAGGCTCGATTTGTATTGCAAAAATCCTGACTAAAAGTAATTCGCAGCGCACACATGTAATTCCCATTAGACACAGGTAGGGGCTCTAACTATAAACACACACTTATCGAAATAACTAAGCTTAGGGACTGCTGTCTGTCTGTGTGCTCAAGGCTTCCAGATTCGTAACAATATTGTTGCGTTTATGGAAATGAACACCGGGGTGGAGCATTGAACACATAAAGGAATTCCCTCGTTAGATATCTCATTGTTAAATGTGCTTCGTCGGTACCTTCCCCTCGTATAAGAACAGGGAAAATATGTTGAGTGTTAGCATGTTCCATCCCTGTTGTGATTTCTCACTCCTTCAGACTCCTTCATCCATCCTCCCTCCTTTCAGCTTTCCATCCATCCAATTCTTCACCCTTTCACTTGCGAATCTCTATTCCCCGTGCTTCCCCAAAAGCCTTCACCCTTTACCTCTCAAACCCTTGAACCCCCTCTTTGTTTAATCCATTTCAGTACCTCCCTCTCTAATCCCTTTGAATCATTTTTACCCTCCTATTCTCCCTCCTGCATATTTCACACCACAATTACAGTGACATACATCGAAGCCAAAATTATCTCTGTCATTGCCATCATCGGCGAGGCAGTTCCTGCATGTTCAACATTACTGTTGGAAACGCTAATGCTGAGCTTTGGGCATGGCTCGGGCATGCGATGTGGTGGAGCTGACCTGCTGGGCCAATGGAAACATAACACAAGCGGGTAAGATGGTGCCTCGAGTACCTTTGCCATGCCTCGCTCGAAGCTCAATAAAAGCCGAGCGAGCAGACCAACTGTCTGCGGTTGAGCTGTCTGATGAACCACGAGCCACTGCCAACTGAAAAACTGCCTTCCTGACTTATTGCTCTGCGCTGCTGTCTGCCAGCTGAGCCACGAGCTGTGGACGAATGAACTTGCCGTTCTGAGTTATTGCCTGGATGGGTGCGCCGAACAAGGCTTACCAAACAGTTCCGAGGGTGAACAGCACCACGCAATCTTTGGGCACAGTGGCCATGTACACACAACATTCCTGACACACCATTCACATTTCCCTTCCTCCCTCCCTTCCCTACCCCTCACTTTGGACCGACACAGACCCACCTGTTTGCTTTGGGTGAGCAAGGGCCAACCCAAAGTCCCAATATTTATCTTTTCTTTCTCTCTACGTTCCTGGAGTGTGTGTGGCATGCCTGTCTGTCCCTAAATAGTTAAGATTGTGTAAGGGAACTTCTGTGCTCGGGTTAAGACTTTTCTTGTGTTTTGAATGTCTGTACGTGCTCGTGAGTATTTGCATGTAAATGCGTGCTTTGTTTAACCATTGGTAAATATTTCAAACCTGCCTGGCTGTCTTTTCCTTCATTGGTTCGATTATAGCATACGTACTCTCTCTATCGAGTGCAGCCTGTGTGCTGGTTGCATCATTGGTTAGGACGCAGCTATGCCGCTGATGCAGTGTCCCCCTTACCAGTACACTGGTACTCATTTTGCCGACCTCAGAAGGATGACAGGCTGAGTCAACCTCCTGGTGTATTAATTCAGCGCTCAACGGGGTTGAACTCAGGACCCCAGGATCCCAAGCCACCACTCTAACCACTAAGCCAACACCAGGCTTAGCATACGTACTAAATAGACAGGATATTGTACCCCACTAACTAGCTATTGTGTGCAGCTTGTGGCTGCTGGTTGCATCGTTTTCTGGGGGTGCGGCTGTGCTACTGATGCCACAGTGTGCCACAGTGCCTTCTATTACCATGACACTGGTACTCATTTTGCCGACCTCAGAAGGATGACCGCTGAGTCAACCCCACCTGGTGTTAATGCAATGGCTGAAAGGGGCTTGAACTCAAGTCCCTAAGATCTTAAGCTAGCCAACTTAACCATTAAGCTAACACCAGGCATCTGTACCCCACTGATTCGCTACGCGAGATAGCCAACGCCCCCACATGCGTTTTGCTTGGCCGAACTTAATAAGTAATACAGGTGTGACGTTGAGAGCGTGGTTCCCCATTTGAGATAACTGGATCACCAGCAGGTAATGACTCTGGGCTGTGAGGACCCTGCTCAAACTACTTGTCCTCACCGGCGTCCGTGGTTGCCCAGCAACCCGTCGGAATCTGTACAGTACACAATCACGATTGTACAGTCACACGCACGCCGGGAAAGTATTGAGGGTTGGAGATGAGCAGCATGGGAAGATCCAACGATGCATGGGTAAGTTCAACTTTGGAGCCCTGATTCCTCTGACTCGTCTGACTCACTGCACTCTACACTCTCACTGACTGTGTCTGCACATGATCTTTTTATCCCTTCCTCCATGGCCATGCCTGCACCCTTGAGCGTTCTTCGCTCATGGCTTTGCATCAGCCAATGAGGTGGCACATCATCGTCGCCGTGGTGACATTGTGGATGAGGTTTTGTCGCCACTGCTGTGCAAACAAATGGCCCGCCCCTGTTTAGACTGCCATTTGGGATCGAGTCCTCCAGGTCTTTGTGAGGGCCATTGCATGACGGTCTCCTTGCATTCAGAGTACGGATTATGAAGGGGGACTATCCGGCGAACACACAAACCGCCGACACACCCAAAGCGGCCCCCCTCCTACCCTTTCCTTGCCTGGTATGTTGCCAGGTTTTAGAGAGAAGATACGTACAATTTACACTTTACTATTTAATCCCTATGTCAACTATACTGCCTCGCATGGCACACAAACTCATGATATTCAGAGAATATTACCCTGCGTAGTCAACGTTTTGGAGATATGGAGGTGCAACGTTGTTTTTTGTTTTTCCAAGATGGTGCCTGACCACATGACTTATGACATCATGATTATCATTAAAATATTCTTCAAGTGAAGGCACTCCTACGGTGAAAATTTCGTGTCCATCAGCCCAACAGTTGATGAGAAAAATAAAATTCATAATGATCGGATAAGTATTGTACTTGTCGAATTATGACATTATAATGAAGGTAACAATGAGATCATCATTAACATATCTTATTCCCAATGGGAGGAGTTGACAATGAGCTGTCTCAATTTTTTCCATGGAGTGGTTTCAGAGATATAGAGGTGTGAAGTTTTTCCAAGATGGCACCTGTACCATGTGACCTATGATGTCATAATTATCATTCACATATTCTACAGAGGAGGCACTCCTATGATGAAAATTTCATGTTAATCGGACCAAGAATTGCAGAGAAATAAAATTCATACTGATCGAATCAAGCGTTATACTTGTCGAATTATGACGTCATAATTAAGGTACCGATGACATTATCATTAACATATCTTTTCTCTAAGGGGAGTACTTGACAATAAGCCATGTTTTAATTTTTTCCATGGGAGCAGTTTCGGAGATATAGAGGTGCAACTTTTTTTAATTTTCCAAGATACAGGAGGAGCCGCTCATATTTTGAAAATTTTGTGTCCATCGGACTAACAATTGCAGAGGAAAATTTTTTTTTTCATACTGATCAGATCAAGTGTTGTACTTGTCGAATTATGACGTCATAATGAGGGCACCAATGAACATCATCATAAACATACCTTATTCCCCATTGGGATACTTGACAATGAGCCATGTTTCAATTTTTCCATTGAGCGGTTTGGGAAATATAGGGTTGTTATTTTTTTGAAGATGGCATCTGTACCACATGACCGATGACGTCATAAGTGAATAAATAAATTCTACAGCGGAGACACTCCTCTGGTAAAATTTTGTGTCAATCGGACCAACGGTTGCCGAGGAAATGAATTTTTTAAATGCAGACACGCACGTACGCCACACACGAATGTTTTAATGATAATTATTACGTCATAGGTCACGTGGTGTGGCAGCCATGTTGGGAAATGGAAAAACTTTGGACCTCTGTATCTCCAAAACCGCACCAAGGAAAAAATTGAAACTTAGCACGTAGCAAGTACTCCTCATGGGAATGGGTGTGATTTTTTTAGACATCATAGGTGCCTTCGTTATGACGTCATTGCATATGTCGAACGCTGAATCCGATCAGTATGAAAAATTTCGGTCATCTGGAGTTAAAATGGTACAACAATTTTTTTGATGTTAAATTGTTAAATTTGTTAATTTGTTAAAATATTGTTTGTTAAAATATTGTTAAAAAACTTAAATAGTTAAATTGTTAAAATAAAATATTGTTAAACTTGTTAAAAAATTGTCATATTGTTAAAATAAAAACTTTCAAAAATCTTTCTCTGAAATGGCTGAACAGATTGAGGCAAAACTTGACACATATGACCACCTATCCATGAGGAACAAAAGGTTCACACATATGACATCATAGGTCACATGGTTTGGCAGTCATATTGGATTTACCCTAAAACGTATGAAAAATCTTCTCCAGAACAGCTGGAGAAATCGAGTGAAAACTTCACACAAATGTTCCCCAAGCCATGGATGCACAAGTTTGTTAAGGAATATTTGATAGGTCACATAGTTTGGCTGCCGTATTGGATTGAGGAAAATATTACATAATGTTTTCTCTGGAACCGCTTAACAAATCGACGTGAAATCTCGCAATTATGTTTTAGTAGTGATGGGAATACATGTTTTAAATTCCAACTTGATCGGACACATGGTTTGGCAGCCAGAATTGTTTGATTTTTAAATCTGTTTAAAAAAAAAAAATTCCATAAAGGCTCACTTGGCTGTGCCTGGATGGGTTTGAGTTTTGAGTTAGAGAAGTAGCAGCTGAAATGCGAATCCTATGCAGGTTCCTCCTGATGACTTCATCGTTGCTTTTTGCTTGTTCAGGTTCCTTCTGGTGATTCCAATGCAGAACTGCACCTATTTGGTCTTCCATTTGATTTGAAATGAATTTATTTTAATCCCATTCTCAATTCAATTGAATAATAATGAAAAACGTCATGGGTCAGGGTCAGGTATCTGATCAAAGCGGGGTTGCATCAAAGCGAGACCTCTTGGTACCCGATCATCACCGCCAGCAGTTATAAAGTGGCAGTTCTGATTTTGTCTGTTATTAATTACGTAACACACCAGTACACAAACACCACACAAAATACACCACACAAAGCAAGTCTTGGCGAGGTCAGCAATCTCTGATCGCTCTTTTTCTTGTTTATTTTTGTCTTTCATTCATTGATGCCTTTCCCACAACAAACTGATGTCTCATTGTTTGCAGGTGAAGTTCATCTCATGAAGACAGAACGTTTCCAAAGTAACTTTCTTCAGACTACCAAGGATGCTTTGAGCAATGAGGGGTAAAGCAGGAACCTTGTGGTTCTCCTCCCAAGGGGTCCAGCAATGCTGCTCAGGTTTTTGAAGGTAATCAGAGCTGCGCACAGAAACACATGACACTGATCTTATTTGTTACAAGGAACTCTGACACAAGAGGACGCCATTTGAGCCATCATGCTTCTACTCTATCAACACCATATTGATTCAGTCTATTTAATTTCACTGAGAGAGTAGCCTGGTGTTGGCTTAGCGGTGAGGGTGGTGCTTGGATCCTAGGGTCCTGAGTTCGAGCCCCATTATTCCACTGAATTAACACCAGGAGGTTGACTCAGCCTGTCATCCTTCCGAGATCGCAAAATGAGCACCAGTATACTGGTAATCGGGCACTGCATCAGCGGCATAGCCGTGATCCTAACCAATGATGCAACCAGCAGCCAAAAAGGCAGCACACAATGGGAACTGAGTTGGGGAGTGGAAGAAGTGTGTGTGTGTGTGTGTGTGTGGCGTTTGTGCGTGCGTGCATGCGTACTGTACACAGAAAACCCTCCAATGTCACGGGTTTCTACCAATTGTGTTCCGATTCCATTATCGCGGGATTTCATTTCGACCAAGAGCAGTTTTTGAGCTGAGATGAATCATCGTTTGCATCCCATGCATTAACGATTGCCTTCCATTCTGAGCCTTGTGGTGTTCTCGTGCACCGCTTTTAATGAGCCCAAATGTAAAGCGATGGACAAAGCTAGTTGTACCAAAAGGCAGAGAAAGGTTATGACGTTGGGCGAAAATCGAGTTGTTAGATCGGTTGGTTCGAGGAGAAATGTGGCATCTGTCCAACTGCCATTACGGGTCGATGATTGCAGGAGAACATTCCCCATTGTACTCTTCCTCATTCATAAACGTTCATTATCCTTCAAACTTAATTACAAACGTTCATTTTCAACTCTGTATTCAAACCTGATTGCCAAAACACTTAATTTCCGACTCCCGGATTCGAACCCCCCTTCTCAAACACATTCCCATGCGCAGCTCATGAAACAAGTTGAGGCGAAGGGATTTATAAGGGAACAGGTTTTTAACACTGATGAGATGGAAGATGATGTCATCTCGTACGTTGGTCCCCAAGCAGGGAATATCGTGGTTCATGGTATTAAAGGTGATTTAAGGATCGTGTTACCCTTCTCCGTTGTGGGTTGTGGCAATGCTGCAGGCACCTTCATCGTAAAACTAATTCTGCTTTCCGTTCGCTGAACCACCTTCCCTGCTTACCCTTCCCCGCTCACCCTTCCCTCGCTCCACTCCATTCTCCCCCATCTAAAGCATCATCCCGAGCTAAATCTTGTGTTTTCTTTTTTTGGCAAAGTATAATGCGAGTACGTAATATGTTTACCATCACCCCCTCGCTGTGCTGTAATAAATTTAAGAGTAAAAGTCATGTGTTTTTTGTTTAATTTACACTATTTATTGTATTTACATGTTTATCTCAATGTTAACATGATACATTTATACATATATATACACACAAGCTTGGTGTTGGCTCAGTGGTTAGGTGGCGGCTTGGGATCAAGGGTCCTGAGTTCAAGCCTCGTTGCCCGCTGAATTACTTCACCAGGGGTTGACTCAGCCTG
This sequence comes from Eptatretus atami, assembly GCA_035128595.1. NCBI lineage: Eukaryota > Metazoa > Chordata > Myxini > Myxiniformes > Myxinidae > Eptatretus > Eptatretus atami. Next base: position 63,909,773 of record CM068968.1, on the reverse strand, counting down.
CCATCCTTCTGAGGTCGGCAAAATGAGTACCAGCTTGCTGGGGATGATCGAGTCATTCGAGTATCCTCCCAAAATAGGTATTTGCTTTTTTCTCAGAAACTCCACATACAATTCCAATGAAACTTGACTACAATCTTCATCACCTGTGATGTACCAAAGGTTGTTCACGGCATTGAAAAAAGTCGGGGTCTAAGCGGGTGTATGGGGGGACTGCCCCCAAAAGAGGTATTTGCTTTCTACTCAGAAACTAAACACACAATTCCGATGAAACTTGACCACCACCTTCATCACATGTGATGTACTAAAGTTTGTTCACGACATTAAAAAAGTGGAGTCAAAGGGGTTCTACAAAGGGGGGGGGGGTCAGGTCAGGTCAGATATGGGAGCATGCGCCACAGCAGCACGTCGCTGCATCCACTTTCCGCCGATACTCTAGGGGCCTCCGTCTGGCCATCCCTAGGCATATGCCTGGCCCATCCCCATCTCCATGAGATGCTGATCAATCTGCTGCAACCACGAGGCACGTTGTCGCCCATTGGTCTTCTCCACTCACGAGGCTCCCTCGTTGAGAGAATCCGGTGAGCAGGATCAGCGTCAGGAAAACTAGCCACATGTCCATACAGCCGCAGCTGATGCTCACGGACTATGCAGGTAACAAATCTCATTTGAATCTCT
>CM068968.1:63852741-63875857 GCA_035128595.1 Eptatretus atami | reverse complement strand
AAAGAGAGAGATCATCACATATATATGAAAGCCGGAAAAAAAGAGAGCAGCATTTCACACTTTCAGATACTTTAAACATAACATTCAAACCGCACCAGCCAACCTTTCTGAGAAACAATCTTTTAATTTTGTCCAATTATTTAATTCCCCACTGTACTGCCACTCCCTCGTTAGACAGTCCCAGTTAACACATTTTCTCCGAAACGCAATGAATAAAGTAACAGAGGCTTTTCACTGTACACCACATATTTTTGCTCATATGTACGCATTTTTTTCCCACTGCTGCATCTAAAGGGTCGCGCATGTGCTGTGACCGTGAGAGTGGAATGATAGTGGATGTGCTCTCGAGATGACGGATGTCATTATTCTGTTGTAAAGTAAAGGCTATGAATATATAAATAATACAGTACAATTGTATTGTAAATTAACATCCATTAGATCAGTTGGCACCATTAAAGGGTTTTGTTTATTTTTTATCCGCACTCATTCCTGCTCTCGTTTTTAATCTGCACGTCAAACTGCACTACTTTGGACATCATAATCAAGTAACTTTCACTGTTTCGTAAAACTTTCCCCAACCCCTACAATATGAGCGGAAAATGACCTGTATCTACACGGTCAAGCACTTGTGGAGATGTCTCGCCACTATTACTTTCACTGTGAAATTAGATGTGGTAAAAAGGCATGAGCATACACAGGCTTCAACAGACACTCTCTTCTCCTATTATTGGTGACTCTCTTCTCCTGAGTACAGTACTGTACTGTACTCATTTATTTTTTATGTATTTTGATGCATTTATGGTGGGTATTATTATGCATTTAGTGACATTCTGTATCGATTTACCGAGTTATTCTGTCTTTTGTATTTATTAGGTTAGGTTTGGTTGAGTAAGTGTCCAAACATCACCCCCCCACAAAGAACACATCTCGATTTATAACACTATGTCTATGGGTCAATTTGCTATACACACTACTTTAGTGGAAGGCAAAATGAGTACTTTATACCTAATAAATAAATAAATAATAATTGTAAAATAATTACTTTCTCAATCAATTGGCAAATAGCATACGTAAACCACCACTGTTTATCCGAATTTGAAACATTTTGAAAATTAAGTAATTCATCGAAAAAAATTTAATGATTGATTAATCATTAATATCAAAAATACCCTTTGTAGCCAGATCTTAGCTCTCATACGAGCCTCTACTCGACATTGCATATGAAAAAAAAAAACTTTCACTGTTATGTCCAAATATCAGCTTCCTCGCTCAAATGGTGCTGAGATATTGCCAGGATGAGAAATACAATAAATAAGTAATTAATAAATTAGATACTTTAAACATTACATACAAATACTTTAAACAATAATCATTATATAAGTATAATATAATATAATAATAAATAATAATTAAGTAATTAATCAAAAAATAAAAAATAACGTTTTTAACCAAAGCACATCTTTACTTTTGTCCCCAAATTTCAGCTTCCTAGCTCAAAGAATGGCTGAGATATCCCTTGGACAAACAAGAAAAAAAAAATTAATTGATTAATCGATAAATCAAAAATACCCTTTATACCCAAATCACTTGGTCAATGTCATGTCCAAATATCAGCTTCCTTGCTCAAAATGCCTGAGATATTACCCTGAGGAAGAAATAAGTCATTAATAAATCGATAATAATTAATTGATTAATCAAAAAATAAAAAATATCGTTTTTGCCAAGGCACTTGTTCACTATTGTGCCCAAATTAGCTTCCAAGCTCAAAGGATGGCTGAGATATCCCCAGACAAACAAACAAGAAAACAAGAAGGAAAACAAACAAACAAACGGAGTAAAAACTGAGGACTCCCTTCCTTTGGCGCCCGCGATGACGTCATGCATCGCCTGGATATGGAATTTGGTATGAAGTGGTGTACAATAATTTGATGTGAATGCATTGATGGACATGTTTCCACCCATATTATAAGTCCACCATAGCCTGATGTTAGCTTAACTGTTAACGTGGCTGGCTTACGATCTTAAGTCTTGAGTTCCAGCCCGTTGGCCGTTGAATTAACACCAGGTGGGGTTGACTCAGCTTGTCATCCTTCGACATTAGCGAAATGAGTACCAGTGTACTGTAATGGAGGACACTGCATCAGCGGCACAGCCGTGCCACCAGAAAATTATGCAACCTGCAGCCACAACCTGCACTTGATAACTCACATATGTCCACCCACTGTTCAGTTTGATCTCAATTAAAATATCACATGGAAAATTAAAGGTCACATGAGAGGGACCACAAGAGAGAAAACAAAGATTTGTAGAAAGAGAGAACATAGATACTTCTACTTTTAGAAGTGACAGAATGCGATTTGTTATGACAGAATGCGATGAGTGCTCATTACCCTGCGCACGTGAAGCGAAAAGCAGGGTTAAGCAATAGGTTAACTTTTGTCTGTCCGTCCGTCCATCTACAAACGTAAGTTTTGATTGAGTACAACTTGATTTCAATTCAAGTTATAGTTTGAACACAAATCGGAAAAACGAAGCTGCAGTTTAGCAGTACTTTGGTGCATGTCTCAATCGTGCAGTGCAGAGAGGAGTGCGTGTTCATTTAAACTAGCATCGGCACTCCAATCCTACGGAAGGAGGTGCCCGTCTTGGCACACCTTCAGTGAGTGATTTAAAAAGGTGATATTTCCACAAAGTGATACTTTTTTCTGGAACACAGTGTGCACTGAAATTTTTTTTGGGGATATATTCAAACCATATTTGGCCTTTCTGGAACATACTGTAATGTTTTTGTGATGTAACATGCCAAGTGATCAATTCTGAAGTATTCATATGTATCTATGTTTCACCATCTACAGTGGCCTGAAAAAGTATTCACCCCCTCCAATAAGGCCACATTTCGATGAATTACGAATTACGTAGAAACAATTTTTCCAAATGAACTTTTTCATTCATAACTGAAGGGATAAACTTAACAATGGTTGTTGACATTTTGTTGTAGATCGAAGATGACAACGCTCAACGATTATAGACACGTAGCTCTCACCTCAGTGGTGATGAAGGTGTTTGAGCATTTGGTTCTCAAGCACCTTAAGTCTATCACCACCTGTAGGCCTGATCATCTTCAGTTTGCCTTTCAAGAAAAATCGTTTGGTTGATGATGATGTTGCCTTCATTCTTCATTTTGTTCTTCAGCATCTTGAATTTTCAAATCGTTTTGCTCGTATTATTTTTATTGATTTTCGTTCTGCTTTTAATACCATTGTCCCTCAGAAACTTTAAAAAAAAAAATCCACTCCCTTGGCTTCCTCCGTAAATTTGTTGCTGGATTTAGGATTTTCTCCTTAACTGATCGCAAACAGTAAAATTAAACAATAAGTCGTCCAAGACTATTGTCTTGAATACAGTGCCCCACAAGGGTGCATGCTGTCACCTCTTCTCTGTTCCCTTTTCACCAATGATTGGGTGTCTCATCATGAGTCTGCGCAGCTCGTGAAGTTTGCGACGACACGACCATCGAGGGTATTATCGTGAATTCTGATGAGTCAGAATACCTTCAGGAGTTTAATGGATTTGTGTCATGGTGCTAACCCAACAACCTCGAGGTGAATACTACAAAGACTAAGGAGATGGTTGTGGACTTTCATCGGACGAAAAGTTCAGTTGACCCTCTTACCATCAATGGAGTTATTGAAATTGTTGACTGCTTTGAATCTAGGCCACAACCATTACCAGTCGTTTAAAGTGATTCCTCCTCTTTTTCATTCCTTTCATTCCTCTTTTTCCCGCCTTTGGAATAAACTCCCTCACTCTATTCATTCCCATTCTTCCTCCAGGCCTTCAAAACAGCTGTTCACCACCACCTCTTATCATCCCCCATACAATCCTCGATCTTTTTCTACCCCCGATAATCCACCAAGCCCACCTCCTTCAAATCCCTGCTTTCCTCCTGGAAAGTCCCTGTAATGTCCATCTTCTATTCCCCATGTTCCCCGTCCCATCCTCTCTCCCTTTCCACAGATCTCCTAATGTCTCTGTTCGCCACTGTTTTGGCCTTCCACTCCCTCCCCTCCTGTCTCATGCCCCCTTGATGTGTGTTGTGTGTTAGCTCTCATACGAGCCTGACAAGGTACAAAAAAAAAAAAAAAAGTGGGACCACAACACAGATATTATTATTAGGAAAGCTCAGCAATGCCTCGACTTATTGTGGCAGCTAAAGAGGTTTAGCCTTTTGCATGGAGATCGTATCATCTCAATTCCGTTATATCGGGCCATTATAAATAAAGTGTTTTGACTTTTTTCTCTGTGGTCGTGGTCTGACAGCAAGATTCATTGTTTCCGAAGTACCGAGGCATACTAGGACCGCTTTGATCGTCGCGGCCGACGGGGAGAGGAAGCGGCGGGCTCCAACCGTGCAGCATCAGAAGCTGAAAAGATATTATTGAAATCTCGAAAAAAAATAATTGGAGAACAGAGTAAGGAGAATAATGTGGGGTAAAGCTCCGGGATCTGTGGCATCCATGCTGAAACTTCTCAAGCCTGGACGGGTGGATAATTGCTGCACTCGTTTGTCGTTGTGCGAATGCAGTTCTGTGCTCCCCGCTTCATCGAGTTGGGGGTGGGGCTGGGGGGGCAGGGCCTGACCTGGAATTCAACAGGGCATCATTTACTCCCGGCTCTTGACCTGACTGTGGGTGAAGAGGGGCCTTTAGTTTCGTTGTCACCTCTCTGAAAACGGTGGAGGGGGATGACGTCGCAAGACTGTACATACTAAACTACAATACCGAGGGGGGTTTGACCGCGTGCTACTCCGAAGTTGCTCGGGCGGCAAGGTCTTTGCATCGGATATTCTGCGATCAGGTTCGCCACCATCTCTGGCTTGAGGCAACACAGCCAGTCTCAGACAATAGCAGTCCTGGCTTCCAGGGAATTAGATGGTTCTACACAGCAAAGCAGGTTTAACGATTGACCGTAGGTTCTTTGGTGGCTCTTAAAGGTCCTCACCGAACCGCAGACGAAGTTTTTTTTTTATCCGACAGGGAGAGTGTGCTTGGCCGACAGCCCTTGTTATTTCTTGGTAAGCATTTTGATATTCAGTGAATCGGGATGCCCTTGGAGGATTCTTGGTCTTCGTAGAGTAGTGCACTCAAAACTGAAAGGCTTCTGTTGCTGGGTGAAGCTGTCAGACCACGCACACAGAGAAAAAGTCAAAACACTTTATATAATGGCCCGATAAAACTGGATGAGAATCTCCATGCAAAGGCTAAACCTCTTTAGCTGCCACAATAAGTCGAGGCATTGCTGAGCTTTCCTAATAATAATATCTGTGTTGTGGTCCCACTTTTTTTTTTTGTATACTTGTCGAGGCTCGTATGAGAGCTAACACACAACACACATCAAGGGGGGCATGAACAGGAGGGGAGGGAGTGGGAAGGCCAAAACAGTGGCGAACAGAGACATTAGGAGATCTGTGGAAGGGAGAGGGATGGGACGGGGAACATGGGAATAGAAGATGGACATTACAGGGACTTTCAGGAAGGAAAGCAGGGGATTTGAAGGAGGTGGGCTTGGGTGGATTATCGGGGGTAGAAAAAGATCGAGGATTGGATGGGGGATGATAAGAGGTGGTGGTGAACAGCTGTTTGAAGGCCTGGAGGAAGAATGGGAATGAATAGAGTGAGGGAGTTTATTCCAAAGGCGGGAAAAAAGAGGATGAAAGGAATGAAAAAGAGAGGAGGAATCACTTTAAACGACTGGTAATGGTTGTGCCTAGGCATTCAAGCAGTCAACAATTTCAATAACTCCATTGATGGTAAGAGGGTCAACTGAACTTTTCGTCCGATGAAAGTCCACAACCATCTCCTTAGTCTTTGTAGTATTCACCTCGAGGTTGTTGGGTTAGCACCATGACACAAATCCATTAACCTCCTGAAGGTATTCTGACTCATCAGAATTCACGATAATACCCTCGATGGTCGTGTCGTCGGCAAACTTCACAGAGCTGCGCAGACTCATGATGAGACACCCAATCATTGGTGAAAAGGGAACAGAGAAGAGGTGACAGCATGCACCCTTGTGGGGCACCTGATATTCAAGACAATAGTCTTGGACGACTTATTGTTTAATTTTACTGTTTGCGATCAGTTAAGGAGAAAATCCTAAATCCAGCAACAAATTTACGGAGGAAGCCAAGGGAGTGGATTTTTTTTTTTAAAGTTTCTGAGGGACAATGGTATTAAAAGCAGAACGAAAATCAATAAAAATAATACGAGCAAAACGAATTTGAAAATTCAAGATGCTGAAGAACAAAATGAAGAATGAAGGCAACATCATCATCAACCAAACGATTTTCTTGAAAGGCAAACTGAAGATGATCAGGCCTACAGGTGGTGATAGACTTAAGGTGCTTGAGAACCAAATGCTCAAACACCTTCATCACCACTGAGGTGAGAGCTACGTGTCTATAATCGTTGAGCGTTGTCATCTTCGATCTACAACAAAATGTCAACAACCATTGTTAAGTTTTATCCCTTCAGTTATGAATGAAAAAGTTCATTTGGAAAAATTGTTTCTACGTAATTCGTAATTCATCGAAATGTGGCCTTATTGGAGGGGGTGAATACTTTTTCAGGCCACTGTAGATGGTGAAACATAGATACATGATGAATACTTCAGAATTGATCACTTGGCATGTTACATCACAAAAACATTACAGTATGTTCCAGAAAGGCCAAATATGGTTTGAATATATCCCCAAAAAAAATTTCAAGTGCACACTGTGTTCCAGAAAAAAGTATCACTTTGTGGAAATATCACCTTTTTAAATCACTCACTGAAGGTGTGCCAAGACGGGCACCTCCTTCCGTAGGATTGGAGTGCCGATGCTAGTTTAAATGAACACGCACTCCTCTCTGCACATGCACGATTGAGACATGCACCAAAGTACTGCTAAACTGCAGCTTCGTTTTTCCGATTTGTGTTCAAACTATAACATTGAATTGAAATCAAGTTGTACCTCAATCATAAACTTACGTTTGTAGATGGACGGACGGACAGACAAAAGTTAACCTATTGCTTAACCCTGCTTTTCGCTTCACGTGCGCAGGGTAATGAGCACTCATCGCATTCTGTCATAACAAATCGCATTCTGTCACTTCTAAAAGTAGAAGTATCTGATGTTCTCTCTCTTCTACAAATCTTTGTTTTCTCTCTTGTGGTCCCTCTCATGTGACCTTTAATTTTCCATGTGATATTTTAATTGAGATCAAACTGAACAGTGGGTGGACATATGTAGTTATCAAGTGCAGGTTGTGGCTGCAGGTTGCATAATTTTCTGGTGGCACGGCTGTGCCGCTGATGCAGTGTCCTCCATTACCAGTACACTGGTACTCATTTCGCTAATGTCGGAAGGATGACAAGCTGAGTCAACCCCACCTGGTGTTAATTCAACGGCCAACGGGCTGGAACTCAAGACTTAAGATCGTAAGCCAGCCACGTTAACAGTTAAGCTAACATCAGGCTATGGTGGACTTATAATATGGGTGGAAACATGTCCATCAATGCATTCACATCAAATTATTGTACACCACTTCATACCAATTCCATATCCAGGCGATGCATGACGTCATCGCCGGGCGCCAAAGGAAGGGAGTCCTCAGTTTTTACTCCGTTTGTTTGTTTGTTTTCCTTCTTGTTTTCTTGTTTGTTTGTCTGGGTGATATCTCAGCCATCCTTTGAGCTTGGAAGCTGAAATTTGGGCACAATAGTGAACAAGTGCCTTGGCAAAAACGATATTTTTATTTTTTGATTAATCAATTAATTATTATCGATTTATTAATGACTTATTTTCTTCCTCAGGGTAATATCTCAGGCATTTTTGAGCAAGGAAGCTGATATTTGGACATGACATTGACCAAGTGATTTGGGTATAAAGGGTATTTTTGATTTATCGATTAATCAATTAATTTTTTTTTTCTTGTTTGTCCAAGGGATATCTCAGCCATTCTTTGAGCTAGGAAGCTGAAATTTGGGGGACAAAAGTAAAGATGTGCTTTGGTTAAAAACGTTATTTTTTATTTTTTGATTAATTACTTAATTATTATTATTATTATATTATATTATACTTAATGATTATTGTTTAAAGTATTTGTATGTAATGTTTAAAGTATCTAATTTATTAATTACTTATTTATTGTATTTCTCATCCTGGCAATATCTCAGGCACCATTTGAGCGAGGAAGCTGATATTTGGACATAACAGTGAAAGTTTTTTTTTTTTCATATGCAATGTCGAGTAGAGGCTCGTATGAGAGCTAAGATCTGGCTACAAAGGGTATTTTTGATTTAATGATTAATCAATCATTAAATTTTTTTCGATGAATTACTTAATTTTCAAAATGTTTCAAATTCGGATGAAACAGTGGTGGTTTACGTATGCTATTTGCCAATTGATTGAGAAAGTAATTATTTTACAATTATTATTTATTTATTTATTAGGTATAAAGTACTCATTTTGCCTTCCACTAAAGTAGTGTGTATAGCAAATTGACCCATAGACATAGTGTTATAAATCGAAGATGTGTTCTTTGTGGGGTGGGGTGATGTTTGGACACCTTACTCAACCAAACCTAACCTAATAAATACAAAAGACAGAATAACTCGGTAAATCGATACAGAATGTCACTAAATGCATAATAATACCCACCATAAATGCATCAAAATACATAAAAAATAAATGAGTACAGTACAGTACTGTACTCAGGAGAAGAGAGTCACCAATAATAGGAGAAGAGAGTGTCTGTTGAAGCCTGTGTATGCTCATGCCTTTTTACCACATCTAATTTCACAGTGAAAGTAATAGTGGCGAGACATCTTACCACAAGTGCTTGACCGTGTAGATACAGGTCATTTTCCGCTCATATTGTAGGGGTTGGGGAAAGTTTTACGAACAGTGAAAGTTACTTGATTATGATGTCCAAAGTAGTGCAGTTTGACGTGCAGATTAAAAACGAAGCAGGAATGATGTGCGGATAAAAAATAAACAAAACCCTTTAATGGTGCCAACTGATCTAATGGATGTTAATTTACAATACAATTGTACTGTATTATTTATATATTCATAGCCTTTACTTTACAACAGAATAATGACATTCCGTCATCTTCGAGAGCACATCCACTTATCATTCCACTCTCACGGTCACAGCACATGCGCGACCCCTTTAGATGCAGCAGTGGGGAAAAAAATGCGTACATATGAGCAAAAATATGTGGTGTACAGTGAAAAGCCTCTGTTACTTTATTCATTGCGTTTCGGAGAAAATGTGTTAACTGGGACTGTCTAACGAGGAGTGGCAGTACAGTGGGGAATTAAATAATTGGACAAAATTAAAAGATTGTTTCTCAGAAAGGATTGGCTGGTGCGGTTTTGAATGTTATGTTTAAAGTATCTGAAAGTGTGAAATGCTGCTCTCTTTTTTTCCGGCTTCATATATACTGTGGATGCCTCTGAACGACAGATTAGTGCACACAGACAGCAAATGTGTGATCTAAGGAGAGTGAAAATACTTGTATATCATGCTATATTGTTTTTTTTTCACAGCAATTGATTTATTGATGCTTTTTTGTGAATTGTCTTTGCAGAGGATCAAATGAAGATTTTTTCTTGCACCAACTGTTTGCAATTATTTGACACAGAAGTATATTTCAATCTGCACACGAGTTTTTGTCACGACATTGACAAATTTGGCATCTTCTCTCAGAATACTCACAAAAGCTGTTTAACAACACTCGATCACATCCAAAGAAATGAGAAGCCGTACAAGTGTTCTTTGTGTCAAAAGGCCTTTGTAAGGTTTTCACGTTTAAAAAATCATGAAAGACTACACACGGGAGAGAAGCCATACACGTGTGCTTTGTGTCACAAGGCCTTTGCTCAATCGACGTATTTAAAACTTCATCAAAAGGTGCACACAGGAGAGAAGCCTCACAAGTGTTCTGTGTGCACCAAAGCGTTCGCTTGTTCGTCTGATTTATGTAAACATAAAAAAACCCACACCGGAGAGAAGCCATACAAATGTTCTTTCTGTCAAAAGGCTTTCAGTAGATTGTCGGTTTTTAACCATCATCAGGGAATACATACAGGAGAGAAGCATTTCAAATGTTCTCTGTGCAGTAAAGCTTTCGTTTATTCATCGAGTTTGTGTCAACATCAAAAAAGACATACGGGACAGAAGCCCTACACGTGTTCTGTTTGCGACAAGGCTTTCACGTGTTCATCAAATTTGTCTCAACATCAAAGAATACACACAGGAGAGAAGCCTTACAATTGTTCTGTGTGCAGCAAGGATTTTGCATCTTTTTCAACATTGAAAACCCATCAAAGAATTCACACGGGAGAGAAGCCCTACAAGTGTTCAGTGTGCCACAAGGCTTTCGCTCGTTCATCGAATAAATATCAACATCAAAAAATACACCTGCTGGAGAAGTCCTACAAGTGTACCGTATGCAGCAAGGCTTTCACTTGGTTTTCGACGTTGAAAATACATCGAAGAATCCACACAGGAGAGAAGCCATATAAGTGTTCTTTTTGTGAAAAGGCCTTTGTAAAGTTGTCACGTTTACAAAATCATCGAAGAATACATACGGGAGAGAAGCCCTACAAGTGTTCTTTTTGCCACAAGGCCTTTGCTCAATCAACGTCTTTAAAACTTCACGAAAAAGTACACACAGGAGAAAAGCCCTTCAAATGTTGTGTCTGCAACAAGACCTTCACCTGTTCATCGAATTTATCTCAACATCAAAAAACACACACTGGAGAAAAGCCCTACAAGTGTTCTATATGCCATAAATGTTTTGCTCGTTCATCCAATTTATCTCAACACCAAACAATACATACGGGAGAAAAGTCCCACAAGTGTTCAGTGTGCAATGAGGCCTTCGCTTGGTTGTCAACATTGAAAATACATCAAAGAATACACACAGGAGAGAGGCCGTACAGGTGTTCTTTGTGTCACAAGGCCTTTGCTCAATCGACGTCTTTAAAACTTCATCAAAAAGTCCACACAGGAGAAAAGCCCTTCAAGTGTTCTTTCTGCAGCAAGGCATTTGCTCGTTCATCAGGTTTATCTCAACATGAAACGATACACATGCGAGAGAAGGATTGAGTCAATCAGATGACTAGGTTCTGTGAGGTTGAAGCAGAAAGCGTCATCCACCTTTTCTCGGGATGTAAAAAAACACTCATGTGAGAACATCCACACATACAAAGGTACAACAAATGTATGGAGAGTAATGCATTCTCACATCTGCAAAAACATCAATATCCCAGTCTCAGAAAAAAATCATGGAAGCACGAACCAAAAGCGATCGGTGAAAATGATGACGGATTGCTCACGTACGACTTGAACATCTCATCATGTGTGAACATAGAAAACAAAGCATTGTCACCGGAAATAGTACTCGGATCCAAAAAGGAAAAATACAATATTGCTAATCGGTAACCATCGACTTCGTCTCAATAACACGGAAATCAGGAAAAAATGACCATGATGAAAATACCAATAAAATATAATGAAAAGAAATTACCAAATACCAGGATCTGAAAGATGATGTCAAGAGAACCTGGAAGCTGAAGAGCACTGACATTGTGCCAGTGATAAGTTGGATCAACGGGAATGATAAAGAAGAACCGCACCGAGATCACAAAAACCATCCCATGGAATATTACCGCACTACAAATGAACTACAATTGGAGGCTGCTGTGGTTCAGTGAATATCCTGAAAAGAACCCTCGAAATAAAGATACGAGAACAAGAAAACTTCACAACTTGGTCCATGAAAGGTAATCCTTTCCCGAAATGGAGATGGAGTCCTGGGAGGACCCCGTTCTACATTCTGAAACAACCAACGAGAGAAACCTTCAAACTGTTCTCGATTCAGTGAAGCTTTTGCTTTCATGGAAGCATTTTTTTTTTTACCTGCATGGCCACTTATACACAAGTCATGCACTCTCTGTACCAGTCTGTCTGCCCAATCACATCAGCCTGCGTGCATGTGCAGTGCATGTGCTGGCAGTGCTGACATTTCTTGATGATGTCCCGTTATTTTTACCTGACCCCACTTATAATATGATGATAATGAGGTAACTTACAATGAATTTAAATGCTGGAAAAGGTTATTAGACACATCAAGCCCACACAATGCTATGGTTGTTTGTCTGTGCTCTATCCTTCACAAATGCTGTGTGTCAAGCAAGGAAGCAGCACATACAATTATAAAGATTTTGGTATGATTCGGCTGGGGTCAGGTTCAAATTGCTGACCTCACAGACTCAGAGCAGATGCTCTAACCATTACACCACCGAGTCTGGTTAATTTCCTCCTTGAGAGTGTCTTTTATCATTTGCAATTCCTGCTCTCCCTCCCCATCCTCTCTCATGTTTGAAAGTATCTGTGGCATTAGTGTTTTGAGGGGAACTCAAACGCAAATTAATTTTTCTGAAAACAATTGAAAATCATTAATTATGGTGTAATTTGTCGAGAAAAATTTTTTGAATTTTTTTCCCAATCACAAAGTGCTGATAAAAGCCCTAAAGTTCTGGGAAAAAAAAAACCCTGAAAGTGTCGATTTTTCGATTTCATCACACGCAAAGTGTCGAAAGGCAGTGACATCACACACGCAGAACCCACCTTGATCCAAACGGCGGCTTACAGAGAGAAACAGTGTATTTTGAGCTCAGATTCCGATACTGATTCCACCATCATTAGCAATTCTGAAAGTTCTCATTGTTTTGAAACTGATCAGTGGGATTTTGAAGAAACGATTGGAGACAAAGTTAGTGATGGAAACGCTTTTGGGGGAATTATGGAGCCGAATTGTTTCGACCTTATGTGAGCGATTCAGACGAAGATGGTGACAATGGAGGTGTTAGTGAAGAGGAAAAAAAAATACGCCGGTTGCATGTTCGCTACAGATTGCTAGGTTTTCTTTTTCCGTTCAAGTCACGGTTAATAAGGGATTTTGTATAAACTGACACATCAGTTATATTACTCCAGCAGAAATACCCGTAATGGCCTGAAAGCCAACACTGCCCAGGCACACTCGGACACTGCCAACAAAATGGCTGATGTCACAGGCTGACCAGGTATCCTGTATGTTACGGGATTGTCCCGTTTCATACTTTCTTGGGACGCCATTTGTGTCTGTGGTCGTGTCGTGTTGTGTCCGTGCTGAAGTCCCGCCCCAGTGGGTGTTTCAGCCATTGGTGTAGCATGAAACTATCTCAGTTTGTATTACTATACAAGCACCAAGGATGCATCGACTCGGCATTTTTGTGGAAAATCGCCGTTTGAGTTAAATTGTACCATGATGTAAGCCGTAGACGATATGAATATGGCGTTCGACTTCTGGGTGAGATGTCATGGCTAAGAATGAAGAAGAAGATTCAACATTTAATCACAAAATTACTTGCATTATAAATCCGAAAAAGACACATCATATCTATTTTGTCGGTTATCAAGGGATAGATTAGCATTGAGGTTGTCTGAGCATTTGGGTTCCCCTTTAAGCAAAGATACGTTGTCTTTTCTTTATTTTATTTTTTCTCCGTGTGGGATTTTTACCCTTTGTAATTATTTATTAATTATTACTCTGCCGTGTTTGTTTTATCATCCACTTTTTTATTATTAAACTCTTTGCATTTGTTTGCATGTCACCATAATCTCTTTCCACCATTGGTTTAATTTGAACAGGACGGAGTTGTTGGGAAAGGCTTTCCTTGGCTTCCATTTCCCGTGCACAGATTTGAATTTGGGTGATATCGCGAGCCGATGCTCCAAATCCAGGCACACACTTCAAGTGATTCTCGTCCTGCTTACAGGGGAATTCGCACATTGCGTTCGTCCAAGCCCATCCCTCAGTGTACTGCAGTTAGAGCAGAGGGTGGTGGGCTCTTGACAGAGGAGTCCGAAGTGAAGTCCCGCTGGGCCGGTTACTTTGAGCGATTGTACCAGGCTGATCCACCAGCTGTCGAGTTGGATGTCAGGGGTGTTACAATCCCTATTGTTGACCTTCCAATCATCTGTGGTCCACCTTCGAATGGGCTGGTTACTTTGAGCGACTGTACCAGGCTGATCCACCAGACCTGCTCGTTGGTATCAGGGGTATTACAATCCCTATTGTTTACCTCAATCAACTGTGGTCCACCTTCATTTGTAGAAACACAGGCTGCGGTGAACCGGTTGAAATGGGGTAAAGCTCCAGGGATCGTGGCATCCATGCTGAACTTCTCAAGGCTGGTGGAAATGCTGCACTCATGTCGTTGCATACAGTTCTGTGCTCTACCTGGAACACAGGCGTCATCCCAACTGACTGGAAGAGAGCCTTGTTGTCCCTCTCTGGAAAGGAAGGGTGATCGCCAAGACTGCAACAACTACCGAGGGGTGACGCTGCTCTCAGTGCCGGGAAGGTTTTTCCTCGATAGTTCTTTAGAGGGGTTCGCCGCCATCTGCTTGAGCACCAGCATCCAGAGCAGCCACCATCACCAAAGAGGTCAACGATTGACCATACCTTGCTCTTCGGGTCCTCACGAACGCAGACAAGAGTTTCAGCAGGGACTGCGCCCAGTTGATGTCTGTAAAGCGTTTGATTCAGTGAATCGGGATGCCCTCTGGAGGATTCTCGGTCTTTGGGGTG
Source organism: Eptatretus atami (assembly GCA_035128595.1). Taxonomy (NCBI): domain Eukaryota; kingdom Metazoa; phylum Chordata; class Myxini; order Myxiniformes; family Myxinidae; genus Eptatretus; species Eptatretus atami. Next base: position 63,861,169 of record CM068968.1, on the reverse strand, counting down.
CCACCAAAACTGATCGATCTGTGGCCAGACGGAGGCCCCTGGAGTACCGGCGGAAAGTGGACGCAGTGATGCGTTGCTCTGGCGCATGCTCCCATACCTGACCTGACCTGACTAATTGAGGTGTCGGTCCACAGTGACTTTGGCCTCAATAATGTTAAAATTAGAAAAATGTCCTGGTGAAATTTAAATTCCAAGGACTTGGACAAAGAAATTGAAGAGACGCTGGAAGATAAAGTTTGCTGTGATAGTTGGAGTGACTCGAGTGATAAAGAAGTACCGTACTATGATTTTGAAAATTATACCAGAAAATATTACAACAAATTCCATTGTCAATGTACTTGTGGCACATTCTCAAGTCTGTCTCTGGTATGTTTTCCCACTCGAACCTTTCCATTACCTCAAACGGTACCACAGCCAACTGCTTGAGAGAAAGCTGAATGTTTCAATTATCATCGTCTTCCTTTTGTTATTTTTATTGATTGACAAAGCTCCGCTCACCCTTTCCTCACCAAACGTCCTCTTCTCCCTATTCACCCCTCTTCTCTTTCTTTCCACACCTCTCCCCCCTTTCTTTCCACCCCCATCAGTAGTCAACGAGCCAAGGAGAGAAAACAAAGAACTTGCACAAAAAAAGAGTGTGCTCACTGGATCACCAACTCAGGATGAGTGTTTCACACCATCAAAACATGCTCCTCAACCCACCTACTCGATACCTTCGCCCGTTCCACCCCCCCCCCCTAACCACCTTCACCACTCCACTCTCCCAACTGCCACCACCTTCGCCCTCCACCACCCACCCACACAACCTTCCCTCGCCCCCCAGATGGAGAGATTGGAAATATTAGAACAGAAACATCAAATATTGGTGACTGAGCATCAAAGGAGAAGGAAGGAATAAGGAGCACGTGGAATGTGGGATTGGGTGCGTGGTGGTGGGGAAGAGTTGAGGGGGGAGAGAGGGGTGGAAGAAAGGGGGGAGAGGTGTGGAAAGAAAGAGAAGAGGGGTGAATAGGGAGAAGAGGACGTTTGGTGAGGAAAGGGTGAGCGGAGCTTTGTCAATCAATAAAAATAACAAAAGGAAGACGATGATAATTGAAACATTCAGCTTTCTCTCAAGCAGTTGGCTGTGGTACCGTTTGAGGTAATGGAAAGGTTCGAGTGGGAAACATACCAGAGACAGACTTGAGAATGTGCCACAAGTACATTGACAATGGAATTTGTTGTAATATTTTTGGTATAATTTTCAAAATCATAGTACGGTACTTCTTTATCACTCGAGTCACTCCAACTATCACAGCAAACTTTATCTTCCAGCGTCTCTTCAATTTCTTTGTCCAAGTCCTTGGAATTTAAATTTACCAGGACATTTTTCTAATTTTAACATTATTGAGGCCAAAGTCACTGTGGACCGACCACTCAATTAGTCAGGTCAGGTCAGGTATGGGAGCATGCGCCAGAGCAACGCATCACTGCGTCCACTTTCCGCCGGTACTCCAGGGCCTCCGTCTGGCCACAGATCGATCAGTTTTTGGTGGCACCCCAAAGACCGAGAATCCTCCAGAGGGCATCCCGATTCACTGAATCAAACGCTTACAGACATCAACATAGGCTGCAAGCAGTCCCTGCTGAAACTCTTGTCTGCGTTCAGTGAGGACCCGAAGAGCAAGGATATGGTCAATCGTTGACCTCTTTGGTGATGGTGGCTGCTCTGGATGCTGGTGCTCAAGCAGATGGGGGCGAACCCCTCAAAGAACTATCGAGGAAAACCTTCCCGGCACTGAGAGCAGCGTCACCCCTCGGTAGTTGTTGCAGTCTTGGCGATCACCCTTCCCTTTCCAGAGAGGGACAACAAGGCTCTCTTCCAGTCAGTTGGGATGACGCCTGTGTTCCAGGTAGAGCACAGAACTGTATGCAACGACATGAGTGCAGCATTTCCACCAGCCTTGAGAAGTTCAGCATGGATGCCACGATCCCTGGAGCTTTACCCCATTTCAACCGGTTCACCGCAGCCTGTGTTTCTACAAAGAAGGTGGACCACAGTTGATTGAGGTCAACAATAGGGATTGTAAACCCCTGATACCAACTCGACAGCTGGTGGATCAGCCTGGTACAGTCGCTCAAAGTAACAGCCCATTCGAAGGTGGACCACAGATGATTGGAAGGTCAACAATAGGGATTGTAACACCCCTGACATCCAACTCGACAGCTGGTGGATCAGCCTGGTACATCGCTCAAAGTAACCGCCCACGCGGGACTTCACTTCGGACTCCTCTGTCAAGAGCCCACCACCTCTGCTCTAACTGCAGTACACGAGGGAGGCTTGGACGAACGCAATGTGCGAATTCCCCTGTAAGCAGGACGAGAATCACTTGAAGTGTGTGCCTGGATTTGGAGCATCGGCTCGCGATATCACCCAAATTCAAATCTGTGCACGGGAAATGGAAGCCAAGGAAAGCCTTTCCACAACTCCGTCCTGTTCAAATTAAACCAATGGTGGAAAGAGATTATGGTGACATGCAAACAAATGCAAAGAGTTTAATAATAAAAAGTGGATAAAAACAAACACGGCAGAGTAATAATTAATAAATAATTACAAAGGGTAAAATCCACACGGAGAAAAAATAAAATAAAGAAAGACAACGTATCTTTGCTTAAAGGGGAACCCAAATGCTCAGACAACCTCAATGCTAATCTATCCCTTGATAACCGACAAAATAGATTGATGTGTCTTTTTCGGATTTATAATGCAGTAATTTTGTGATTAAATGTTGATCTTCTTCTTCATTCTTAGCCATGACATCTCACCCAGAAGTCGAACGCATATTCATATCGTCTACGGCTTACATCATGGTACATTTAACCTCAAACGGCGATTTTCCACAAAATGCCGAGTCGATGCATCCTTGGTGCTTGTATAGTAATACAAACTGAGATAGTTTCATGCTACACCAATGGCTGAAACACCCACTGGGGGGGACTTCAGCACGCACCAACACGACACGACCACAGACACAAATGGCGTCCCAAGAAAGTATGAAACGGGACAATCCCGTAACATACAGGATACCTGGTCAGCCTGTGACATCAGCCATTTTGTGGCAGTGTCCGAGTGTGCCTGGGCAGTGTTGGCTTTCAGGCCATTACGGTATTTCTGCTGGAGTAATATAACTGATGTGTCAGTTTATACAAAATCCCTTATTAACGTGACTTGAACGGAAAAAGAAAACCTAGCAATCTGTAGCGAACATGCAACCGGCGTATTTTTTTTTCCTCTTCACTAACACCTCCATTGTCACCATCTTCGTCTGAATCGCTCACATAAGGTCGAAACAATTCGGCTCCATAATTCCCCCAAAAGCGTTTCCATCACTAACTTTGTCTCCAATCGTTTCTTCAAAATCCCACTGATCAGTTTCAAAACAATGAGAACTTTCAGAATTGCTAATGATGGTGGAATCAGTATCGGAATCTGAGCTCAAAATACACTGTTTCTCTCTGTAAGCCGCCGTTTGGATCAAGGTGGGTTCTGCGTGTGTGATGTCACTGCCTTTCGACACTTTGCGTGTGATGAAATCGAAAATCGACACTTTCAGGGTTTTTTTTTTCCCAGAACTTTAGGCTTTTATCAGCACTTTGTGATTGGAAAAAAATTCAAAAAATTTTCTCGACAAATTACACACAATATAATGATTTTCAATTGTTTTCAAGAAAATAATTTGCGTTTGAGTTCCCCTCAAAACACTAATGCACAGATACTTTCAACATGAGAGAGGATGGGAGGGAGAGCAGGAATTGCAAATGATAAAAGACACTCTCAAGGAGGAAATTAACCAGACTCGGTGGTAATGGTTAGAGCATCTGCTCTGAGTCTGTGAGGTCAGCAATTTGAACCTGACCCAGCCGAATCATACCAAAATCTTTATAATTGTATGTGTGCTTCCTTGCTTGACACACAGCATTTGTGAAGGATAGAGCACAGACAACAACCATAGCATTGTGTGGGCTTGATGTGTCTAATAACCTTTTCCAGCATTTAAATTCATTGTAAGTTACCTCATTATCATCATATTATAAGTGGGGTCAGGTAAAAATAACGGACATCATCAAGAAATGTCAGCACTGCCAGCATATGCACTGCACATGCACGCAGGCTGATGTGATTGGGCAGACAGACTGGTACAGAGAGTGCATGACTTGTGTATATGGCCTGCAGGTAAAAAAAAAATGCTTCCATGAAAGCAAAAGCTTCACTGAATCGAGAACAGTTTGAAGTTTCTCTCGTTGGTTGTTTCAGAATGTAGAACGGGGTCCTCCCAGGACTCCATCTCCATTTCGGGAAAGGATTACCTTTCATGGACCAAGTTGTGAAGTTTTCTTGTTCTGTATCTTTATTTCGAGGGTTCTTTTCAGGATATTCACTGAACCACAGCAGCCTCCAATTGTAGTTCATTTGTAGTGCGGTAATATTCCATGGGATGGTTTTTGTGATCTCGGTGCGGTTCTTCTTTATCATTCCCGTTGATCCAACTTATCACTGGCACAATGTCAGTGCTCTCAGCTTCCAGTTCTCTTGACATCATCTTTCAGATCCTGGTATTTGGTATTTTTTTCATTATATTTTATTGTATTTTCATCATGTCATTTTTTCCTGATTTCCGTGTTATTGAGACGAAGTCGATGGTTACCGATTAGCAATATTGTATTTTCCTTTTTGGATCGAGTACTATTTCCGGTGACAATGCTTTGTTTTCTATGTTCACACATGATGAGATGTCAAGTCGTACGGAGCAATCCGTCATCATTTTCACCGATCGCTTTTGGTTCGTGCTTCCATGATTTTTTTCTGAGACTGGGATATTGATGTTTTTGCAGATGTGAGAATGCATTACTCTCCATACATTTGTTGTACCTTTGTATGTGGGATGTTCTCACATGAGTGTTTTTTACATCCCGAGAAAAGGTGGATGACGCTTTCTGCTTCAACTCACAGAACCTAGTCATCTGATTGACTCAATCCTTCTCTCGCATGTGTATCGTTTCATGTTGAGATATAACCTGATGAACGAGCAAATGCCTTGTGCAGAAAGAACACTTGAAGGTTTTTTCTCCTGTGTGGACTTTTTGATGAAGTTTAAAGACGTCGATTGAGCAAAGGCCTGTGACACAAAGAACACCTGTACGGCCTCTCTCCTGTGTGTATTCTTTGATGTATTTTCAATGTTGACAACCAAGCGAAGGCCTCATTGCACACTGAACACTTGTGGGACTTTTCTCCGTATGTATTGTTTGTGTTGAGATAAATTGGATGAACGAGCAAAACATTTATGGCATATAGAACACTTGTAGGGCTTTTCTCCAGTGTGTGTTTTTGATGTTGAGATAAATTCGATGAACAGGTGAAGGTCTTGTGCAGACACAACATTTGAAGGGCTTTTCTCCTGTGTGTACTTTTTCGTGAAGTTTTAAAGACGTTGATTGAGCAAAGGCCTTGTGAAAAAAGAACACTTGTAGGCTTCTCTCCCGTATGTATTCTTCGATGATTTTGTTAAACGTGACACTTTACAAAGGCTTTTCAACAAAAGAACACTTATATGGCTTCTCTCCTGTGTGGATTCTTCGATGTATTTTCAACGTCGAAAACCAAGTGAAGCCTTGCTGCATACGGTACACTTGTAGGACTTCTCCAGCAGGTGTATTTTTTGATGTTGATATTATTCGATGAACGAGCGAAAGCCTTGTGGCACACTGAACACTTGTAGGCTTCTCTCCCGTGTGAATTCTTTGATGGGTTTTCAATGTTGAAAAAGATGCAAAATCCTTGCTGCACACAGAACAATTGTAAGGCTTCTCTCCTGTGTGTATTCTTTGATGTTGAGACAAATTTGATGAACACGTGAAAGCCTTGTCGCAAACAGAACACGTGTAGGGCTTCTGTCCCATATGTCTTTTTGATGTTGACACAAACTCGATGAATAAACGAAAGCTTTACTGCACAGAGAACATTTGAAATGCTTCTCTCCTGTATGTATTCCCTGATGATGGTTAAAAACCGACAATCTACTGAAGCCTTTTGACAGAAAGAACATTTGTATGGCTTCTCTCCGTGTGGGTTTTTTTATGTTTACATAAATCAGACGAACAAGCGAACGCTTTGGTGCACACAGAACACTTGTGAGGCTTCTCTCCTGTGTGCACCTTTTGATGAAGTTTTAAATACGTCGATTGAGCAAAGGCCTTGTGACACAAAGCACACGTGTATGGCTTCTCTCCCGTGTGTAGTCTTTCATGATTTTTAAACGTGAAAACCTTAAAAGGCCTTTTGACCCAAAGAACACTTTACGGCTTCTCATTTCTTTGGATGTGATCGAGTGTTGTTAAACAGCTTTTGTGAGTATTCTGAGAGAAGATGCCAATTTTGTCAATGTCGTGACAAAAACTCGTGTGCAGATTGAAATATACTTCTGTGTCAAATAATTGCAAACAGTTGGTGCAAGAAAAAATCTTCATTTGATCCTCTGCAAAGACAATTCACAAAAAAGCATCATAAATCAATTGCTGTGAAAAAAAACATATAGCATGATATACAAGTATTTTCACTCTCCTTAGATCACACATTTGCTGTCTGTGTGCACTAATCTGTCGTTCAGAGGCATCCACAGTATATATGAAGCCGGAAAAAAAGAGAGCAGCATTTCACACTTTCAGTACTTTAAACATAACATTCAAAACCGCACCAGCCAATCCTTTCTGAGAAACAATCTTTTAATTTTGTCCAATTATTTAATTCCCCACTGTACTGCCACTCCTCGTTGACAGTCCCAGTTAACACATTTTCTCCGAAACGCAATGAATAAAGTAACAGAGGCTTTTCACTGTACACCACAATATTTTGCTCATATGTACGCATTTTTTCCCCACTGCTGCATCTAAAGGGTCGGCATGTGCTGTGACCGTGAGAGTGGAATGATAGTGGATGTGCTCTCGAGATGACGAATGTCATTATTCTGTTGTAAAGTAAAGGCTATGAAATATAATAATACGTAACAATTGTATTGTAAATTAACTCCATTAGATCAGTTGGCACCATTAAAGGGTTTTGTTTATTTTTTATCCGCACTCATTCCTGCTTCGTTTTATCTGCACGTCAAACTGCACTACTTTGGACATCATAATCAAGTAACTTTCACTGTTCGTAAAACTTTCCCCAACCCCTACAATATGAGCGGAAAATGACCTGTATCACACGGTCAAGCACTTGTGGTAAGATGTCTCGCCACTATTACTTTCACTGTGAAATTAGATGTGGTAAAAAGGCATGAGCATACACAGGCTTCAACAGACACTCTCTTCTCCTATTATTGGTACTCTCTTCTCCTGAGTACAGTACTGTACTGTACTCATTTATTTTTATGTATTTGATGCATTTATGGTGGGTATTATTATGCATTTAGTGACATTCTGTATCGATTTACCGAGTTATTCTGTCTTTTGTATTTATAGGTAGGTTTGGTTGAGTAAGGTGTCCAAACATCACCCCACCACAAAGAACACATCTTCGATTTATAACACTATGTCTATGGGTCAATTTGCTATACACACTACTTTAGTGGAAGGCAAAATGAGTATTTTATACCTAATAAATAAATAAATAATAATTGTAAAATAATTACTTTCTCAATCAATTGGCAAATAGCATACGTAAACCACCATCGTTTCATCCGAATTGAAACATTTTGAAAATTAAGTATTTCATCGAAAAATTTAATGATTGATTATCATTAATCAAAAATACCCTTTGTAGCCAGATCTTAGCTCTCATACGAGCTCTACTCGACATTGCATATGAAAAAAAAAAAACTTTCACTGTTATGTCCAAATATCAGCTCCTCGCTAAAGGTGCCTGAGATATTGCCAGGATGAGAAATACAATAAATAAGTAATTAATAAATTAGATACTTTAAACATTACATACAAATACTTTAAACAATAATCATTAAGTATAATATAATATAATAATATAAATAATAATTAAGTAATTAATCAAAAAATAAAAATAACGTTTTTAACCAAAGCACATCTTTACTTTGTCCCCAAATTTCAGCTTCCTGCTCAAGAATGGCTGAGTATCCCTTGGACAAACAAGAAAAAAAAATTAATTGATTAATCGATAAATCAAAAATACCTTTATACCCAAATCACTTGGTCATTGTCATGTCCAAATATCAGCTTCTTGCTCAAAAATGCCTGAGATATTCCCTGAGGAAGAAAATAAGTCATTAATAAATCGATAATAATTATTGATTAATCAAAAAATAAAAATATCGTTTTTGCCAAGGCACTTGTTCACTATTGTGCCAAATTTCAGCTTCCAAGCTCAAAGGATGGCTGAGATATCCCCAGACAAACAAAGAAACAAGAAGGAAAAAAA
>CM068968.1:63828262-63850696 GCA_035128595.1 Eptatretus atami | reverse complement strand
ACAAGAGGAGGATTCGGGTGCACATCACTGAGCGCGATGCGGCCAGGATCGGGGGTTTTGTGGAGGGGGAGGGAGGTGTTATACACCGCGGCTCTGCGCCGCGACCCATTTCGGCCCTGGATCGTTTGGGGGGGAAACTGTTCCTGCACACCAATGTCCTGCTCGGGGTCTACATCCTGGACCATGATTTACATCACTACACATATACATTTCTATTACCCGGCTCGCTCGCTTGAACCCATCTTATTCAGTAAGGGGTTAATTTACTCGCTCGTAATTTAGAGGGAATGGGGGTCGTCCCTCACCCTGGACCGATTCCGTGAATTTAGCTTGGAGACGGGAGGGATTAGAATCACACTCCTGTACACCAGTGTTGAATTCGCGCCGTGGCGTGCGATCGCCACGCGACTCGAACCGACCGGCCTCGCACCGGACGACAATTCAGTCGTGACCCTCCCGCTAACGCCGGGATCCAGTCAGGTGGGCCTTTCGACTCACCACATCGTGCATCGCACCCACGCGTAGGATAGGTTGTTCGCCAACTCGACTACCTAAGTACCCACGGATGGTAACCGGCGATCGTACCGCCGCAGGTCGATCCGACACGAGCCGCTTGCGCGGGCCGTTCCGTACTATCGGATAACCGAGCGGTGTTATCGTCGACCTCGACGGTTCGAGTTATTTACCGGGCGTTTTGCACCCATACGAACCCTTTACTGAAGACGGATGAGGGTCAATTAAAGAAAAAAACGAAGCAAAAGGGAAAACAGTTTCACACAATGCACATTTATTCCGTGGCACACGAGCACACATATAGCACGTATTTAAGCCACAATTACAAATGCACCTTATTACATAGAACAAAAGAAATGCACATATAAAAGGAGTTAAAACGACTACCGACACAACGGACCACTTATACAGTTTCTACCTTACAAGACACGGCGCAACACACGCATTCAACCGAAGCAAAGAAAAGACCCCCACAGGCAAGGAGTCAGATGGGCCCGTGGGCTAATGCGCGTGAACCTGGATGAGCGGCCAGGCCCACGAGACCGAAGGGTCACCCCGCGCCTCTGGCGAGCCGCAAAATGTCCTGACACGGCGTGCCAGTTCCGTTGGCACTGCTGGTGTAAGTTGGGAAGGGGCCCTTGTCGGCACTCTCTCAGCGCGGGGAAAAGGGGGAATTGTGATGCTCTGGGGAGGGAGCACGGCTGCCCGCTCGAGTCCGCGACTCAACCTCCAGGTCTCCTCACGACTCGCCCTCCGCTGCCGTTCGCCTCGCAGCCGTCTGCCCCACCTCTGCTTCGAGCTCGTCTTCCGACTCCGCCCCACCGACACTGCTCGAGCTCCGTCTCCAAATCTGCCCACGATCTCCAACTCGACTCACTCACGATACTGCTCATGCGACTCACTGCGCTCGCCTTTTATCGGCTTCGGAACCAATATGCAAATTCTCGATCCAACGACCTCAGGGGCGGAGCCAAGCTCCGCGATTGGACGGAGAAAGGGGGCGTGTATCATTCCTGAATCCTCAAATTTGCATATGCGATTTTCGTCAGCGCGTCTGGAGCGGGCCAAGGCGCCCGCGTTCCTGATTGGGTGGATCAGATGTGGGCGTATATCATTACCTGATCCGAAATTCTCCTCAGAAACACCGCCATCTGCACTCGCGTCTCGCGTGTATCGCTGAAGACAGCCGACGCCGGCGTCCACAGTGGTGCGGAATGGGTAAGGAGAAGAGTGGTGGAAGGTTTTCGGCGGTGTCCGATGGCATGAGCTGCCTGGAATGGGCGATTGTGAGTTGCGGTAGCGAGTGGTGAGGGTAGGTTTGCTGCTGGCGTTGTGTTTGTTTGTTGTATCAAACAAAGGTAGAACAAAAACGCCTAACTCAAAGGATCGCAGCCCGAAAATCACATAATCCCTCTATACAATGGGTTGGCTAACTACAACATGTATTAAGAAATATATCTCACCTACGGACCTTTATGGTGTTTGCGAATTTCCAGAGCCGTAACAATATTAGGAATTGAGCATTGAAGAAAACAAATGGAGTAATTATACAGTAGTTGTAGTGTGCTGTTGTTCTGTGCATGGCTCTGTTACCTGTGAGCACGAGTAGCATTGCTAGACTCCGTGGAAGGAGAATCACAGGGTTCTGCTTTACACCCTCATTGCTTTAATGCATCCTGGAAGTCTGAAGTTAAGTTAGTTTGGAAATTTTCTGTCTTCACGAGATGAGCTCCACCTGCAAACAATGTGACATCGGTTCATTACAGAAAAAGGGATAACAAGCAAACCGAGAACAAAAAAAAACTAAATTAAATAAAAGAAAATAAAATCTCTAACCACACAGCGGGGAGAGAATATAAAGCAACCATAACGTCCACCCTCAATCTGCTTGAAAATTGTAAATGAAAGAAAGGTATTTCATTCACTTTAAACAAAACAGAAAATTAGCATGACGGACGGACGGACGGACGGACAACCCGAAAATATAATGCTCGGCGACTTCGTCGAGGAGGCATAAACAAATTACTACATTATAATTTTCCCAAAATGGTGTTGTGTTTTCAAATGTTGACAGGAATAGCTCTAGAGGGAGCAAGAGCGTGCCAGCTGTCTCGTATGGAATTTATTTCCACCACAACGGTCATCTTTACGATTCACAAATCCACAATATATATTCACGATTACACAACACGTCTCAACTACGCTACTACCAAAATACTAGGCCGTTGTGTGATTGTACCAGGCCTATTATTGCAGCCAGATTGGACCAAGAAATGATGGACCAGAAATCTGGTAAAAGTACAAATTCACCAGTGTACCAAACAAACACACAGACGCACACATCATGCGCGCACGCACGCACTGCCGCACGCACCACACACACACATCGTGGTGCTGAGATAATTCGTGAAAACTGTGAGAGGTTAATTAAAATTGCAAACTTAAACAACTCGGCTCAGAAGAGCCCCGGGGAATTGTTTTGATGAAGAATAAAAACGAAGAGCAAAACATCATAGGCACACAATGAACAAACTAATTGTAATATTGTTATTAATTAAAATAAATCTGTATAGCAACATTATATTAGCTACCTGGACTTTAGTCAGGTGAGCTTACGCGATGGGCAGTGTCGTGAGTGAGTGAGTGAGTGAGTGAGTGAATCCGTAAACACTTCAGTGATTATGCTTGAACCAAACACACGATTTGGATTAAACTTGGCACAAGCTTCATATCTATGCCAAACAAGGTGTATTGACTGACATAAAATCTGCACTCATTAAGGGGTCTATGGGAGGGGGGTTTGAACCCCCTCCCCCCAAAAAAAATATAGGTATTTGCTCTCTCTCTGAAACTACACACACAATTTCAATGAAACTTGACCACAACCTTCATCACCCATGAGTACTAAAGCGTATGACCTGCATAAAAATATGCGTTGTTGGAGGTGTTAATAGGGGGGGGGGGTGAGGGGGAGGGACCCCCAAATCGGTATTTGCTCTCTTCTCTGAACTACACAACTCTTTTTCAATGAACCTTGACCACAACTCATCACCCGTGATGACTACTAAGTTTGTTCAGGCATTAACAAAAACAAACAGGCTCGAAGAGGGTTTGAGTGACTGTTGCTCCTGATGCAGGTGAGGTTCAGGATGTGCGGTCCGATTATATTATCAACAACAATAAAATCACAACATCAACAACGTGTTGTGGTTCAAACCTTCATGTTGAGGGAACGAATCATCGACAACTCGGCTTCACCTTCACCTTCACAATAAACTGAAACAAAAAAAATCCATTCAAACTAAACTTTCAGGAACCACCAGAACGTGATGGTGCGGAGAGAAGGCACGTACGGGGTCCGACTCCTCATCATCTCGGGTGGACCGACCGGACCCGCGGTCTGCGGAGAACCCAGGAACGAGCGAGTTTCCTCATGGGAACCGATGTGGATCGCGGGGGGTTCGCTCTGTGATCTTCACCGGAGAGATTCGGTTCATGTGCACCGTCGGGGACTGTTCAAGGTAGACGGGTGGTAAATTATGGTACCTTAAGGTAGAATGCAGTGAAGTATGACACTGCAAGGTGGAATGTAGTAAAGAACAGCATGTAAGGCACAGTGTAGCAAAGCATGGTTATCTGTAAAGGTAGCGTGCAGTAAAGTAGGTACTGTAAGGCACAGTGTGCAAAGCATGGTACTGTAAGGTAGATTGTAGTAAAGTAGCATTCTGTAAGGTAGCGTGTAGTGAAGTAAGGTACAGTAACTGTAAGGTATGTGTCAAAGTAAGGTACTGTAAGGTAGCGTGCAGTAAAGTAAGGTACTGTAAGGCACAGTAGAGCAAGCATGGTACTGTAAGGTAGATTGTAGTAAAGTAAACATTCTGTAAGGTAGGTGTAGTGAAGTAAGGTACAGTACTGTAAGGCTAGGTGCAGTAAAGTAATGTTGCTGTAAGGTAGAGTGTAGTAATAGTAAGTGTACTGTAAGGTAGATTGTAGTAAAGTAATGTACTGTAAGGTGGAGTGTCATAAAGTAAGGTACTGTAATGTAGAGTGCAGTAAAGTAGGTAATGTAGGTAGAGTGGTCGTAAAGTAAGGTAATGTAAGGTAGAGTGTAGTAAAGTAAGGTAATGCCAAGGGATAGGGTTAGGGTTGGGTGGATATAGTGGGGGTGGAGCGAGTCAAAGTAGTACTGATGGGGGTGTAGTGAGTGAAGGGGTAGTACTCGTGGGGGTGGAGTGAGTGAAGGTAGTACTCGTGGGGTGTGTGAGTGAATGTAGTACTAGTGGGGGTGGGTGAGTGAAGGTAATACGAGTGGGGGTGAGTGAGTGAAGTAGTACTCGTGGGGTGGAGTGAGGGAAGGTAGTACTCGGGGGTGTAGTGAGTGAAGGTAGTACTGTGGGGGTGGAGTGATGAAGTGTACAAGTGGGTGGTGGAGTGATGAAGGTAGTACCAGTGGGGGTGGAGCGAGTTAGGGTAGTACGTGTTGGGTGGACGAGTGAAGGTAGTACCGTGGTGGGTGATGTGAGTGAGGTAGTACTCTTAAGGGTAGAGTGAGTTCAGTAGTACTGTGGAGGTGGAAGTAGTGAAGGTAGTACTTCGTGGGGTGGAGTGAGTGAAGGTCAGTATCAGTGGGTGGAGTGAGTGAAGGTAGTACTCGTGGGGTGGAGTGAGTGAAGGTAGTACTCTGGGGGTGGAGTGAGTGAAGGTAGTCACTCGTGGGGTGTGAGTGAGTGAAGGTAGTACTCGTGGGGTGTAGCGAGTGAAGAGTCGTGGGGTAGCGAGTGAAGGTAGTACTCGTGGGGTGTAGCGAGTGAAGGTAGTACTCGTGGGGTGTAACGAGTGAAGGTAGTACTTGTGGGGTGTACGATGAAGGTAGTACTCATGGGGGTGTAGCGAGTGAAGGTAGTATCGTGGGGGTGTAGACGAGTGAAGGTAGTACTCGTGGGGTGGAGCGAGTGAAGGTAGTACTCGTGGGGGTGTAGCGAGTGAAGGTAGTACTCGTGGGGGTGTAGCGCAGTGAAGGTAGTACTTCGTGGGGGTGTAGCGAGTGAAGGTAGTACTGTGGGGTGGAGTGAGTTAAGTTAGTACTCGTGGGGGTGAGCGCGAGTGAAGATAGTCCTCATGGGGTGTAGCGAGTTAAGTTAGTACTCGTGGGGGTGGAGGAGTGAGGTAGTACTCGTGGGGGGTGGAGCGAGTGAAGGTAGTACCGTGGGTGGAGAGTGAGGTAGTACGGTTGGTGGTGGAGTGAGTGAAGAGTACGAGTTGGTGTGGAGTGAGTGAAGGTAGTACGAGTTGGGGTGGAGTGAGTGAAGGTAGTACTGCGTGGGGGTGTAGTGAGTGAAGGTAGTACGAGTTGGTGTGGAGCGAGTGAAGGTAGTATGCGTGGGGGTGGGGGTGAAGGGAGTTGGGGGAAGGTAGTCGGAGTTGGTGTGGAGCGAGTGAAGGTAGTTGCATGGGGTGTAGTAGTGAAGGTAGTATGCGTGGGGCGTAGTGAGTGAGGTAGTACGATGTTGGTGTGGAGCGAGTGAAGGTAGTATGCGTGGGGTGTAGTGAGTGAAGTAGTATGCCGTGGGGGTGTAGGGAGTGAAGGTAGTACGGTTGGTGTGGAGCGAGTGAAGGTAGTATGCGTGGGGGTGTAGTGAGTGAAGGTAGTACGAGTTGGTGTGGAGCGAGTGAAGGTAGTATGCGTGGGGTGTAGGACGAGTGAAGGTAGTACGAGTTGGCGGTGGAGCGAGTGAAGGTAGTAATGCGTGGGGTGTAGTGAGTGAAGGTAGTATGGTGGGGGTGTAGGAGTGAAGGTAGTACGAGTTGGTGTGGAGCGAGTGAAGGTAGTACGTGGGGGTTAGGAGTGAAGGTAGTATGCGTGGGGGTGTAGCGAGTGAAGGTAGTACGAGTTGGTGTGGAGCGAGTGAAGGTAGTATGCGTGGGGGTAGGGAGTGAAGGTAGTATGCGTGGGGTGTAGGAGTGAGGTAGTACGAGTTGGTGTGGAGCGAGTGAAGTAGTATGCGTGGGGTGTAGGGAGTGAAGGTAGTACGCGTGGGGGTGTGGGAGTGAAGGTAGTACGGAGTTGGTGTGGAGCGAGTGAAGGTAGTATGCGTGGGGTGTAGTGAGTGAAGGTGAGTTGCGGGGGGTGTAGGCGAGTGAGGTAGTACGGTGGGTGGAGGAGTGAAGGTAGTATGCGTGGGGGTGTAGGGAGTGAAGGTAGTATGCGTGGGGGTGTAGGAGTGAGTAGTAGCGTGGGGGTGAGGAGTGAAGGTAGTATGCGTGGGGTGTAGGATTGAAGGTAGTATGAGTTGGTGTGGAGCGAGTGAAGGTAGTATGCGTGGGGTGTAGGAGTGAAGGTAGTATCGTGGGGGTGTAGTGATGAAGTAGTATCGAGTTGGTGTGGAGCGAGTGAAGTTAGTACTGTGGGGTGTAGTGAGTGAAGGTAGTACTCGTGGGGTGTGTAGTGAGTGAAGGTAGTACTCGTGGGGGTGTAGCGAGTGAAGGTAGTACTCGTGGCGGTAGTGAGTGAAGGTAGTACTCGTGGGGGTGTAGGAGTGAAGGTAGTACCGTGGGGTGTAGCGGAGTGAGGTAGTATGAGTTGTGTGGATGCGAGTGAAGGTAGTACTCGTGGGGTGTAGCGAGTGAAGGTAGTACTCGTTGGGGGTGTAGTGAGTGAAGGTAGTACTCGTGGGGTGTAGCGAGTGAAGGTAGTACCTGAGTTGGTGTGGAGTGAGTGAAGGTAGTACTCGTGGGGGTGTCGCTACTTTACTGCACGCTACCTTACAGTACCATGCTTTGCTACACTGTGCCTTACAGTGCTGTTCTTTACTACATTCCACCTTGCAGTGTCATACTTCACTGCATTCTACCTTAAGGTACCATAATTTACCACCCTCTACCTTGAACAGTCCCCGACGGTGCACCATGAACCGAGATCTCTCCGGTGAAGATCACAGAGCGAACGGTCGGCCCTCGGGCATCCACAATCGGTTCCCATGGAGGAAACTCGCTCGTTCCTGGAGGTTCTCTCGACAGACCGCGGGTCCAGGTCGGTCCACCGAGGATGAGGAGTCGGGACCCGTACGTGCCGTTCTCTCCGCAACCTCACGTTCTGGTGGTTCCTGAAGTTTAGTTTGAATGGATTTTTTTTGTTTCAGGTGTTATTGTGAAGGTGAAGGTGAAGTCGAGTTTGTCGATGATTCGTTCCCTCAACATGAAGGTTTGAACCACAAACACGTTGTTGATGTTGTGATTTTTTATTGTTGTTGATAAATAATCGGACCGCACATCCTGAGCTGCACGCTGCATCAGGAGCAACAGTCACTCAAACCCCTCTTCGAGCCTGATTTGTTTTTGTTAATGCCGTGAACAAACTTTAGTTCATCACGGGTGATGATGGTTGTGGTCAAGGTTCATTGAAAAAGTGTGTGTAGTTTCAGAGAAGAGAGCAAATACCGATTTGGGGGTCCCTCCCCTCACCCCCCCCCCCTTATAACACCTCCAACAAGCGCATATTTTATGCGGTCAATACGCTTTAGTACGTCATGGGTGATGAAGGTTTGTGGTCAAGTTTCATTGAAATTGTGGTCGTCAGTTCAGAGAAGAGAGCAAATACCTATATTTTTTGGGGGGAGGGGGGGTTCAAACCCCCCTCCCATAGACCCCCTTAATGAGTGCAGATTTTGATGCAGTCAATACACCTTTGTTTGGCATCAGATATGAAGCTTGTGGCCAAGTTTAATCCAAATCGTGTGTTTGGTTCAAGCGATAATGACTGAAGTGTTTACGGATTCACTCACTCACTCACTCACTCACGGACACTGCTCGATCACGTAAGCTCGCCTGACTAAAGTCCAGATGAGCTAATAATAATGTTGCAATACAGATTTATTTTAAATTAATAACAATATTACAATTAGTTTGTTCATTGTGTGCCTATGATGTTTTGCTCTTCGTTTTTATTTCTTCATCAAAACAATTCCCCCGGAGCCTCTTCTGAGCCGAGTTGTTTAAGTTGCAATTTTAATTAACCTCTCACAGTTTTCACAAATTATCTCAGCACCACGATGTGTGTGTGTGTGTGTGTGTGTGAGTGTGTGCACGTGCGTGCGTGATGTGTGGTCTGTGGTGTTGTTTGGCTACACTGGTGAATTTGTACTTTTACCAGATTTCTGGTCCCATCATTTCTGGTTCAATCTGGCTGCAATAATAAGGCCTGGGTACAATCACACAACGGCCTAGTATTTTGGTAGTAGCGTAGTTGAGAACATGTTGTGTAATCATTAATATAATATTGTGGATTGTGAATCGTAAAGATGACCGTTGTGGTTGGAAATAAATTCCATACGAGACAGCTGGCACGTCTGCTTGCTCCCTCTGAGCTATCCTGTCAACATTTGAAAACACAAACCATTTTGGGAAAATGATAAATGTAGTAATTTGTTTATGCCTCCTCTGACGAAGTCGCCGGAGGCATTATGTTTTCGGGTTGTCCGTCCGTCCGTCCGTCCATGCTAATTTTGTTTTGTTTAAAGTGGAATGAAATACCTTTCTTTTCATTTTACAATTTTCAAGCAGATTGAGGGTGAGACGTTATTGGTTGCTTTATAATTCTCTCCCCGCTGTGTGGTTAGAGATTTTATTTTCTTTTATTTTATTTAGTTTTTTTTGTTCTCGGTTTGCTTGTTTATCCCTTTTTCCTGTAATGAACCGATGTCACATTGTTTGCAGGTGGAGCTCATCTCGTGAAGACAGAAAATTTCCAAACTAACTTACTTCAGACTTCCCAGGATGCATTAAGCAATGAGGGTGTAAAGCAGGAACCCTGTGATTCTCCTTCCACGGAGTCTAGCAATGCTACTCGGATGCTCACAGGTAAGCAGAGCCATGCACAGAACACACAGCACACTACAACTACTGATATAATTACTCCATTTGTTTTCTTCAAATGCTTCAATTCCTAAATATTGTTACGGCTCTGGAAATTCGCAAAACACCATAAAGGTCCGCGTAGGTGAGATATATTCTTAAGTACATGTGTAGTTAGCCAAACCCATTGTATAGAGGGAATTAATGTGATTCATTCGGGCTGCGATCCTTTTGAGTTAGGCGTTTTTCTGTTCTACCTTGTTTTTGATACAACAAAACAACAACAACGCCAGCAGCAAAACCTACCTTCACCACTCGCTACCGCAAACCTCACATCGCCGCCATTCCAGCAGCTCATGGCCATCGGACACCGCCGAAAACCCTCCACAACCTTCTCCTACGGCCATTCCCGCACCACCTGTGGACGCCGAGCGTCGGGCTGTCTTCAGCGATACACGCGAGACGCGAGTGCAGATGGCGGGTTTTTCTGAGGAGAATTCGGATCAGGAATGATACACGCCCACATCTGATCCACCCAATCAGGAAGCGCGGGGCGGCTTGGCCGCCTCCAGACGCGCCTGAACGAAAATCGGCATATGCAAATTTGAGGATCAGGAATGATACACGCCCCTTTTCTCCGTCCCAATCGGCGAGCGTGGCTCCGCCCCTGAGGTCGTTTGGATCCGAGAATTTGCATATGGTGGTTTCCCGAAGCCGATAAAAAGGCGAGCGCAGTGAGTCGATCGAGCAGTATCGTGGAGTGAGTCGAGTTGGAGATGGTGGGGCAGATTTGGGAGACGGAGCTCGAGCAGTGTCGGTGGGGCGGAGTCGAAGACGAGAGTCGAAGCAGAGGTGGGCAGACGGCTGCGGAGGCGAACGGCAGCGGAGGGCGATCGGCTGAGGAGGACCTGGAGGCTTGAGTCGCGGGACTCGAGCGGCCAGCCGTGCTCCCTCCCCAGAGCATCAACAATTCCCCCTTTCCCGCCGCGCTGAGAGAGTGCGACACAGGGGCCCCGTTCCCACTTACACCAGCAGGTGCCAACGGAACTGGGGCACGCGCGTGCAGGACATTTTGGCGGCTCGCCCACGAGGGCGCGGGTAGGACCCTTCGGTCTCGTGGCCTGGCCGCTCATCCAGGTTCCACGCGCATTAGGCCCACGGGCCCAGTCTGACTCCCTTGCCTGTGAGGGGGTCTTTTCTTTGCTTCGGTGTGAATGCGTGTTGTGGCGCGTGTCTTGTAAGGTAGAAACTGTATAAGTGGTCCGTGTGTCGTGTAGTCGGTTTTAACTCCTTTTATATGTGCATTTCTTTTGTTCTATTTAATATAGGTGCATTTGCTAATTGTGGCTGTAAATACGTGCTATATTGTGTGCTCCGTGTGCCACGGAATAAATGTGCATTGTGTGAACTGTTTCCCCCGTTTCGCTTCGTCTTTTCTTTAATTGACCCTCCATCCTGCTTCACGTAAAGGGTTCGTAGTGGGTGCAAAACGCCCGTAAATAATCTGAACCGTCGAGTCGACGATAACACCGCTCGGTTATCCCGATAGTACGGAACGGCCCCGCCCAAGCGGCTCGTGTCCGGAGTCGACTGCGGCGAGGTAGATCGCCCGGTTTACCCATCCGCGTGGGTACTTAGGTAGGTCGAGTTTGGCGAACAACCCTATCCTACGCGGGTGGCCGATTGGCACGATTGTGGTGAGGTCGAAAGGCCCACCCCGTGACTGGATCCCGGCGTTAGCCGGGAGGGTCACGACTGAATTGTCCCGTCCGGTGGGCGAGGCGGTCGCGGTTCGAGTCGCGTGGCCGATCGCACGCCGACGGCGCGAATTCGCAACACTGGTGTACAGGAGTGTGATTCTAATCCCTCCCGTCTCCAAGCTAAATTCAACGGAATCGTCCAGGGTGAGGGGAGCGACCCCCGATCCCTCTAAATTACGAGCGAGTAAAATTAACCCCTTACGTGGAATAAGATGGCGTCTCAAGGCGAGCGGGAGCCGGGGGTAATAGAAAGTGTATGTGTAGTGATGTAGAATCCATGGTCCAGGATGTAGACCCGAGCAGACATTGGTGTGCAGGAACAGTTTCCCCCCAAACGAATCCAGGCCCGAAATGGGTGCGGCGGCGGCAGAGGCCGCGGTGTATAACACCTCCCCTCCCCTCTCCACCAAAACCCCCGATCCTGGCCGCATCGGCTCAGCTGAGTGCACCCGACATGGCCCGGCTATTCGCCAGCTGGCAGAAATGAACGAAAAAATGGATGGAACGCACGCGAAATAAAAGGAGTGAACAGCAGATGGAAACAAACACAAACAAAATGGAAGGAATGAATAACGAAATGAACGGCAAAATGGATGGAAGAACGAAAAATGGATGGAAAGCACTCAAAATGGAAACAAACAAAACGAAATGAAGGAAAGAATAAAAGAAATGCGGGGTGAAACGCAGCAAAGGGCCGAGCCTGCAGGCGGCATGAAGCAACAACAGCGAAGTGCGTAATGCGACGCCACGTGTGGGAGCGAACGGCTGGGAGGGGGTGCAACGGTTGTCAGGCCCGCGGTGAAGGCGGGTGAGGAAAAAATAATTCGGAAGACGTGTTGGGCGAGAAGTGTGGAGGGACGGAAAAAAGTGACGTAACCGAGAGGGAAAAATTAATTGGGGTGACGAGTCGTGCACGAGGAAATAAAAATAGTGGAGTGTGAGAAAAGACTTCAAGACATGACGAAGAGAGTTGATAAGCGGGGACGGAGGTAAAAACGGAGACAGAGAACTGGGAAGACTGATAGACAAACACAAGGGCAAGATGGAAGAACAGTTAGAAGCCAAAGCAAGGTCGGAGTGTGCGGAGATGAGAAAAGAATTGGAGAAGAAACTGAGTTACAGAAACACCAGAACGAAGAGACGGAATACAAAACGAGTTGAGGATGGTGAGTGAGGAAAGAACGAAACGGAAGAATGAAACGTTAAGGAACCACACTGAGCAGATTGAACAATTAGAAGCCAAGCAAGTTGGAGTGTGCGAGATGAGAAAGGAATTGGAAAGAAAGCTTCTGAGTTTACAAAACGAGCTGAGGATGTTGAGAGAGAAAGAACGAGAACGGAGAATGAACGTTAAGGAACCACACTGTACAAATCGAACAGCTGAAGCGAAGGCCAGATTAAAGAATGAGATGCAAGAAAGAGTAAATGATGGAAGAAACGAATGAGACAGAAGAAGGAAATCGATCAATGGAAGAAACACGAGATTGCAGAATGAGGAACAAGAAAGAGTCCTGAAGAACAAAAGATTACGACAGGAGAACGAAGTCAGCCAACTGAAAGAAATAACAAGATTACAGATGAGAACAAGAGGACAGTGGAATAAAAACTGAAAGAGTATGAATTTGAAACTGAACGACAAAAGGAAAAAATAGGCTGGAATACGAGGAGAAGTTGAAGAAGCAGGAAGGAGAAATCAGGAGATTGAAGGACACACAAGAATTGGAGAGGGAAGAACGAGAGGACAATGGATAGAAACAAAAGAACATGAAGCCGAGGTTGACCAATTGAAAGAAAGGCAAGGCTAGAGTGCGAAGAGGTAGACAAGAACAGCGAATGAAACACAAAAAGGAAATTAACCACATGAAGAAACCATGAAAGCCAGAAGGAAAGAGGAGAGAAACAAGGAAGAGTAATGAGACAGCAGCAAATGAAACACAAGAAAGATTAACCAAATGAAACAAAACAACGAAACTGGAGAGGAAGGACAGGAGAGGAAACAAGGAAGGGTAATGAGAAACAGCGAATGAAGCACAGAAAGGAAATGGCCAATTGAAAAGAACGATGAGATTGGAAAATGAGGACATGAGGAAGAGTGGAGAGAAAACAAAAACTATACGAGTTTGAAATTAATGAACTGAAGGAGAGAATGAAATTGAAGTCCAAGAGATGGAAAAACTCCAGAAAGAAACAGAAACTAACAAATGTATAGAGATGCGGAAGAAAGAGAAATAGAGGAGAGACTGCATGATAATGACGGGGTTAAAGGAACAGACACACACACACAGAGTAGTGGAGGATAATGGGGGTGAGCTCGCGGACTGGTAGGGACCCGTGTGAGCAGCTGGATGGCTGCCTCCAGGAACGAGGGGGAAGTATGCCCCCTTGAGGCGAATCACGACCAGGTGGGTTCGGTCGTGCCAAGCGGAGTTGAAGGACGAGTGCTGTGGATAGGTGCACGTGTAGCTTGGGGGTACAGAGGCCCGGGAACCTTGTGGGGACCGAATCCCCAGTGTGGTTGTGCAGGGTGTGTGTTTGCGAGTGTGCGAGATGCGTGCTTTCCGGCACGCATGGTGTGAGTGAGACCCCCTGGCAGGTGAAAGGTTGGGTGTGAGTGGAGGGTCCGTGTGAGGGAGACCGTGTGTGTGAGGTCTCTGTATGTGAGGGAGATGTCGGTCCATGCGTGAGCATGCAGCCGCGTCTCCCGGTGTGAATGTGAGTGTGATGGAGTGGAGTCTGTGCGTCGTGACACGCAGGTGTGCGTGGGTGGAACGGAGACGACGGCGACAGAGGGACAAAACCGGGTAGCGCCGTAGCTGTTGTGGGAACCGTGCCGGGTTCACCAGCAGCGAGCGCGAGGTCCGTGCTGTGCAGCGCACGAGACCCCCACGTGCTCGCTTGCGGGAGTGAAGCCCGGTCCGGAAACGCCAGCGGTGGATTTGCCGATCGCGGACGGACAAAGTTTAGGCAGGATACGGATTTGGACCGGATGGGTTCTCACGCGAGCGTGTGTTAGGCTCCAACGGGCAGAGCACATGTGTCGCGTGGGGAGCCCCTCGGAGTGCGAGGGTTGCTTTTGGGGGTGCGCAGGGTGACGTCATGGCTGCACGTGGGGTTGGAATCCGCAGGAGGGTGAATCCCTGCCGGATGGTACCGTCCAGAGGGACGAGGTACACGTGCAGCTGCATGACGTCACGGGCAAGGTGCAAAGTGCGCGAGCTGTGAGTTGCCGCGCTGGTGCCGCGTAATTGGCAATACAAAATAACGAAAGCAAGCCTCGCTTTCGGTGGACAGGATTCCCTGGGCAGGGGTGAAAGACCCCCTTACCAGGCCCAGGATGGAACTAGCTAGGGGGAAGGGTTAGCTTAGCTAGACCGGCTTCATGGGGCAGGGGTAAGTCCTCATGGAGTCCGTGGAATGGATTAGTTAGAGGGATTGTAGTGAGCTGTAGGATGGGAAATAATTTTCAGAGATTTGGGGACGGTGACAGACTTTGGATGTGTAGAGGGGACGTAGCTTAGCTACGTAGTGTTAAATGGAACGTGCTGTAGTGTAAGGGACGACGTGGGAGCACGAGTTAGTTAGGGGAGGTAGTTAGAAGGATGGCAGGATTCAGCGATGTGTGTGTTGGAAAGTTGTGAGGAGAGTACATGGTGAGTGAGTGAGGCCAGCGGGTCTGTGTGTATGGAGTGAATGGGGAATGCATGGTGCGATGAGTGATTGGGGGAGGAGATGACTCCCGCCCAAGGGACCCGGGGTCAGTGTAGAGTGAGTTAGCTGGGTTAGACAAATTGGAAAATGGAGGTCGTTTTGCTGTTGTGGGAGTGTAGGCTCGAAACCCGTTTGGAGGGGTGCAGGAGCCCTGTTGACGGGCTGGGAGCGTGGCTGCGAACGGTGAGTATCGCTGAGTGGTACCCCGGGCACCGGGCTAGTCGGCCGTGGTAGGCCAAGGGCCCATGGGGGCCGGGTTAGCGTAGTGGGCACGGGTGCGCCCGCTTGGTGCGGGGGCCTGGAGCGCCGTTGGCCGCGTGGGCAGTGTCGTGGGCACGGGTGACCTCGAAAGGGGCCCGGGCGCCAGCCTGCGTGTGCGTTTCAGGGGAGTTGCCATGGGGCACTCCCCGGTGTTTAGGGAGCTGGTAGGCTCGGAGGCAGTGTAGTGCCGGGGGTGCCATTGTTGGAGATTCGGCAGAGGGTCGTGCCTGCCAAAGGGAGCCACGCGTCCCAGCCACGAAACCGTGCAAGGGCACGAGGGAAAATTTGAGGGCGAGGCCCGAAATTGTGTGGACACCAACAAGGCGACGGAATCTGGGTTTTAGAACCAATAGTGTAAGCGAGAGGCGCTTGTTGAAAGCCCCGGGGTAGTTTAACAGTTAAATGGTTAGGGTAGATTAGGAAGTGTACCCCTCCGCACAATCCATCCCTTCGCTCTCGTTGTGGGCCGCTGGACCCACTTTGGGTTAGAGATCGCTGAACTCTGGGGAGGCCATCTTGAGGCTTTGTTGGGCCTCGACAGGACGCTAGCTCTCCCTTATTCCCTCCGGGTAGGGAACGTAGGGGTTGGGAGTAGGCTAGGTACAGAATAGGTTAGCCGACAAGGACGATAAAGGGTTAGGGGACGTTTATAGTGGGGAAGAGGGTGAAAATAAAAACAACAACAAAAAAAAAAATAAGTTGGGGCTAAATGGGGTTTGCAAATTAAGGGGTGGGTAGGTACAGTGACAGGCAAAGGCGATAGGTGGGAGGGAGACAGGTAGGGTAGGTCCGAGTCCACTTCTGTGTGGCCAACACCACCGCACTCCCTCCACCAACTCCACTGCAAGGCAAGGCTGGCCAACTTCATCGTCTGCGGCTGTGTGCTGCGGGGCCTGTGCCGGCCAACTTCATCGGCTGGTTGTTTTCTGCAAGGCCTGTGCCGGCCGGATCGTCTGCTGTGTTTTACTGCAAGCCTGTGCCGGCCAGTTCGTCTGCCGGCTGTGTTTGCCTGCAACGGCCTTTTCTGCAGGCTATGTTGCCTTTACCTTTGCCATGCATGCCACTGCCCCTGTTCACCAGCCCCGTTCAATTTGCTTTGCCCCCCCTGTTCATTTCCATGCGCGCCAGGATCCGCAAGCAACAGTTTGCAAGCTGCAGGAACTGTCCTGTTGCAGCTGCAACACGGGCCTGCAGTGGCGGCCCGTGCACCGGTTTCCTTTTGACTCTCCTTTTTCCTGCAGAGTCCATTGATCCTGGGCCATGGAGTAGTGTAAATTATAAGGTTAAGGTGTTAAGTTGTATTGTAAATATGAGTGCGCCCCGCATGTATGTGTTAGCGCCGGCAATTTTATTTAAGTCGTCCGTGTGAGTGAGTTTGTTTAGTTAGTTACTCAGCCCTCAGGTTATTTATTTTGGGGACACGAATACCATGAATGTCGCACTCAGGGATCCGTAGGTAAAACGTACTAGGGGAGAACTACACATGATGGCACACGATAATTTGACGACTCGGGACGAGTCTGTAAAAAGGGAGGGGGTAGTGTTACGGCTCTGGAAATTCGCAAACACCATAAAGGTCCCGTAGGTGAGATATATTTCTTAAGTACATGTGTAGTTAGCCCAAACCCATTGTATAGAGGGAATTAATGTGATTCATTCGGGCTGCGATCCTTTGAGTTAGGCGTTTTTCTGTTCTACCTTTGTTTTGATACAACAACAACAACAACGCCAGCAGCAAAACCTACCTTCACCACTCGCTACCGCAAACCTCACATCGCCGCCATTCCAGGCAGCTCCATGGCCATCGGACACCGCCGAAAACCCTCCACCACCTTCTCCTACGGCCATTCCCGCACCACCTGTGGACGCCGAGCGTCGGGCTGTCTTCAGCGATACACGCGAGACGAGATGCAGATGGCGGTTTTTCTGAGGAGAATTCGATCAGGAATGATACACGCCCACATCTGATCCACCCAATCAGGAAGCGCGGGCGGCTTGGCCCCGCCTCCAGACGCGCCTGACGAAAATCGGCATATGCAAATTTGAGGATCAGGAATGATACACCCCCCTTTTTCTCCGTCCAATCGGCGAGCGTGGCTCCGCCCCTGAGGTCGTTTGGATCCGAGAATTTGCATATGGTGGTTCCCGAAGCCGATAAAAAGGCGAGCGCAGTGAGTCGATCGAGCAGTATCGTGGAGTGAGTCGAGTTGGAGATCGTGGGGCAGATTTGGGAGACGGAGCTCGAGCAGTGTCGGTGGGGCGGAGTCGGAAGACGGAGCTCGAAGCAGAGGTGGGCAGACGGCTGCGGAGGCGAACGGCAGCGGAGGGCGATCGCTGAGGAGGACCTGGAGGCTTGAGTCGCGGGACTCGAGCGGGCCAGCCGTGCTCCCTCCCCAGAGCATCAACAATTCCCCCTTTCCCCCGCGCTGAGAGAGTGCGACAAGGGGCCCCTTCCCACTTACACCAGCAGGTGCCAACGGAACTGGGGCACCGCCGTGCAGGACATTTGCGGCTCGCCACGAGGGCGCGGGTAGGACCCTTCGGTCTCGTGGGCCTGGCCGCTCATCCAGGTTCCACGCGCATTAGGCCCACGGGCCCAGTCTGACTCCCTTGCCTGTGAGGGGTCTTTTCTTTGCTTCGGTGTGAATGCGTGTTGTGGCGCGTGTCTTGTAAGGTAGAAACTGTATAAGTGGTCCGTGTGTCGTGTAGTCGGTTTTAACTCCTTTTATATGTGCATTTCTTTTGTTCTATGTAATATAGGTGCATTTGCTAATTGTGGCTGTAAATACGTGCTATATGTGTGCTCCGTGTGCCACGGAATAAATGTGCATTGTGTGAACTGTTTCTCCGTTTCGCTTCGTCTTTTCTTTAATTGACCCTCCATCCTGCTTCACGTAAAGGGTTCGTAGTGGGTGCAAAACGCCCGGTAAATAATCTGAACCGTCGAGGTCGACGATAACACCGCTCGGTTATCCCGATAGTACGGAACGGCCCGCCCAAGCGGCTCGTGTCCGGAGTCGACCTGCGGCGAGGTACGATCGCCCGGTTTACCATCCGCGTGGGTACTTAGGTAGGTCGAGTTTGGCGAACAACCTATCCTACGCGGGTGGCCGATTGGCACGATTGTGGTGAGGTCGAAAGGCCCACCCGTGACTGGATCCCGGCGTTAGCCGGAGGGTCACGACTGAATGTGTCCGTCCGGTGGGCGAGGCGGTCGGGTTCGAGTCGCGTGGCCGATCGCACGCCGACGGCGCGAATTCGCAACAATATGTTGAATGATGGAGCCATTTAATCTGCGTGTTCCCATTCAGGCTTGTTTGTTGAATTTCCGAGCAGGTTTCTAGTACTTGGTTTATATTGTTGCGAATTCGCGCCCGCCGGCGGCGAAGCCACGTGCTCGAATCGCGGCACGTCGCCACCGGACGGACAATTCTGTCGTGACCCTCTCGGACTAACGCCGGGAGCTAGCACGGGTGGCCTTTCGGCCTCACCACGATCATGCCAATCGGCCACCGCGTGGGATAGGTGTTGTTCGCCAAACTCGACCTACCTAAGTACCCACGCGGATGGTAAACCGGCGATCGCACCTCGCCGCAGGTCGACTCCGGACACGAGCCGCTTGGCGGCCCGTTCGTGCTATCGGATAACCGAGCGGTGTTATCGTCGGCCTCGACGGTTCCGATTAATTATCGGGCGTATTAAGCCACTACGAACCCTTACGTGAAGTAGGATGGAGGGTCAAACGAAGGAAAGGATGCAGCGAAACGGGGAACAATTCAACATAATGCACATTTATTTCACACACAGACACAGACACAAAGCACACATATACAGCCAAACAGAATCAGAATGCACCTATATCAATTAAAACAAAAACAACAATGCAGAGCTACTACCGAATACGCGTACACACGGCAACACTTACACAGTTTTACTTCACAGACGGCGCCGAAAAACATTCATTCCAAAGCAAAAGAAAAGGCCACCCTCAAAGACAAGGGGGCAGACGGGGCCCGTGGGCCACTATGTTGCGCGTGACCTGAAGGAGCGGCCAGGCCCGCGAGACCGGGGGGTCCTACCCGCGTCCTCGTGACGAGCCGCAAATGTGGCTGCGCGGCGGTGCCCCGACTTCGTGCTCCTTCGCGGGTTTCGTTGGCACCGCTTGGAGTGGGGTGGGAACGGGGCCCCCTTTTTGCACTTTCTCAGCGCGGGGAAAAGGGGGAATTGTTGATGCCCTGGGGGAGGGAAATGGCTGGCTGCTTGGGTCCCGCGAGAGCGATCCCACCGCGACCTCGTCGCCGACCGCCGTCTTCCCTGCCTCGGACCCGAGCTCCTTGGCCTCTTCCCCCAATTCTCCTCAGCCGACTGCAGAAACCACCTCGATGCCTTCGCCACCCGACTCGACTCCGTTCTCCAACCCGACTTGACTGCCCAAAAACCCTCTTCTTCAACCCGACTTGACTGCCACAAACTCTCTGCTATTCTCTGCCGTGCGCTCGGCGTTTTATAGGCCGGCAGGAGAACCCATATGCAAATTCCCGGATCAGGATCACCTCGGGGGCGGAGCCACGCTCGCCCATTGGACGGAGGTAAAGTGGGCGTGAATCTCCCCTGATCCTAGAATTTGCATATCTCGATTCCACACAGACGCGCCTGGAGGCGGGGCCAAGCCGCCCCGCGCTTGCTAATTGGACGGATCAGAAGTGGGCGTGTAGCATTCCTGATCCGAATTCTCCCTCGGAAAGGCCGCTATTTGCACTCGCGGCTCGGTGCGTATCGCTGAACGAGCCCAGGACAGCCCGATGCTCAGTGTTCACAGGTGCTGCGGGAATGGCCGTAGAAGGAGAGAGGTGAGGGTGGTGGAGGGTTTTTGGTGGTGCTTTGATGGTCATGGTGCCGTTTGGGAATGGCATGATGCGATGATGTGGGAGCGAGTTGTGACGGTAAAGGTCGTGGCTGTTGGCGTTGTTGTTGTCTGAGGGTTGGAGCGTGGTTGCAGTTGGTGACGATGGCTGGCGTGGTGGTTAAGGTGGTTGCGGTTGAGACGTGGTTGGTTCAAAATAAAGATAGAACAGAAAAACGGCTATCCCAAAGCGTCGCAGCCCGAATGAATCACATAAATTCCCTCTATACAATGGGTTTGGGGCTAACTACACATGTACTTAAGAGATATCTCACCTACGGGTCCTGAATGGTGGTTTGCGAATTTCCACAGCCGTAACAATATTATAACGATTGCTTTGAAATAGTCAGATATCATACATGAAGCTTAAGTTTTTTGACTTTGTTTCAACAACCTTCCAGGTTGTACTTGTGCTTTGAGCAACCCGATCCTTTTGAAACACTCAAAATCCAAAATCCCCCCTTGCTGTTCACCTCTTCTCTTCTGCTTGAGTGAGGAACCACCTTCCTTGTTCTTTCAAATTCGCAGTACACCACAACCTCCATCTGTTCATCCTCCATTTCTACCCATAATCTTTCTACTTCCCATACCTCTCCACTTTTATTTTGCTGGTTTGTTTCCTTACCTCTTCCCTCTCATCTTCCCGTTCATTCATCCCCTTGTTGTGTACATATGCATGGTTAGCACAGTCCTTGAAAGTCTTGGAAAAATTTGAGCATTTTCCAGTACAAGAAAGTCCTGGAAAACTTGTCCAATTCCTTGAAACTCCTGGAAAATCGAGAACATTGCGAAAATTTAAATAACCCTCCATGCTCCCGGTCGGAATTGTTAATGCCGCTGGTCTCTTTAAGAGAACGTTACCACTTTTAACTTCCCCCAGGGATTTTCCAAAGCTGTGCCAAAATTGTTTCTCATGCGCAAGGTTTGCAATGGCGGGTCACCAAATGAAATGTGTTCTTATGGAATGAAAGATTATTATAAATGGCACTGAATGACGAAAATGGAGAATCCTAGGACAAAAGATAGTCGTACACAAAAACAGGCAGAGAAACAAATAAAGCATACTCTCGATCCGGTATAATGAAAACCCACTTGATACAATAAATAAAATGTAATGGCCAAGAGTACACCATCATTCACGCACGATTGGGGGGGGGAGAGGGGCAGAGGGGAGGGTGGCAGGTGAGTTCTTTTAAAGGATACCGGTACTGGGGTTCAAAAATGCTGTGCCGTGAACAGATCTCGATCCCACAGCTGTGAAACTCTGCGGAGAAGCGAAGCATCCAGCAGGTGAAGAGATAGCAGATAAAGTGAAACGGAGATGGATTGCAGGGCAGCCAGAGAGATAAACATGCTAAATGTGGAGAGCGGATAACATGTGACTGGGTAGTTTTAGGACAGGACGTTGGGTCATACATAGATTAAGCAAGTGCTTGCGGAAACTCCCGATTAAGCAGGAAGTAGCTACTTAGCATGCACACTACCGATTGTAAACGGAAAGGAAGATAAGTTGAAGAATGTCAAAACTTTGCTGTTTTAATTCTTCGTGGCTGTATGACTTGTCGATGTTGACAAGGTCATGTGGTGGGATATTGAACTTTTTCAGTCTACTCAGCAAATGCACTCTCTTGTTGCTCTTGGTCATCATTTCCTTTACTTGCTTGTCCCATTTTAGGTCATCTTGGAGCCATATTCCTAGTATGTTGGTTTCCTGTACAACATCGAGGGTATTAGTTCCGAGGTTGAGGGCAGGTAGTTCCGGCGGTGTACGTTTGAAGCAAATTTGCAGCTGTTTGCATTTAGCTGTATTCAGGTGAAGATGGTTCTCATCAGCCCGTTCACCGAGTTTGGTAACGGCATTTTGTATTGTAGAGGGGGCTCTTGATGATCTCACCTCTCCGATACTCAGATCGTCGACATACTTCCATTTCTGCAACTCTGATGAATCGATTTCTAGTTAGAGTGCTTTGGTATTTCACCCTCTGTCTTCTGTTTGTTAGAAAATCCACTATCCATGGGATAATTTCTCTTCTGACTCCTCACTTGATGAGTTTTGTGATGACAATGGTATGATCGATGGAGTCGAAAGCTTTGGAGAAGTCTGTAACAACGAGATTCCCCAATGGTATCAGTTTTATCAGAGCCCTTATTGAATTCATACAGCATTTCACCCAAATAGTGTGTGGTTCAAGACTCTTTAAGACTCCCGTACTGATGTCTATCAATATTGGGTGTCATATCTTCCTGTATCCATCTGCCATCAAATCCCTCACAAACCTTTGCGCATTGGGAAGTTAGATCTACTGATCTTAACTTTTTGAGAACAGCCGGCTTTCCTTCGGTACAGGGACCACATCAGCATCTTTCCAGATTTGTGGAAGTTTGCCCTCTCTCATCGATGAATTGAATGTATCAGTGATGGGAATATTGAGTTCACAT
>CM068968.1:63815321-63828251 GCA_035128595.1 Eptatretus atami | reverse complement strand
CTGTTTGGAACGTCATCAGGGCCAATGGCTTTCCTTGCATTGATCTTGCTCAATTCACGGTACATCTCCCACATTTCCACTTGAGGTGGTTTTTCAGCAGGTAGATATGACGGAAGTTCGCGAACAAGTAGAGGTGGTCGGCTTTGTGATGTCAAAGAAAATTTGTGGTTGATTGCATTAGCTGTTTGTTCATCAGTACATTCAGGAATTGTTGGCGCAATGATAGGAGATACCATGATGCCACTTCAAACGATCAGCTGTCCTTAGATCACCCAGTGAGTTCTCGTAGAAGTTCACCTGAGTCTGAACAATCTTCCTTGCAGCCAAGTTCTTATAGTGTCACCATTGGGTCATTGAGCCACTTGGAAATGCTTCCTGGTGATGCTTAATGGTAGCTTTCATTCCTGCCGTCATCCTGAATTTATCGGCTATATGTAATTTCGCCGATTTTCATGGAAAATATTTATCAACAGCCTCTTGGAGTGACTTGTAGAAGGAATCGGACTTCGATTGGGTATCTGGTGCTGCGAGAACCTCATCCCAAGTCTTCAATGTAATCCATTGCCCAAACTCATAGTTGTTTTGGTACGTCATTGGACGTGAGGTTTGCCTGATAACCCTGTTAACTCTCTTCATCCCGTTTTTGGGAATCCACAAAACCGTGTTATGGTCACTCAATCCCATCGGAGACGTGATCTCTGGTCTCATGTAACGTGTATGAAAATTGGTAATAATCAAATCCAGTACAGCATTACCTCTGGTGGGTTTATCTACCAGCTGTTTAACACCATGTACCCTCAATAACAGGTCTACATCTTGTTTGCCAAGTTTATGTTTCGCAGCAACGTCAACATCACTGTCCTTAAGTAGGACCCTTCATTCATCTGTTCTATACACAATCGATCTGGTGTTTGTCACATAAACCCTGGGCAAAGTAGGATGAGCAGATTTGTTCATTGGCTGTACACTGACTGGAACCAAGCACCGCACTCTGGGTTTACGCAGTCTCTCATTTGTACTCCTGTTACCGGTATAGCTCCACCGGCATATCAATATCGAAAAAAATCGATATCAACGGAGCCCACCGGCCAGGTATTTATACTTCAGTTGTGTTTCGTTTATATTTATTGTCTGTTTTCCCGAATTGAATAAAAACAATCATCTGCATTGATTCGTTCTATCAAAAAAAA
The DNA here is from genome assembly GCA_035128595.1 of Eptatretus atami. Lineage (NCBI taxonomy): Eukaryota > Metazoa > Chordata > Myxini > Myxiniformes > Myxinidae > Eptatretus > Eptatretus atami. The sequence goes on along the minus strand of CM068968.1, from coordinate 63,827,061 downwards.
AATGCAGTAGCATGTACGATTACATTTTTTTTGTTGGAAATTTATTGATGTAACATTTCGTGTACTTGTTCATGAATGTTTGCCATGCTAGGTCATGATAGTCCCCACCGATTGGTTCACTGATTTCCACGCCATTTTCTTATACAATCAATTTGTTGAGGCGGTCAACCAATTTGGCATGCACTTTCTGGATCTCCATTCGCAACACGCCGCACAATTTACAATTCAGGGTGTTTAATTGGAGTTGCACAAATTTTGGGAAGACATTTTTGATTTTGATACATGGTCTCTGAGTGAAGGAGAGTTGTCCGAAAATTTACCTCGTGTGAATTTTTTTTTTTCATGAAAATGTGGATAATTATTCATTGCAGTTGACTCCACGTGAGCAACACAAATTTTCAAACGTTATGTTTTTTTCATCATGGCTACAGTATAATGAGTGATGGATTCGTCTGAATCATTCTGATATTTTTGTTTCATTACAGATCCATCCCAGGCACAGCCTGCCCAGATCAAAGCTCCAACAAGTGCAGCCAGTACAAGGGCCGGCTCGTCTATTGCAGATTATGCAAGAAGAGATGACATTTTCAAAGCAGAGATACTTTGGGCCTTGAAAGTAATGGAGTCTCACTATTCATTCAAGTCTTGTGAGGACATAAGCCTCTTGTTCCATAAAATGTTTTCGGATAGTAGCATTGCTGCCCAGTTTAAGTGTGCCGCGAGGAAGACTGCCTATTTGAACGTGTTTGGTCTTGCACCCCACTTCCAAAGCCTCTTGAAACAGAAAGCAGACAGCAAGTATGTTCTCCTATTTGACGAGTCGCTAAACAAAGATAATCAAAAGAAGCAACTCAACTTCTTTATAAGACTATGGGAAAACGACGAAGTTAGGTCCAGATATCTAGACTCCAAGTTCGTTGGACACTGCACAGCTGAAGACATGCAGGCTGAATTTCATTCAGTTTTGGAAGGCTTGAATCCAAGAAATCTTGTTCAGTTTTCTATGAATGGCCCAAGTGTCAACTGGAAATTTCATAAGAGTGTACAACACGAAATGGAAACGAGCTATGGCAAGTCACTGTTAGATGTGGGGAGCTGCAGCCTGCATAACGTTCATGGTGCATTCCAAACAGGTGTGCAGAAGTCTGGTATTGGTATCGACAAGCTATTACATGCACTCTACACACTGTTCTCCGACTCACCTGCTCGTAGAGAAGACTACATGAATGTCACAGAGGGTGCCAAAGTCCCTTTGAAGTTTTGCAAAACGAGATGGTTGGAGAACAGCCCCTGTGCGTCGAGAGCCATTGAAATCTGGGACAGCATCTGCTTTTATGTGGACATGGTAAACAAGAGGAAGATTACAAATCCAGGAAATGAGTCCTTTGTCACCGTACAGGAATTTGTCAAATCACCTCTGACATTAGCTCGACTGAAGTTCTTCTTGTCTGTTTGTCAACAAATTACACCATTTTTGATCAAATATCAAACTGATCAACCTATGCTCCCATATATCACCAATGATCTGAAGAACATTATCCAGAGTGTTCTCGAGAGGTACCTGAAAAGCAGTGAGGAAAGTTCCCTGACAGCATTGCAGTTGTCTTCTTTTGATGTCACTGACCAAAATAACTTTGCTGTGCTTTCCAAGGTAGATGTAGGACTGGCTGCCGACAAAGTTTTGAAGGAAGCCATTCGTACCAAAATGGTGTCTCACAGAGGTGTTCTGGAATTTCTCATGGAATGCAGAACTCTTCTTGTCAAAATGGTGTGCAAGCTCGTCGAGAAATCTCCCATAAAGTACCCTCTTGCTAGAAGCTTGGCCTGTCTTGACCCAAGGCATTTCCAGAAGAAAGACGTGGTGGTGAAATTGATGAGGAGAGCTCTGACAACCTTGGTCGATGCAAGGTGGATCACCGCTGAAATAGGGGATGAGGCGCTAAGACAGTATACAAGGTACTTAGACGATGCCTTCTTCAGACACACAAACTTTGACCCAAAGAAGGATAGACTCGATCATTTGTGGCATTCTGATTTAGCACAGAAACAGGAATTTGACAAACTGTGGTCTGTTGTAAAACAGCTGTTACTTTTATCCCACGGCCAAGCAACAGTGGAAAGAGGGTTTTCAGTGAATGAAGAGGTTGAGGTCGAAAACCTGAAGGAGGAAACGACCGTGGCCCAAAGAATCATCTGTGATCATATTAATGCTGTGGGGGGAGTTCAGAATGTACAACTGGACGATAAACTGTTAATTTCTGCTGCCGGTGCATACAAAAAATATCAACTCTATCTTGAAGAGCAAAAGCATGCAAAAGAACATAACCCAATTATGACAAGGAAAAAGAAGCTTAAAGAAGAAACGGCTACCTTGAAATCTCACCAGAAACGTCTGAAGACGGACATTGATGCTATGACAAAATCTGCCGATGAACTCGCACTAAAGGCTGAGAAGGACAGTGATTTAACATGCATCAGCAAATCGAACAGCTTGCGCAGGTCTGCGAAGGACAAAGAAGAGGAGTTGAAGGAACTACAAAAACAACTTGATGAGAATACCTTACAGTTGATGAACGTCTGACGTTTTCATGTATCAGACTGTTCACAGAATCATTATCGGAAGGACAGTGATGAAACTGTTGACGTGTGTGTGTGTGTGTGTGTGTGTGTGTGTGTGTGTGTGTGTGTGTGTGCAGGGTTGTGTTGTCAATGAACTACTCCCTCAAACTTTTGTGAAATCGTACCAAACTTCCGGGCTGCACCTACCTCTCCGAGTGTGTGTCCTAAGTGTACTTTTTTTTTTCCTTGAATTGTTTGAAAAAATATATTTTTTTTTCAGAATTAAATCTTCAACTCTCATACCTGAGTGCATGCTCCCATACCTGACCTTGACTGTTTGTTTGTTTGTTTGTTACTTCCAAAAATCTAAGATTTTTCAAGTATATTGGTTCGTCGATTTTGTTAGTCTGTCTGTCTGTCTGTCTGTCTGTCTGCTTATCGCCTACAGGTCTCAATTTTAAACCGATCTCCACAAAACTTCACCACATATTAGTTTGTCATAAGGAAGAAGCCTATTGTTTTTGAGGTCAACATAGGTCCAAGGTCAACAACTAAGGTGGGGTTTCCAAAATCCTCAATTTTCATCCGATGGACTTGAAATTTGAAGAGGATTTATATTTCAGCTCACTGAATTCAACTAGACAATTATTTTTGAGGTCAACATCGGCCAAAGGTCAACAACTTAGGTGAAATTTCTAAAATTCCTCCACTTTTATCTGATTTGACGAGAAATTTGAAGAGGATATATATTTCAGTTCACTGAATTCAACTAGACAATTATTTTTGAGGTCAACATGGACCAAAAGGTCAACAACTTAGGTGAATTTCTAAAATCTCCACTTTTATCTGATTGACGAGAAATTTGAAGAGAATTTATATTTCAGCTCACTGAATTCAACTAGACAATTATTTTTGAGGTCAACATGGACCAAAAGGTCAACATTGGCCAAAGGTCAACAACTTAGGTGAGATTTCTAAAATCTCCACTTTTATTCTGATTGATGAGAAATTTGAAGAGGATTTATATTTCAGCTCACTGAATTCAACAGACAATTATTTTTGAGGTCAACATGGACCAAAAGGTCAACATCGGCCAAAGGTCAACAACTTAGGTGAGATTTCTAAAATCTTCCACTTTTATCTGATTGATGAGAAATTTGAAGAGATTTATATTCAGCTCACTGAATTCAACTAGACATTTATTTTTGAGGTCAACATGGACCAAAAGGTCAACATCGGCCAAAGGTCAACAACTTAGGTGAAATTTCTAAAATCCTCCACTTTTATCTGATTGACGAGAAATTTGAAGAGGATTTATATTTCAGCTCACTGAATTCAACTATACAATTATTTTTGAGGTCAACATGGACCAAAAGGTCAACATCAGCCAAAGGTCAACAACTTAGGTGAGATTTCTAAAATCCTCCACTTTTATCTGATTGATGAGAATTTGAAGAGGATTTATATTTCAGCTCACTGAATTCAACTAGACAATTATTTTTGAGGTCAACATGGACCAAAAGGTCATCATCGGCCAAAGGTCAACAACTTAGGTGAGATTTCTAAAATCCTCCACTTTTATCTGATTTGACGAGAATTTGAAGAGGATTTATATTTCAGCTCACTGAATTCAACTAGACAATTATTTTTGAGGTCAACATGGACCAAAAGGTCATCATCGGCCAAAGGTCAACAACTTAGGTAGATTTCTAAAATCCTCCACTTTTATCTGATTTGACGAGAAATTTGAAGAGGATTTATATTTCAGCTCACTGAATTCAACTAGACAATTATTTTTGAGGTCAACATGGACCAAAAGGTCATCATCGGCCAAAGGTCAACAACTTAGGTGAGATTTCTAAAATCCTCCACTTTTATCTGATTTGACGAGAAATTAAGAGGATTTATATTTCAGCTCACTGAATTCAACTAGACATTATTTTTGAGGTCAACATGGACCAAAAGGTCAACATCGGCTAAAGGTCAACAACTTAGATGAGATTTCTAAAATCCTCCACTTTTATCTGATTTACGAGAAATTTGAAGAGGATTTATATTTCAGTCACTGCATTCAACCAGCAGTTTTTTTTTTAGGTCAAATTTGTTTTATGGATTTTGCAAGTGTCGTGCTCTGCACAGTGTCTTCTTGTTTGTTTATTCGTCCACACAGAACTTTAGTGTTTTTCGCACAACTGCTTGACGATTGAGAGGAAATTTTCACCATATGTCCAACTAGACATGTATAATGTTTTAATCATAATTATGATGTCATAGGTCATGTGGTGTGGCAGCCTTGTGGGAAAAACGGAAAAAGTTTGGACCTCTGTATCTCTGAAACCACACAAAGGAAAAAAATTGAACCTTGGGAAACAGCAAGTACTCCTTATGGAGAATAAGTGTGATGTTATGTGACATCATAGTGCCTTTGTTATGACGTCATAATTACATGTGTAGAATGCCACATATGATCAGGATGGAAATTTTTGGGGTCATCTAGGGATAAAATGGTCACAGAAAAAAGTTTGATGACGTCATCGGTCACGTGATTCGGCAGCCATATTGTTAAAAAAAAAACCTTCAAAAATCTTCTTCTCTGAAGTGGCTGAACAGATCGAGGCGAAACTATACATGTATGACCGCCTATCCATGAGGAACAATAGTTTCACACATATGATGTCATAAGTCACATGGTTTGGCAACCAGATTGGATTTCCCTAAAACCTATAAAAAAAAATCTTCTTCTCCAGAACAGCCGGACAGATCGAGAGGAAAGTTCACAAAAATCTTCCCAAAGCCATGCGTACATAAGTTTGTTAAGGAATAATTGATAGGTCACATGGTTTGGCAGCCATATTTGATTGAAGAAAATATTAAATGTTTTCTCTGGAACCTCTTAATCAATCGACGTGAAACTTCACATTTTTGATCAATGCATGATGGGGAATACATGTTTTAAATTTCAAATTGATTGCATGCATGGTCTGGCAGCCTGAATTATTTAATTTTTATGCCTCCGCACCAAGGGTGCCGGAGCATTATGTTTCCGGGTTGTCCGTCCGTCCGTCCGGATTTTCGTTTACGCGATAACTCAAGAAGCAAACTGTAGAATTTCATCAAACTTGGTAAAAAGGTAAAGTAAGACAGTCAATTAAGTGATTAGATTTTGGGCCAGATGTGATAAAGGTCAAGGTCAAACTCTGAAATTTTACTGTTTACGCCCTAACTCAAGAAATATTGGACAGAATTTCATCAAACTTGGTACAAAGGTAAAGTTAGACAGGGAAATTAACTGATTAGATTTTGGGCCAGATATTGATAAAGTCAAGGGTCAAATATGTCAATACTCAAGTGTTTGTGCGGGAGAGCGGAGGCATACCCGTCGACTGCGCTCAGTCGAATTACTCTAGTTTGATATGGCTTCTTTTTTTTGGGGGGATTTATTTTGAATGAGGCTCACTTGGCTGTGCCTGGACGGGTTTGAGGGTCGAGGAGTAGCAGCTGAAATGCGAATCCTCGCCAGGTTCTGCCCGATGACTTCATCTTTGTTTTTTTGCTTGTTTGGGTTCCGTAATCCCTCTTTGGCCTTCCATTTGATTTGAATTGAATTTATTTCAATCCCATGCTTGGAATTTCAATCCCAGACTCCCAGAGAGTCTTGGTACCCGGTCATCGCTGCCAGCAGTGACAAAGCGGCAGTTCTAGTTACGTCTGTTATCAGTTACGTCATACAGCAGTACACAAAAGCAGTCCTGGCGAGGGTATGCAATCTGTAATTGCTCTTTATGTTGTTATTATTTTTCCAAGGATGGAGATGTCATATGTTCGCTTCAGATGTGATGCAGCTGACCTTTTTTGTGTTTGACAGGAAGTGGGTAGTTACTTCCGGTCGGGTGTGAACGAGTCGAGTGGATCCCTGTGTGTTGCAGGACTGCTGCAATCATGGTCATGGACCAACCCAAACATTGATACATCACGTGCATGACCTTTAAGAGGGAAGAATTTGTAAATTTGATTTTTTTAAAAAAAAACAACAAAACCAGGAGGAACATGCAATAGTACATGCAGTGACGATGACTTCGGCATGCTTGGGCATTTGTCCGGTTTTCTAAGTATTAAAATATCTCGAAGCGGAATCCAAGTGTCGTGTTGCTTCTTCCTCTGGCAAGACAAGCCTCCCCGAGAGCATCGATTTGGTGAAATGTTGACATTTGGTGGCCATGTTGGATTTACGCAAATGAGCTGTTCATACTATCAAGTTTAAAAGTTTTCCAAATGCATCCTTGTGTCCAGAAAACTCCCATTCGAGAATTTAAAATCACCCCAGTGTGTTTTATGAGAGCCAAATGATACGGCAACATTCATATTTGGTGGCCTATTTGGATTTAACGGAATGAAACATTTCGACAGCAGATTCATTATTAATGCTTTTAGTATTTGCGTTCTCAGGACCTCATCGAAATGCATTGTGGGGAAAAAAAAAACAAACAAAAAAAAAAACATGCTGTTGCAATTTGTTCCAAGTTGAGTGGAAAAAAAAAGTGCGAGATTTCCCGGAGGAAATGGTTCGACACCCACAGATGAGGATCTCGGTTTCCATGGTGATTTGGATGGGGATCACGTGATTAGAGTGGAGAATCTGCCGGCTTGAAGTCGTGAATAAGATCGTTTGGCGAAGGGACGCGCGTCACGTGGTTCGCTTTCACCAGAACACACGCTTTGTAGTTTGTACTCGTGTATCAAAGTGTGCCGCACTACCACGCACTACCTTACAGTACCGTACTACTACTACTACTACTACTACTACTACTACTACTACTACTACTACTGACTACTACCTACTACTACTACTACTACTCTACCTCTACCTTACAGTCCCCTCCAGTGCACCATGAACCGAGATCTCTCGGTGAAGATCACAGAGCGAACCCCCGGGATCCACGATCGGTTCCCATGGAGGAAACTCGCTCGTTCCTGGAGGTTCTCTCACAGACCGCGGGTCCAGGGTCGGTCCACCCGAGGATGAGGAGTCGGGACCCGGTACGTGCCGTTCTCTCCGCACCGTCACGTCCTGGTGGTTCCTGAAAGTTTAGTTTGAATGGATTGTTTTTGTTTCAGGTGTTATTGTGAAGGTGAAGGTGAAGTCCGAGTTTGTCGATGACTCGTTCCTCAACATGAAGGTTTGACCACAAACATATTCTACTCAAAGATACAAACAAAGATGTCTTAATGAGATGTTTTTCTCGAGACATTCCCTTGGTTTTCTCTCAGGAGTGTGTGGACTCAAACACCCAGTTCGTTTATAAACCAAATTACTTATTCACATTGAAACATCACGATATTCACAGAGATGTTCGGGTAAACGTGCACAGAGCGAGGGTTGTGAGGGAATCGCTCGGTTACCAACAAGTAATCCGATAATGGAGATCATGGTCACACACCATGGGACGATCGTGTTTTACACACATGGACGATCATTGTTACTAACATGGGACGATCGTTTGTTTACTAACAATGGGACGATCGTTTGTTTACACACAATGGGACGATCGTTTGTTTACCCACAATGGGACGATCTTTTGTTAACACACCATGGACGATCGTTTGTTTACACACAATGGGACGATCGTTTGTTTACACACAATGGGACGATCGTTTGTTTACCAACCATGGGACAATCTTTGTTTACACACCATGGGACGATTGTTTGTTACACACAAATGGGACGATCGTTTGTTTACACACAATGGACGATCGTTTGTTTACTAACAAGGGACGATCGTTGTTTTACTAACAATGGACGATCGTTTGTTTACACACAATGGGACGATCATTTGTTTACTAACAATGGGACGATCGTTTGTTTACAACAATGGACGATCGTTTGTTTACACCATGGCGATCTTTGTTACAACAATGGGACGATCGTTTGTTACTACACAATGGGACGATCGTTTGTTTACACACAATGGGACGATCGTTTGTTTACACACAATGGGCATCTTTTGTTAACACACCATGGACGATCGTTTGTTTACACACAATGGGACGATCGTTTGTTTACACACAATGGGACGATCTTTTGTTAACACACCATGGACGATCGTTTGTTTACACACAATGGGACGATCGTTTGTTTACACACAATGGGACGATCGTTTGTTTACACCATGGACGATCGTTTGTTTAAACACCATGGGACGATCGTTTGTTTACACACAATGGACGATCGTTTGTTACACACCATGGGACGATCGTTGTTTACACACCATGGGACGATCGTTTGTTTAAACACCATGGGACGATCGTTTGTTTACACACAATGGGACGATCGTTTGTTTACACACCATGGACGATCGTTTGTTTACACACAATGGGACGATCGTTTGTTTACACACAATGGGACGATCGTTTGTTTACACACAATGGGACGATCGTTTGTTTACACACATGGACGATCGGTTTGCTTTAACACCAATGGGACGATCGTTTGTTTTACACACAATGCGGACGATCGTTGTTTACACACACATGGGACGATCGTTTGTTTAACCACAATGGGACGATCGTTTGTTTACACACAATGGACGATCGTTTGTTACTACAATGTGACGATCATTTGTTTACACACAATGGGTTGATCGTTTGTTTACACACAATGGGACGATCGTTTGTTTACACACAATGGGACGATCGTTTGTTTCCACACCATGGGACGATCGTTTGTTTTTACAGATTTTGATCAGAAGCTGAAGGTGGATGCTGAACCTGTGGATTGTCCCATCAATGGTAAGTTTGTGTGTGTGTGTGTGTGTGTGTGTGTCATTGATTGGTATGTACACATGTAGGTTTCAGTATGTGGAATGGAGTCCTCCCAGGGTGGGTTCAAAGTATCTCCTTAATTTTGATAAGGGGGTCACGATTCATGGACCAAGATGTGAAGTTTTCTGTTATCAGAGTTTTTCTCCGAGGGCTCTCTTCAGGATCGTCACTGAACCCCTGATAGCCTCCATCTGTCGTTTGTTCGTGGTAATGTTCCCAGGGATGGTTTGTCGGATCTCTGTGCGGTTCTTCTTCATCATTCCTGTTGCTCCATCTCTCCCTGGTGCAATTTCCACATTCTTCAGCTTCCAGGATCTTTTCACTTCATTCTTGAGGTCTTGATAGTTGGTCATTTTCTTGATTTCTGTGTTATTTAGACCAAAATCACTGGGTATTGAAACCTCAATCAACAATGCCTTCTTTGCTTTTTTGTATCTGAGTCCTGTGTCGGGTCGCAGTGCTTTGTTTTCTACATTCATGCTCAATGGGATCATCAGGTCGTACGTGATCATTATTTCCTCGTTTTCATTGATTGTTTGTGGTTCATGTTTCCATGAGTTTTGTGGAACTGGGATGTTGAAATTTCTACAGATGTGCCAGTGTTATTACTCTACATACCTTGTTGTATCTCTGTGTGTACAGCTGTTCTGACATGAGATTTTTACATCCCGATATGACGTGGCTCGTGCTTTCTGTTTCTACCTTGCAGAACCTACACCTGTCCGATTCGCTCAGTCCCACAATTTTCTTAAAGCCATTAGTGTAATGTCCTTGGTCTTGAGCATTTATGATGATTCGTTCTCCGTCCCAATATATTTCACCTCTTCTTGGCCATTCTAATGAGCCTTCCTTGTCTATTCCCAATCTGTCCAGCTCTTCTTTTTGATGTACATTTCCCAATTGTCGGTGTATATCTGTTGGTATCTCATTTTACATTTTTATTTTGTTTGTTTTTTGCCATTGTTGGGGCTGTATTCATCGTCGTTTCGGTTTCCTGTGTGACATCTTCCATTCGCACCTGTTTTATTGGATTTTTTTTGCCAGGTGGGTTAGGGATACCTTCTCTGGCTTGCTATCTTCGTGTTTGCTTCCAAATTGGATTGTGTAGTCCGTTGCACTTTTCACGTATTCAGCCAATCCTACAGATGTCACTCTGCACAGTTCCACGAGGCCGCTACTTCCTTGTCTCAGTAGGTACATTTTCGGGATGCACTGAATTTTGTAAAACATTTTGTGGATAGTGAGGAGATTCCTTGTTCTGATATCTAGTTTATTGATTTCTGATTGTGGCCAGTTTACTCTTCCGCAGCTCTATGGGAACACTGGTACTGCGAGTTGGTTTACGGCTTTGATTTGTTCCTTGGGGAGAGGTATGTTTTCTGGATCAGCCTCGTACTCCGTAGTCTTTGGCTTCGTTGTGTGAATCGTTGTGTCTACCTGTAGGTTGATTTTAATGTTGTCCGTTTTTGTTGGTCTAACTTGCACGAATGGCCACCTGGCACACTTATCTCGGCCAAATTCCATTTAGGATGTCGTCAGAGTAGTGTTTCACTAATCTCAGTGGTTCTGCCAATTTTTAATTGTTTGGTGCAAAGATTTTTAAATCGTAGATGTGTCACCTTTCTTGTCTCTTTGGGCTATCTCTTATTGGATGTCAGGATATATCCATGTCCTTGCTCAATAATGAGTTTGCTCAGTGGGTCCAGGGCCAGGGAAGAAAAAAAAACTGTTTGTGTTTGTGTTTTGCAATTATTCCAAAACTTGTCCTATATTTTCCACAAAGAATATACCGGTAATTAATTGTCCAGTAACGGCTAGATCTTACAAGTTAAAGCAAACCAAATATTTAATTACATGTAAAACCTCAAACATAGTTTACTAATTGACTTGTAGTAAATATGCGATGTTATATGTTGGTGAAACAATGAAGAGATGTAATATAAGAATGAATGCACACAAGAGCGGCACGAGAAACCCAGATAAAACTAGTGGTTGTCCACTACACACTCGTCACTTTACACATGGACACTGTCAAAATGTGAGCATCAGTGTTCACATTGTAGAAAAGATAAGCGGCAATGGCCGAAAAATGGATGGGATGGAAGATAAATGAATCACACAATTATGTAAGCGAAGATAACTTTTCTGGAATAAAGAATAAAGAACTGCTTACCCATCTATACTAATAATAGTCAGTGTGTGTGTGTGTGTGTGTTTGTGTCCTCCATAACTCCAAAACTATAAAACCTATCAGCCTGAAACTTTGCGTGCACACTAAGAAAACTCCAAGGAAGTGTAAGAGTGAAAATTAGGTGTTTGGGTTAATTAAAACACCCTTTTTGAAGATCATTAACGGTCTTAT
>CM068968.1:63764770-63777877 GCA_035128595.1 Eptatretus atami | reverse complement strand
TACCACACCATACTACACCCTACCTTACAGTACCACACCATATTGCCCTCTACCTTACAGTAACGTACTATACTACATCCTACATTACAGTAACGTACTATACTACACCCTATCTTGCAATAACATACTATACTACACCCTACCTTACAGTACCACACCATACTGCACTCTACCTTACAGTAACATACAATACGATACTCTACCCTACAATAACGTACTATACTACACCCTACCTTACAGTAACGTACTATTACACCTGGCCTTACAGTACCGTACTGTACTACACCCTTCCTTAGTGACATACTATACGACACCCTACCTTACAGTACTGCACTATACTGCACTCTACCTTACAGTAACATACTATACGATACTCTACCTTACAGTAACATACTATACTACACCCTTCCTTACATTAACGTACTATACTGCACTCTACCTTACAGTAACATACTATACGATACTCTACCTTACAGTAACATACTATACCACACTATACCTTACAGTAACGTACGATACTACACTATACCTTACAGTAACGTACTACGCCACACGATACGTTACAGTAACATACCATACGATACCCTACCTTACAGTCACGTACTACACCACACTATACCTTACAGTAACATACCATACGATACCCTACCTTACAGTAACGTACTACACCACACTATACCTTACAGTAACGTACTACACCACACGATTCCTTACAGTGACGTACTATACTACACCATACCTTACAGTGACGTACTATACTACACCATACCTTGCAGTACCGTACTATACTACACTCCACCTTACAGTACCATACTATACGACACTCTACCTTACAGTACCGTACTATACTACACTCTACCTTATAGTCCTTCACTCCCTATCGAGTGCAGCCTGTGGCTGCTGGTTGCATCATTGGTTGGTACGCGGCTATGCCGCTGATGCAGTGTCCCTTAACCAGTGCACTGGTACTACATTTTGCTGACCTGGAAGGATGACAGGCGAGTCAACCTCCTGGTGTATTATTTCAGGGGGGCTTGAACTCAGGACCCTAGGATCCCAAGCCGCCACCCTAACCACTAAGCCAACACCAGGCTTCTCCAGTACCTTACTATACTACACTCTACCTTACAGTACCATACTGCACTCCACCCTAAAGTAATGCACTATACCACACCATACCTTACAGTACCGTACTACACTACACTATACCTTACAGTACCATACGGTACTACACTCTACCCTACAGTACCACACGGTACTATACTCTACCTTACAGTACCTTACTATACCACACCCGACTTTACAGTACCGTACTATACGACACTCTACCTTACAGTACCGTACTACACTACACTATACCTTACAGTACCATACGGTACTACACTCTACCTTACAGTACCTTACTATACCACACCCGACCTTACAGTACCATACTATACGACACTCTACCTTACAGTACCATGCTATACGACACTCTACCTCAAAGTACCTCACTATACTACACTCTACTTTAATTTGTTACTCAACCTTGGAGCTACATTAGGTCTTCAATTGCAGATTCTGTCTCTAATTTTGTTAACTTAAACTTGATGCACATTTTGTTATCTGTAAGCAGCTTTCATGCATGGTATAACAGAGTTGTGGAAGTCCTGGATAATAGGATTAAGTTTTTTAGTGGTTGGGGCTTCCTTTCACTGGGTCGGTGTAAACCAGTGTTGGACAAGCCGGCCGTTCATGAAGACATTCGTGATCTCCATGATCGCTACGTAATAGCTCCAGCGGACGAGGTTGTTAATAATTTTGTTGTGGTTTGTAAAAAGTTGATATAGGAGGTTTTATTAAGAGAGTTGGGCATTGATACGGTTACTTTCACTCGGATAGGAAATAGCACAAATGTTATTTGTCATAAGTCACTGCAAGATATTATCTCTGAGCATCAGGAAGTTTTAGTTAATAATTCCGGTGTAATATGTAAAGAGGAAAATATTTGTATTCCTCGGCTTTTCTGGATTCCTCAGCTTCATAATAATCCGTACAAGTATAGCTTTGTAGCGGGTACCAGGCAGTGTTCCACCAAACAGTTGTCAGTTATCGTTAACTCAGGATTACAAGTTGTTAGGGAACAGTTCAGGAAATATTGTTTAGTAATTGGGAAGAATTCTGGTATTAACACTTTCTGGAACATTAATTCTACTTTGGAGTTCTTACATAGAATTGGATTCCTCAATATCAAGGCAGTTGAAGTTTTTGATTTTTTAAACTTTATAAACAAATTTGGATTTTGTGCTAATGAGGGATTCACTCTTTAAAGTGATTGACAAGGTTTTAAACTCGATTAATATGTTTATATTGTTACGAATTCGCGCCCGCCGGCATGCGAACGGCCGCTTTCCACTAATAGTAGCCGCTCGCCACCGGACCGGACAATTCGTCGTGACCTTCCGGAACAACGCCGGAACCTGTCACGGGTGGGTTCTCAACCCACCACGGCTCAGCCAATTTTCTACTCCGCGCAGAATAGGGTCAATCGCCGAATCTCGAATTACCTAAGTACCCACGCGGGTAGCCTACCGGGAAACTGTACCTCGGCGTAGGTCGGCTTGGACACGAACCGCTCAAGCGGTCCGTTGTCCGTTCTTCAGTGATAACCGAGCGGGTATTATCGCCCGACCTCGCTGGATCCGATTCTATTTACCGGGTATTTAACAACCCAAACTCTTATTCCGAGATGCAAGATGGCATTTCAATGTGGTGAAAGGAGGATGCAACGAACGGGGTACATTCACACAAACATTTTTTTACACATACACATATACAGTCAATCATGCAGGTATGGAAGCAATAAGCGGAAAGACTACAAACCGACTATAAGCAATTTATGTACAGCCACTTAACAGTTTTACTTATGGACACGGCGCACCAAACATTCATTCGAAAGCAAAACCCAAGAAAAAAGACCCAGCCCATAGACAGGGGGGTCAGCCGGGGCCCGTGGGCCTTTATGGCGTGGGACTTGCAGACCGAACGAATCCCACGAGACGTTGCAGGTTACCTGCACGCCTCGTGGTGCGATGGGGGGCGAGCTCTCTCCGGCGCTCCTTGCACGAACACTGCAGGTCCGCGCGACACAGCTGGCAGAGCGGCGCCTCCATCGCGTCCCTCCGCGCCACGCCCGCGACTCCCCACCACTGCGAGCTCCGACGACTCGAGCCCGAACCACCAGACACCAAGACTCTCGAAGGGACAAGCCATCTAGGAGAGAGCCTCCCTGCACCACGAAAACCACCCACGAAGAAGAAGGACAAACAAAGTCCCGATGAAAAACACACACGAAGGAGAAGAAGGCCCCGAGCTGGCGTCCTTCGCGGCCTTATATCCCCTCGTTCCAACGCCTCGCCCCTCCCATTTTTTCGCCCCGCCCACCTTCCAGCTCCTGCAGAAAGCTTCCAGAAAAGGGGCGTGCCCTCTCGCCCCCCTCCCCGCACGCCTCACGGGAGCCGAGAGAATCTTTCTTGGCACAGGTCTAGGGAGATTCATTCCCCCAAAATCAGGCCCCCACCTTTTTTCACCTTATTTAAATTTATAAGTACCAGAGCAACAATTGACAAGTGAATATAATTGAGAAGATACATGAATTAATTAGTTTTCTTCCACATTGCCATTCCACTTGCAGGCTCACTTTATTTTTGTGATCTGATCAAAGATGGCCGACGGGTCGACTCACTGGGCGGCCATTTTACGTTGTTTAAAAAACTCCCCGCTTATCGAACGCGTCCACACACAATTTCTCGCACCATGCATTTTACTGATTGTTGT
Organism: Eptatretus atami; assembly: GCA_035128595.1. Lineage (NCBI taxonomy): Eukaryota > Metazoa > Chordata > Myxini > Myxiniformes > Myxinidae > Eptatretus > Eptatretus atami. Next base: position 63,774,061 of record CM068968.1, on the reverse strand, counting down.
GCAAACTTGGCACAAACGATAAAGAAAACGGCTACATATTGCGCACTGTTTTTTTTTCGCCAATCAGATCCAAGATGGCCGACTGTGGCAATTTTGTTACCTTAAAAATGTTTCCACCCGCACTCATCTTTACAATCACACCCTTTCCATATCCACGCCCATGTTTCCACCCGTTCACTCATTCCTTACAACACGCCCCTTTTCCCTATCCACGCCATGGTTCTCCACGCCGTCACTCATCCTTACAATTCACACCCCTTTTCCAATATCACGCCCCATGTTTCCACCCGTACTCATCTTTACAATACACCCCTTTTCCATAATCCACGCCCATGTTTCCACCCGTCACTCATCCTTACAATCACCACCCCTTTTCCATATCCACGCCCATGTCTTCCACCCGTCACTCATCCTATTACAATCACGCCCTTTTCCATATCCACACCATTATTATCCACCCGTTCCCAACTCATCTTTACAATCACGCCCCTTTTCCATATCCACGCCCATGTTTTCCACCCATGCACTCATCCCTTACAATCACGCCCCTTTTCCATTATCCACGCCCCATGTTTCCACCCGTCACTCATCCTTTACCAATCACCGCCCCTTTTCCCATACCACGCCCATGTTTCCACCATCCAACTCATCCTTACAATCACTGCCCCTTTTTCATATCCACGCCCATGTTTTCCACCCGTCACTCATCCTTACAATTCACGCCCCATGTTTCCACCCTTCACTCATCCTTACAATTCAACGCCCCTTTTCCATATCCACGCCCATGTTCCACCCGTCACTCATCCCTTACAATCACGCCATTGGTTTCCACCCGTCACCATCCTTACAATCCACGCCCCCTTTCCCATACCCCACGCCCACATGTTCCACCCATCACTCATCCTACAATCACGCCCCTTTTCCATATCACGCCCATTGTTCCACCCGTCAACTCATCCTAACAATCCACGCCCCTTTGCCATATCCCCGCCCATGTTTCCATCCGTCACTCTCCCTATTAAACACACTCTCACCAGAACCACTCGCAATTGGCGACTCACCCCTCGAGCTGCTCGCATTCGGTGCGCCACGTCCGTTTTCTCGCAAGTTTGTCCATTTTATCCCTGAAAGCCGCAATGTCTGCCATGGTCAAACTCATCCCTGAAACCACGCTCTCATCATAATAACCACACCGCCATTCATAATAACCACGGCCCCATTCATAATAACACGCCCCATCATAATAACCACGCCCCCATCATAATAACCAGCGCCCCAGCATAATAAACACGGCCCCATCATAATAACCACGCCCCCATCATAATAACACGCCCCATCCATAATTAACCACGCCCAGCATTAATAAACGCCACGCCCCCATTGTGTTTTTGACGTGTCCCTGCCCACCATGTATCTTTTCTGGGTACAGGGGACCCGATCGCACCTCTTCCACTCCGTCCAAACAGAACGGGAATCAGCTATTCGGGTGTACCGGATACACGCGCCGATCGAAGCCAGAACACCCTTCGATCTGGCAACATCGTTTTTAAAATTGATTAAAGAAATTGATTCTCACAATTATAAAAGTATTCGTTACTTGTTAACTCCAACCGAAATGTTTAAGTACGTTAAGTGTATAGACAGACACACGCGGCTCTGAAAAAACGCCATTAAACCCGAAGGAAGAAGGAAAAGGATCTCGGTTTTCCATGGTGATTTGTGCATCACGTGAATAGAGTGGAGAATATACCGTCTTGAAATCGTGAATAGGATCGTTTACAGAAGATACTCGTCACGGTTTGCTTTTACGAGAACACCCCCCGCGTATTTCATACTCGTGTATCATCGTGGACCCACTTCACCACACCACCTAAACGTAACGTACCACACTACACCCTACCTTACAGTTAATGTACACACTACACCCTACCTTTACAGTAACGTACCACACTACACCTTACCTTACAGAACGTTACCACCACTTACACTCTACCTTTACAGTTAACGTACCACACTACACCCTACCTTACAGTAACGTACCCACACTACCACCCACCTTACAGTTAAACGTACCACACTTCACCCTACTTACACAGTAACGTACCACACTACACCCACCTTACAGTAACGTTACTATACTCACCCTACCTTACATTACCTTACTATACTAACCCTACCTTACATTACCTACTTATACTACACCCTACCTTACAGTAAGTACTACACTACACCCTACCTTACATTTACCTTACTATTACTACACCCTTACCTTACAGTGACGTTTACTAAACTACACCCGAACCTCACAGTAACGTACATATACTACACCTACCTTACAGTACGTACCACCACTACCACCTACCTTACAGTACCCTTACTATACTACACCCTCACCTTACAGTACCTTACTATACTACACTCTTACCTTACAGTACCTTATATACTAACCAACCTACCTACAGTAACCTTACTCTACAACACCCTACCTTAACAGTACCTTACTGATTACTACACCCTACCTTACAGTACCTTTACTATACTCACTCTACCTTACAGTACCCTTACGTATACTACAACTCTACCTTTACAGTGACAGTACGAAACTACACCCGAACCTCACAGAACCGTACCTTATACACACCTACACTTACAATACCTTACTATACTACACCTACCTTACAGTAACTGTACTATACTACACCTACTTTACAGTAACGTACAATACTACACCCTACCTTACTATACTACACACTACCTTACAGTACCTTACCACACTACACTGTACCTTACCTATACTACACCTTTACCTTACAGTACCTTACTATACTACACCCTACCTTACAGTACCATTACTATACACACCCTACCTTACAGTACCTTATATACTACACCATACCTTACAGTACCTTACTATACTTCACCCTACCTTACAGGGTAACGTGAACTAATACTACCACCCTACCTTACAGTAACATATATCTACACCCTACCTTACAGTAACATACTTTACTTCACCCTACCTTAAGCAGTACCTTACTATTACTACACGCTACCTTCAGAAAACATACATAACTACATCCTACATTACAGTAACGTACTATACTACACCCTACCTTACAGTACCACACCATACTGCCCTCTACCTTACAGTAACATACTATACGATACTCTACCTACAGTAACGTACTATACTACACCCTACCTACAGTGACTACTATACTACCACCCTATCTTACAATAACGTACTATTATACCCCTTACCTTTAAAAGTACCACACCATACTGCACTCTACCTTACAGTACATTACTATACGATACTCTACCTTTACAGTACCACACCATACTACACCCTACCTTTACAAGTACCCACCATCTACATCCCTACCTTACAGTACCTTACTATACTACACCCTTACCTTACAGTACCTTATACTATACTACCACCCTACCTTACAGTTACCTTACTTACTACACCCTACCTTACAGTACCTTACATATACATACACCCTACCTTACAGTACCTTGCTATTTTACTACACCCTTCCTTACAGTACCTTACTATACTACACTCTACCTTTACAGTACCTTACTATACGTTACACCCTACCTTACAGTATACGTACTATACGACACCTACCTTACAGTAACGTACTATACTACACCCTACCTTACAGTAATGTACTATACTACACCTACCTTACCAAAGGGGTAAAAAAACGGTTAATTTATTACTAATTTAAAAAACTACACCGACCTCAACAGTAATACTAACTACACCCTACCTTACAGTTACTTACTATACTACACCCTACTTACAGTAACGCACTACGATACTACACCCTACCTTACAGTACCTTACTATACTACACCCTACCTTACAGTAAAGCGTACTATACTTGGCACCCTATCTTTACAATAAACATTACTATACTACAACGCCTTACCAAGTACAGTACCACACCATACTGCACTCTACCTTACAGGCAACAATACTACGACGATACTCTACCTTACAGTACCACACATACTACACCCTACCTTACAGTACCCACATCATTACTACACTCTACCTTACAGTACCACACCATACTCCACCTCTACCTTACAGTTAACCACACCATACTACCACCCTACCTTACAGTTACCACACCATACTACACTCCACTTACAGTTAGCATACTATACCACACCCTATCTTTACAATACATACTATACTACACCCTACCTTACAGTAACGTACTATATACACCCTACCTTACAGTAACGCTACCATCACAAACCCTACCTTCGTAAGTACTATTTAACTACACCCTACCTTACAGTAACGTACTATACTACACCCTACCTCACAGTAACGTACCATACTTTACCACCCTACCTTTACAGAAACGTACTATACTACACCCTACCTTACGTAACGTACTATACTACACCCTACCTCTACAGTACCTTTACTATACTACACCCTACCTTACAGTAACATACTATAACTGCATCCTACATTACAGTTAATGTACTATACTACAACTCTACCTTACAGTACCTTACTATACTTACACCCTACCTTACAGTAACGTACTTATACTACCACCCTACCTTACAGTAACGTTACTATACTAACCCTACCTTACAGTTACCTTACCATACTAACCGTACCTTACAGTACCTTACCATACTAACCCTACCTTACAGTTACCTTTACTTACTACACCCTACCTTGCAGTACCTTACTATACTACACCCTACCTTACAGTACCTCACTTATTTACTACACCCACCTTACAGTACCTTACTATACTACACCCTACCTTTACTATACTACACCCTACCTTACAGTAACGTTACGTACTACACCCTCCTTACAGAGTAACGTACTATATAAACACCCTACCTTACAAGTAACGTACGTATACTACCACCCTACCTTACAGTATTCTTACTATACTAACCCTACCTTACAGTTAAGTGCTATACTTACACCCTACCTTACAGTACCTTACTATATTACACCCTACCTTACAGTAACATACTATAACTGCCATCCTACATTACAGTAATGTACTATACTACCCCTACCTACAGGACCTTACTATAGTACACCCTACCTTACAGTAACCTACTATACTACACCCTACCTTACAGTAACGTACTATACTACACCCTACCTTACAGTACCACACTGCACTCTACCTCTACAGTACCACACCATTACTACACCCTACTACAGTACCCACTCCATACTACACTCTACCTTACAGTTACCACCATACTTAACCCTACTCTACGTACCACACCAATACTACACTCTACCTTTACAGTAAGTACGATTACTACCCCTATCTTACAATAAACATACTATACTACACCCTACCTACAGTACCACACCATACTGCACTCTACCTTACAGAACGTACTATACTAATCCTACATTGACAGTTACTTACTATACTACACCCTTATCTTACAATAACATACCATACTACACCCTTACTTACAGTACCACACCATACTACACCCTTAACCTTACAGTACCACACCATACTACAACCCTACCTTACAGTTACCACACCATACTACACTCTACCTACAGTAACGTACTATACTACAACCCTATCTTACGATAACATACTTATTACTACACCCTACCTACAGTAACACACCATACTTTACACCCTACCTTACAGTTACCACACCATACTAACTACCTTACCAGTACCACAACCATATGCCCTCTACCTTACAGTAACGTACTATACTACATCCTACATTTACAGTAACGTACTATACTACACCCTATCTTGCAATAAACATACTATTACTACACCCTACCTTACAAGTTACCACACCATTACTGCACTCTACCTACAGTAACATACAATACGATACTTACCCTACAATAACGTACATATACTACACCCTACCTTACAGTAACGTACTATTCACCTGGCCTTACAAGTTACCGTTACTGTTTACTACACCCTTCCTTAGTGAATACTATACGACACCCTACTTACAGTACTGCACTATACTGCACTCTACCTGTCCAGTAACATCTATACGATACTCTACCTTACAGTAACATACTGATACTACACCCTTTCCTATACATTAACGTACTTATACGCACTTCTACCTTACAGTAACATACTTATACGATAGTACTCTTACCTTACATTACATTACTATACCACACTGATACCTTTACAGTTACGTACGATTACTACACTATACCTACAGTAACGTACTACGCCACACGATACGTTACAGTAACATACCATACGAATACCCTTACCCTTTACAGTCACGTAACTACACCACACTTATTTACCCTTACAGTACCATACCATACGATACCCTACCTTACCAGTAACGTACTACACACACTATTACCTTACAGGTAACGTACTACACACACGATTCCTGTTAAGTGACGTACTATACTACACCATACCTTACAGTGAGTACTATTACTACACCTACCTTGCAGTACGTACTATACTACACTCCACCTTACAGTACCATACTATACGACACTCTACCTTTACAGTACCGTACTATACTACACTCTACCTTATAGTCTTCACTTCCCTACGAGTGCAGCCTGTGGCTGCTGGTGTGCATCAATTTGTTGGTACGGGCATATTGCCGCTGATTGCAGTGTCCCCCTTACCAGTGCATGGTACTCATTTTTGCGGACTCGGAAGGATGAAGGCTGAGTCAACCTCTCTGGTGTATTATTTCAGGGGGGCTTAACTCAGGACCCTAGGTATCCCAAGCCGCCACCTACCCACTTAAGCAACACCAGGCTTCTCCGTACCTTACTATACTACACTCTACCTTACAGTACCATACTGCACTCCACCCTAACATAATGCACTATACCACACCATACGCTTACAGTTACCGTACTACACTACACTATACCTTACCAGTACCATTACGGTACTACACTTCTTACCCTACAGTACCACACGGTACTATATCTACCTTTACAGTTCCTTACTTACCACACGATTTACAGTACCGTACTAACGACACTCTACCTCAGTCCGTACTCACTACACTATACTTACGTACCATACGGTACTACACTCTACCTTACAGTACCTTACTATTACCAACCCGACCTTACGTACATACTTACGACACTCTTACCTTACAGTTACATGCTATACGGACATCTACCTCAAAAGTACCTCACTATACGTACACTCTACTTTATTTGTTACTCAACCTTGGAGCTACATTAGGTCTTCAATGCAGAATTCTGTTCTCTAATTTTGTTAACTTAAACTGATGCACATTTTGTTATCTGTACAGCAGCTTTCATGCATGTTAAACGAGTTGTGGAGTCCTGGTAATTAGGATTAAGTTTTTTAGTTGGTGGTGCTTCCTTTCACTGGAGTCGGTGTAAACCAGTGTTGGGACAAGCGGCCGTTCATGAAGACATTCGTGATCTCCATGATCCGTACGTATAGCTCCCAGCGGACGAGGTTGTAATAATTTTGTTGTGTTTGTAAAAGTTTATATAGGAGGTTTTTATTAAGAGGTTGGGCATTGATACGGTTACTTTCACTCGGATAGGAAATAGCACAAATTATTGTCATAAGTCACTGCAAATTTATCTCTGAGCATCAGGAAGTTTTAGTTAATAATTCCGTATTTTTTTTGAATATGTAAAGAGGAAATATTTGTATTCCTCGGCTTTTCTGGATTCCTTCGCTTCATAATAATCCGTACAAGTATTAGCTTTGTACGGGTACAGGCAGTGTTTCCCCAAAACAGTTTGTCGTTATCGTTAACTCAGGATTACAAGTTGTTAGGGAACAGTTTTCAGGAAATATTGTTAGTATTGGGAAGAATTCTGGTATTAACACTTTCTTGGAACATTATTCTACTTTGGAGTTCTTACATTAGAATTGGATTTCCTCATATCCAAGGGCAGTTGAAGTTTTTGATTTTTTAAACTTTATAAACAAAATTTGGATTTTGTGTAGATGAGGGATTCACTCTTTAAAGTTGATTTGACAAGGTTTTACTCGATTAATATGTTTATATTGTTACGAATTCGCCGGCCCGCCGGCTGCGAACGGGACCGTTTCACTAATAGTAGCCGCTCGCCCACGGAACGGGGAATTCAGTCGTGACCTTCCGGAAACAACGCCGTAACCCTGTCACGGGTGGGTCTTCAACCCCACCACGGCTAGCAATTTTCTACCGCGCAGAATAGGGTCAATCGCCGAATCTCGATTACCTAAGACCCACGCGGGTAGCCTACCGGCGGACTGTACCTCGGCGTCAGGTCGGCTTGGACACGAACCGCTCAAGCGGTCCGTTCCGTTCTTTCAGTGATAACCGAGTGGGTATTATCGCCCGACCTCGCTGGATCCGATTCTATTTACCGGGTATTTAACAACCAAACTCTTATTCGAGATGCAAGATTGGATTTCATGTGGTGAAAGGAGGATGCAACGACGGGGTACATTCACACAAACATTTTTTTACACTATACACATATACAGTCAATCCATGCAGGTATGGAAGCAATAAGCCGGAAAGACTACAAACGACTATAAGCAATTTATGTACAGCCACTTAACAGTTTTACTTATGGAACGGCCGCACCAAACATTCATTCGAAAGCAAAACCCCAAGAAAAAAGACCCACCCATAGACAGGGGGGTCAGCGTGGGCCCGTGGGCCTTTCATGGCGTGGGACTTGCAGACGAACGAATCCCACGAGACGTTGCAGGTTACCTGCACCCTCGGGTGCGATGGGGGGCGAGCTCTCTCCGGCGCTCCTTGCAGAACACGCAGTTCCGCGCGACACAGCTGGCAGGCGGGCCTTCCATCGCGTCCCCTCCGCGCCACGCCCGGACTCCCCACCACTGCGAGGCTCCGACGACTCGACCCGAACCACCGACCCAAGACTCTCGAAGACCAAGCCACAGGAGGAAGAGGCCCCACGACCACCGAAAACCACCACGAAGAAGAAGGACAAACAAAGTCCCGATGAAAAACACACACGAAGGAGAAGAAGCCCCGAGTGGCCGTCCTTCGCGCTTTATATCCTCGTTCCAACGCCTCGCCCCTCCCATTTTTTCGCCCGCCCACCTTCCAGTCTGCCAGAAAGCTTCCAGAAAAGGGGCGTGCCTCTCGCCCTCCCGCACGCCTCACGGGAGCCGAGAAATCTTCTTGCCAGGTCTAGGGAGATTCATTTCCCCAAAATTTCAGGCCCACCTTTTTTCACCTTTGACCTCATGGCTCAAATCGACCTCCCCATTGCAAAGC
>CM068968.1:63742087-63755112 GCA_035128595.1 Eptatretus atami | reverse complement strand
AATTTAATCTAAATTTTTGGCTCATCAAAGTAGCCACCTTTTGCAGATATAACAGCCGAACACACTCGTGACATTCTTTCTACAATGGGAATCAAATATTGTTCGTTAAGTTCTTCCCAACACTGTTGCAGAAGTTCCCACAAATGTGTTGCACTTGTAGGTTGCTTTGCTTCCCTTCTGTCCAGTTCATCCCAAACCAGCTCGATTGGGGTTTAAGTTGGAGGCTGTGCTGGCCATTCCATGATTTGAAGCCTACTGTCTTGTTCTTTTCTTCGAAGGTAGTTCTGACATAGCCTGGAGGTATGTTTTTGGGTCGTTATCTTGCTGTAGGATGAACCCCTGACCAACTAGGCATAGACCGAGGGTATTGCATGGCTGCAAAATGCTGTGGTAGCCCTTTTGGTTCAGGGTGCCAGTCACTCTGTGCAAGTCGCCGACTCTGGGATCCAACAAAAGAGCCCCAGATCATCATGCTTCCTCCTCCATGTTTGACAGTTGGTGTCACACAATGAGGAACGATCCTTTCGCCTATACGACGGTGTACAAAAACCCTGCGTGATGAACCGAAGACTTCAAATTTTGATTCATCGGTCTATAAGACCTTCCAGTTTTCAGTAGTCCACTGGTGGTGCTTCATGGCCCACCGCCGAGGCCTCTTTTCTTATTTTCCATCTTAGCAATGGCTTTCTTACTGCCACTCGACCTGTCAAACTTGCAGCTCGAATGTCTTCTCTCACAGTGAAACTGAGACTTCCTTACTCCAACCAGTGTTAAGCTGTGCTTGAAGCTGCTGTCTTGTGAGCCGCCTATCACGCAAGCTGTTGACTCTCAGAAACTTGTCTTCTGATTGTGTTGTGGCTTTAGGTCTCCAGACCTCTTCCTGTCAGAGTTTCCTCAGTTTCCAAGTGCCTTTGATGGTGTAGGAAACTGTACTCACTGACACTTGGCTTGTTTGCAATTTCTCTAAAGGAAAGACCTACACTTTTAAGGTTATCATGGTCTGTCTGTCTTCCTTTGTTAATTGTCTTTTCTCGCCATTAGATAGCAATATACTACTTCCTGCAGTACAAATATTGTCCAAAATAATGCTTCAGAGGGTGTAGCAACAACAGTCTGTTCCAACACTGCTTTATACAGACAGAGGGTTTGTAACTAATCAACAAAAGTTGGGACACCTGTAGAAAATTGTTTGCATCAATTTTCAAGCTTAATTTACTTCCATTGCTGCAGAACAGCTGGTTGCTAACCCATTACTGTTCCCTGAAAAGGGCCTTTTTACCAACTCTGAAATTTACATTATTTTTTCATTTTTTCGTAACCTAAACTTTTTTTTAACCTCTGGCAGTTTACGCTTAGCTCTTGTACCATTCAGGTTATTCACTGGACTTGAACTGCTAAATTTCAAGTAAAAACTGGAAAAATGGGGGTGTTCTAAAACTTTAGACCAGTAGTGTAAAGTGATGTATGATAAAGTTATTCATATGTAGTAATCGATCTATAATTCCAGCAGTGTGTGTGTGTGTGTGTGTGTGTGTGTGTGTGTTGTTGTGTGTCTGTGACCGCTGTTCTCGACAACCACTGGTCCGATCTAATTGAAACTTGCCAGTATATTGCTGGGACCTGAGAGTTGCCTTTTCAAGGTTTGATATTAATCGGACAAGTGCTTCCCAAGTTATGGCCATTTATTTACCAACCAATGACAAGACACGTTGCTGCGGCCATTTATTTACCACCAATGACATGACACGTTGGCGTAGGCCGGTGCGCAGCCGGCTGACGATGACGTCACCGTAGAGTCGCGTGCCAGTACATGGCACGAATGTCATGGCAAGCAAAGACAGGGAGGCAAACTTGATTTTAATTTGGATTTTAAATAATTCCAGTGTGTGTGCGTGTGTGTGTGTGTGTGTGTGTGTGTGTGTGTTGTGTGTGGTGGTGTGTGTGTGACCGGGACCGTGAACGCTGTTTCTCGACAACCACTGGTCCGATCTAATTGAAACTTGCAGGTATATTGGTGCAGACCTGAGGATGTGCCTTTCAAGATTTGATATTAATCGGACAAGTACTTCCAAGTTATGGCCATTATTTTATCAACCAATGACATGACACGTTGCTGCGTAGGCCGGTGCAAGGCCGGCCGACGATGACGTCACGGGCCATGCGGTTACATGGCAGCGAATGTCATGGCAAGCAAAGACAGGGAGGTAAACTTGATTTTAATTTGGAGTTTAATTAACTCTGTGTGTGGAAGTGTGGTCGTCGCGAGAACGTGAAGAGCGAAGGAACGGCCTGTGTGGTTGTTGGGTGTGCGCTGCCGCTTGCCACGTCGCCACAGGGCGAATCCCCCTTACCTGTGGCTAATATTTTAAACCACCCATTAGCCACTGTGGCTAATCCATGTTTTAGTGGTTTTTTTAACCAGTTTTAGACGAATTTTGGGTGATTTAAGCACAGAAATTCAACCTTCGTTGAGACGGCCGCCATTTTGTATTTTTGATTACGGGAATCACGCGTGATTTCGTACAAGCTTATATATACTAACTTTAGTAGTTTTAAACTAGTTTCTAGTAAAAAAAATCGACCGAAATTACGCATGATCCCATGATTCTTCATCATTTTATTTTTATTTTTGAAAAAAGAATTATTTTTTTTCCAGAATGATTCGGCGCTACTCGGCGCTACTTGTTCGGGGTCAGTGGGTGCAGGTGAGTTTTGACAAATCAGTCGTAGTACCTGTAGTAGGACGAGTTTGTTTGGATGATGAGTTTGATGGGTGACTTTGGTTGGTTGGATGAGTGAAGTTGTGATGGGTGAGATTGGTTGATAGAGTGAGTTTGATGTGTGAGATTGGTTGGATGAGTGAAGTTGTTGGGTGAGATTGTTGGATGAGTGAGTTTGATGAGTGACTTTGGTGGTTGGATGAGTGAAGTTGATGGGTGAGAATTGGTTGTATGAGTGAATTTGTGTGTGAGATTGGTTTGGATGAGTGAAGTTGTTGGGTGAGATTGGTTGGAGAAGTGAGTTTAGACTGGCAATGAGATGAGTCACAATCCTGGTCCACAACCACCCCCATCCCACTACCACCTACTAAAGGCACAACGACCATCTCCCCCCCACCCCACACAACCACACACACCTCACCACCACCACCACCACCACCCATCACTCACCACCACACATCCCCTGATTAATCGTATCATGCAACATCTCACACGTCAAACTCACTCATCCAACCAATCGAACAATCCAACTCACTCATCCACCAACCTCACCCATCAACTCACACATCTGCCTTAAAAGAACTTATTATTTCATATTGCTAAAAAAACTTTTGAATAAAATATGTGGCTATTTCCTTTCTCCTGTGGCTAATCATTCTAAACCTGGATAGCCAAGTGGCTAATTCCTTTTGAAAGCCAGAGCACACCCAGGGTTGTCGTTTCAGGTTCGCGGTTTGAAAAGTTTTTTTTTTGCACGTACGGCCATGCACGTACGGGCACGTGTAGGCGAAGAAACGGCCTGTGTGGTGTTTCTGAGCACGCGGTTTAAAAGTTTTTTTGTTGTTTGAACGTAGGGCCGCACGAACGGGCATGCACGTATGGGCATGCACTAGTACTTTAAATAAAAGGAGTAATTAAATAAGTTTAATAAAGGATATTGTGTTGCGTGTGGACACAACTTTGAGGTTGTGGGTTCATTGATAACCGATGAATCTACTGATGGTGAACTGTGACCAGGGTGGCGGATCTGCTGTTTGGAGAAGTAAGTTATAACTTCAAATAAAATAACTTTTGATGTGTGTGTGTGTGTGTGTGGTGTGTGTGTGTGTGTGTGTGTGTGTGTGTGTGTGAGTGAGAGATGTCATGTCGGGCTTCCTTCTTGGGACACAGGTGTAGTAATTGGTTTTTATTTTGATTACAGTATCATATTTTACCATCCTCTACCTTCCAGTCCCCTCCGTGCCCATGAAACCGAGATCTCTCCGGTGAAGATCACAGAGCGAACCCCCCGGGATCCACGATCGGTTCCCATGGAGGAAACTCGCTCGTTCCTGGAGGTTCTCTCACAGACCGGCGGTCCAGGGTCGGTCACCCGAGGATAGGAGTCGGGACCCGTACGTGCCGTTCCTCCCACCGTCACGTTCTGGTGGTTCCTGAAAGTTTATTAAATGGATTGTTTTGTGTTTCAGGTTTTATGTGAAGGTGAAGGTGAAGTCGAGTTTGTCGATGATTCGTTCCCTCAACATGAAGGTTTGAACCACAAACATATCTACTTAAAGATACAAACAAAGATGTCTCATTGTAATGGGGATTGTTTTCTCGAGACATTCTCTTGGCTTTTTCTTATTCCTCCTCATCCCACCTGATTCCAAGTAACAGCCATGCCGCTTATCCAGTGTCCTTTGTGGGTCAGAGTAGGAATTTGTAAAAAAATTTCAGGGTGCCGGCGATAGCTCGCCAACTCTTCACAAAGTACACTCGGGGATCTTTAATGTCCACTCGGTTCCATCGGTGTCGCTTTTTTTCTCTCCCTCTCTCCCCCTCTCTCTCACCCTCTCCCACCCTCTTCTTCCTTTCCCCCTCTCCGATATTAATATATCGGTGGGCTCATACCTGTATAAACCACTATATCGGTATGTTTTTTAAATCTATATTAAAAAAAATGTTTTTTCACAGGTTCCAAAAACTATCCAGTGGTCCATTGACGTATTCAATAATGACATACACATCATTGACACGTGTAATTTTTCAAAGTTTTCTCACATGGGGCTTCCCCCCCCCCCCCCCCCCCCCCCCCCCCAATGATGAGAACGGATGTTTTACTTCTAACTTCAACTGGTATTAAAAATGAATTGTTAATTGTATCGGTAATCGAACAGGCTTTTCTAGCACACCCCGATCCATATATAAAACTAGAAGGGACTCGGAAATTAGAGCGACAACCTCATGCACGTAATGCCCTGATCCACGACATGAGAACATATCGGCCCAATACATGTTTGACCATATTCACGTATCTATCGCGTTTAGCCCTATCTCTCAATGGTGAAGAATAACTTATAGATTCAATAATTCTCGATCCAGATCCGATTCGAATCTTCAGCAAAATTCCGAAATCGGATTTTCCCTTTGCACACCAACCCAAACCATATTCACCAAGTTTCCCGAATCCGTCCACAACTTTTTGGATATCGTGCTATATATCGTTTTTGGCCCGATCTCTCAATGGTGAAGAATCACTTTTAAAATTCTAGTTGTTTGATCCGGATCGGGATCTTCACCAAAATCTAATCAATTCGTCCTTGTCACACAACCTAACGTGTCCACCAAGTTTCATCCGAATCCGTCGACAACTTCTTTTTTTTTTGCTAGGTGGACAGGTTGGGTGTGTGACAAGGACGAATTGATTTGATTTTGGTGAAGATCCGAAACTGGATCCGGATCCGAGAATTATTTAATTTTTAAAGTGATTCTTCACCATTGAGAGATAGGGCCAAAAACTATATATAGCACGATGTTTCAAACATGTATTGGGCCCGATATGTTCTCGTGGATGAGGCATTACGTGGCGGAGGTGTGTGTTCTACCGAGTGCCCTTCTAGTTAAAAATAAAAATAAAAAAATTGGTGTACCAGTATATTCAGAATTCCAATACCGATACATCGATATATCGCCAGACCCTAACGTCCACCAACTAAAGCTGGCAGACGTGATGCCAAGTTTTAATGTCCATCTGAGGAATGGCATACACCTTGATGCCTCCCCCTGCCTGCGAGACACCAAGGTGACAATTTGTAGGTGGGCCGAGATTCAAACCAGGCTATATGGCGTAGAGGAGAATGTGCGTACCTCTCGGCCATTCTGCCAGCCCTTGAATGCAGGGGTACAGATGTTTTAATTTTAAAATTTGTAATAAAAAAGATTAGTCTCGTCATGCCCTCTAATAAGGTTGTGATGAATATCCCATCAACACTCTCCCCATCCTCACTCCCTGAGTGTATAGCAAGGCCGGTATCTACACACCACCTAATTAGATTTTTTTCCCATTACCAAGAACGGTTTTTTGTTTTTCTTTAAATTTATTTTATTTTTACCAATCACACAAGGATTGGTATTCCTGAGCCTGGTGTGGCTTTGTGGTTAAGGTGGTGGCTTGGGATCCTTGGGGTCCTGAGTTTGAGCCCCGCTGGCCACTGAGTTAGCATCAGGGGGGGTACTCAGCCTGTCATCCTCTGAAGGTCGGCGAAATGAGCACCAGTGTACTGTATTATCCCTGCAGGATCGAAGGCGACTAAGGGTTGGTGTAGGAAGGGCATCCGTCGAAAAACATTGTCACAAGAAAGGGTACCATGATTGGAGCCCGCAAAAAGCTGACCCTGCTCAGGGATAAAGGCTTTAAATGGTGTGATGATGACACAAGGATTGGTATTCCTGTCAGTGAAGCAACAGGTCTTACATTCTAGTGTTGATGAGTTTTGCTTAAATGATTGTTTTTGTTTCAGGTGTTATGTGAAGGTAAGGTGAAGTCCGAGTTTGCGATGACTCGTTCCCTCAACATGAAGGTGTTGAACACAACATATTCTACTCAAAAGATACAAACAAAGATGTCTTAATGAGATTGTTTCTCGAGCATTCCCTTGTTTCTCTCAGGAGTGTGTGACTCAAACACCCAGTTCGTTATAAACCAAATTAATATTCACATTGAAACATCACGTATTCACAGAGATGTTCGGGGTAAACGTGCACAGAGCGAGCGGTTGTGAGGGAATCGCTCGTTACCAACAAGTAATCCGATAATGGAGAGATCATGGTCACACACCATGGGACGATCGTTGTTTACACACAATGGGACGATCGTTTATTTACACACCATGGGACGATCGTTTGTTTAACACAATGGGACGATCGTTTGTTTAACACCATGGGACGATCTTTTGTAACACACCATGGGACGATCTTGTTTACACACAATGGGACTGATCGTTTGTTTACACACAAATGGGACGATCGTTTGTTACACACAATGGAGATACGTTTGTTACACACAATGGGACGATCGTTTGTTACACACCATGGGACGATCGTTTGTTTACACACAATGGATGATCGTTTTACACACCATGGGACGATCGTTTGTTACACAATGGGACGATCTTTTGTTTACACACCATGGGAGATCGTTTGTTTACACACATGGGACGTCTTTTGTTACACACAGGGACGATCGTTTGTTTACACACCATGGGACGATCGTTTGTTAACACACCATGGGACGATCGTTGTTTACACCAATGGGACGACCTTTTGTTACAACCAGGGACGATCGTTTGTTTTACACACCATGGGGCATCGTTTGTTTACACACAATGGGACGATCTTTTTGTTTACACACAATGGAACGATCTTTTGTAACACACCATGGGACGATCGTTTGTACCACAATGGGACGATCGTTTGTTTACACACAATGGGACGATCGTTTGTTTACACACAATGGGACGATCGTTGTTTTACACACAATGGGACATCGTTTGTACACACCATGGGACGATCGTTGTTTACACACCATGGGCGTCGTTGTTTACACACCATGGGACGATCGTTTGTTAACACACAATGGACGATCTTTTGTTAACACACCATGGGACGATCGTGTTTTACACACCATGGACGATCGTTGTTTACACACCATGGGACGATCGTTGTTTACACACCATGGGACGTATTGTTTACACACAATGGATGATCGTTTGTTAACACACCATGGACGATCGTTGTTTTTACACAATGGACGATCATTGTTTACACACCATGGGATGATCGTTTGTTTTCACACAAATGGGACGATCAATTTGTTTACACACCATGGGCGATCGTTTGTTTTACACACACATGGGACGATCGTTTGTTACACACAACTGGGATCGACGTTTGTTTACACACAATGGGACGATCGTTTGTTTACACACAATGGGACGATCTTTGTTTTTCCAGATTTTGATCAGAGCCTGAAGGTGGATGCTGAAATTGTGGATTGTCCCATCAATGGTAAGTGTGTGTGTGTGTGTGTGTCTGTGCGTGCGCGCGTGCGTCATTGGTTGTTATCTCCATAATTGCGGGTTTTAGGAGATGGAACGAAGCCCTCCCAGGACTCAAAGTATCTACGCCCGCTTCAGTAAGGGGTCACAGTTCATGGACCGAGTTGTTCAACTTTGGACTCTGTTTCGGATCGTCACCGAACCCCGGACTGTCTCCACTTGTGGTTCGTTTGTGGTAATATTCCTGGGGATGGTTTTCAAAATCTCAGTGGGGATCTTCTTTATTATTCCTGTTGCTCCAATTATCACTGGTGGTGCAATTTCAACACTGTTCAGCTTCCAAGATCTCTCAATCTCATTTTTGAGGCCCTGCTATTTGATCATTTTCCTGATTTCTGTATTATTTAAGCCAAAATCACTGGGTACTGACATCTCAATCAGCAACTCTGTCTTTTCCTTTTTGTTCCTGAGTACGACGTCCGGTCACAAGGCTTTGTTTTCGATGTTCACGCTCTATTGGATCACCAGGTCGTATGTGACCTTCAATGTTTTCAGTGATTGCTTTTGGTTCATTTTCCCACAAATTTTCTTGAAAGTGTTCACATCAGCTTTGTTCTGAATATGATGATGTGATGGACACATTCCGGTAATGGAGTTGGTGTGATCCTTGATCATGAAAGAAGAAGAACATCATCCTTGCTGTTTTGAGAGGAAAGGAAGGACTGTTCTTTTGCACCACAGAGTACTTTTTTGAGCTCTTGTTTTAGATGAGTTAATTGATCCTTTCACTCTCCCACATTGAACTCATGTCACATTGTTTGCAGGTGAAGGTCATCCAGTGAAGGCAGAACATTTCCAAAGTAACCTTCTTCAGATTTCCCAGGATGCATTGTGCAATGAGGGTGTAAAACAGGAACCACGTGATTCCTCTCCCAGAGAGCCGAGGAATGCTACTCATCTGCTCGAAGGTAATCGGAGCCGTGCACACAACACACACCACCGCTCTACTTGTTCTCTTTACGATGAAATGTTTCAATTTCAGATTGTACATATCAACAGATCATCCATTTCTATAATATGTGCTCACTCAGGTTTGTTTCTTTAACTAGGATATTTGATGTATTTAAGTACCAAACATGATTTTGTGTTCGGTTTAATGGTTCCTCACTGAGGATTGACCAGACTCAGGAAGCTAACATTTGTTCCTGCCCGGACTGAAAGTGAAAAGCAGGATTAAGCAATTGGTACATCACTTCTGTCTGTGTGTCCACAAACATTCGTTTATGATCGAGGAAGAACTTCATTTCAATTGAATGTTATATTTTGGACATGAATTGAACACCATACTTTGGCTCTGAATTTGTCCCGATTGCACTTGCGCAGAGAGGAGTGATAATACTTTTCTCTGTCTCCCTACCTAGCAGTCAAACAAAATTGGAAATCATTCCAAACTGGAAACTTACATGGGGAATGTGATATTGTTGTGGGCCGGGTATCGGTGGCGAGCACGACCGCTAGGTGGAGCAGTAGAGTCGGCTCCACCGAACACCCGCGAATTCAGATCGTTACCCTCGGATAACTCCGAAGGTACGGGTCCCTTACAGGACCGTGAATCGTCAATAAATCAACCGCGTGGGCACAGGGTTATTTCCAAACTTCAAAATACCTAGAGACCCACGTGGCGAGCTCCGAGGGATTCACACCCTCGACGGGGCTCGAACGGGACGAGTCTTAGCGTGTCGACCCGTGCGTACCCGAGCTGATGTTACGAGGTCCCGTAACCATCCCGAGTATTACATCTGCGCAGCAACGGCTTTTAATCACCCAACACGCACCGTGCATAACCAATGAAGGAAAGAACAAAGACGAGCTGAAAAATTTAACAATAGGGATATTTATTTACAATAATTGGGGAAGGAACACATAAAGGGCAGAGTTAAACTGACTATAAAGAATGCAAATCAATGTACAAGCAAAAGCACTTAACAGTTCCTACTTAACGACGGGCCCACAGACAGACGCACACCCAAAAGAAACGACATGGACCTTCCGCCTCGTGCGTTTGGCCGAGACGAGCGAACCAGGATAAGACCAGCCGCGTCGAGATGAGACAAAACCAGCGTCGAGATGCGACCAGACACAGCCTCGAGATGCGACAAGATCAGCGCCAGCGAGACGAGACGAGATCAGCGCCAGCGAGATGAGACGAGATCAGCGCAGCGAGATGAGACGAGATCACGCAGCGAGATGGAGACGAGATCAGCGCCAGCGAGCTGAGACGAGATCAGCGCCAGCGAGCTGAGACGAGATCAGCGCCAGCGAGCTGAGACGAGATCAGCGCCAGCAGACGCTGAGACGAGATCAGCGCCAGCGAGCTGAGACGAGACACGCGCCAGCGAGCTGAGACGAGATCAGCGCAGCGACAGACCTGAGACGAGATCAGCGCCAGCGAGCTGAGACGAGATCAGCGCCAGCGAGCTGAGACGAGATCAGCGCCAGCGAGCTGAGACGAGATCCGCGCCAGCGAGCTGAGACGAGATCAGCGCCAGCGAGCTGAGACGAGATCGCGCCAGCGAGCTGAGACGAAATCAGCGCCAGCGAGCTGAGACGAGATCACGCCAGCGAGCTGAGACGAGATCAGCGCCAGCGAGCTGAGACGAGATCAGCGCCAGCGAGCTGAGACGAGATCAGCGCCAGCGAGCTGAGACGAGATCAGCGCCAGCGAGCTGAGACGAGATCAGCGCCAGCGAGCTGAGACGAGATCAGCGCCAGCGAGCTGAGACGAGATCAGCGGCAGCGAGCTGAGACGAGATCAGCGGCAGCGGAGCTGAGACGAGATCAGCGCCAGCGAGCTGAGACGAGATCAGCGCCAGCGAGCTGAGACGAGATCAGCGCCAGCGAGCTGACGCGAGATCAGCGCCAGCGAGCTGAGAGAGATCAGCGCCAGCGAGCTGAGACGAGATCAGCGCCAGCGAGCTGAGACGACGATGAGACTCGCGCAGCGAGCTGAGACGAGATCAGCGCCAGCGAGCTGAGAAGAGATCACGCGCAGCGAGCTGAGACGAGATCAGCGCCCAGCGAGCTGAGCGAGATCAGCGCGCAGCGAGCCTGAGACCGAGATCAAGCGGCCAGCGGAGCTGAGACGAGATCAGCGCCAGCGGGATGAGAGCAGACGGGGCGCAATCCTTCTCCTCGCGCTCGTCCCAACAACCACCACACTTCTTTTTCAGGATGGAGGGGCTTCTTCTCCCGACCACTCGCCTCCCGATTGGTCGGACCCATCGTGCGTTTCCCTGGCTCCGCCCACCTCCTCACCTCTGGCCACGTGCCTAATGGCGATGGTGCTGAGTCAGAAACGGGGCGGGTGAGATGCTCACTCCTTGCCGATTGGCTGAGAGGGACGCCATGCCTATGTTAGGCTCCACCCACGCGCGCGCTTGCTGGCGAGCGCGCGAAGAATGCCACGAGCGTTATGGCGTCAGGATGGAGCGAAGGTGTTGTTGTTGTGATACGGGGTGTAAAAATGTAAAAGAAAACTCTAACTATCAAAATAACTTCGCAGCGCATGTATGTAATTCCCATTAGACACAGGTAGGGGGCCCTAACTATAAACACACACTTATTGAAATAACTAAGCTACGGGGACGGCTGTCTGTCTGTGTGCACAAGGCTTCCAAATTCGTAACAATATATATATATACTTTTTTTTCTCTTTAATGATGTCACAGGTGCCTTTGTTACGACGTCATAACTGCATACGTAGAATGCTACATCCAATCAGTATGAAAAAATTTCAGGGTCATCTTGGGATAAATTGCTCGACAGAAAAAAATATTTGATGATATCATCGGTTACGTGGTTCGGCAGCCATATTGTTTTTTATAAAACCTTCAAAAATATTCTTCTCTGAAACAGCTGAACAGATGGAGGTGAAACTTTACAGTTCTGACCAGCTATGCATAAGGAACGTAATGTTCCCATCTATGATGTCATAGCTCACATGATTTGGCAGCTATATTGGATTTACCTGAAAACCTTAAAAATCTTCTCCAAAACAACTGGACAGATCGAGGGGAAACTTCACGTGTTCTACAAAGCTTGGAATAAGTGTGTCTACCCTTAGGAGAGCTAGGAAACAACATCTTTCTAATCTCAAGTCTGAACTCCCGAACCTGTTTCCCTCCTCCAAATCCTGGTGGTGTCTGGTTAAGTCTGTTTCTGATGTATGTTCCCCCTCAATCCCTTCCCTTACCTCAAATGGCCGTGCAGCTGACATTGCACGTGAAAAGGCTGAATGCCTAAACTCTGTGTTTGCTTCTCAATCTTGTGTCCCAGACCCATCGCTTTCTGTACCCACCTTACCCAGTCACACCCAGCTGTTCCTGGACTCTGTGTCCTTTTCTTCTGACAAAGTGGAGAGTTTGCTGTCAAACCTCGACTCAGATTCTGCAACCTGTCCAGACGGCATCAGCCCACGTGTCCTAAAAACCTGTTCCTCTGCTCTTGCTCACCCTCACTCTGTTGTAGTCACCCTCTCATTTTCTCAAGGTCATCTGCCATCTGCTTGGAAATCAGCAAACATTACAGCCCTGCATAAAAAAGGTGCAAAAGCAGATCCCTGCAACTACAGACCAATCAGCCTGCTCCCAATCATCAGCAAGGTCATGGAATTCATCATCACTTCCAATCATCAATTTGGATTGAGACCAGGTACTCTATGCTGGACATGCTGCTTCTGCTTTCCCAACAATGGATGGAGATACTCAATGCCAGACATGAGATCAGAGCCATCTCTCTGGACAAATCACGTGCTTTCGATATGGTCTGGCACTCTTCCCTGCTCATCAAATTCTCTTCCTATGGTATCCAAGGCAATCTCCAATCATTGCTCGCAGACTTCCTCTCCTGTCGCAACCAACGTGTCACCCTAAATGGAGTTCTTTCATCCCCTCTTCCTGTCCAGGCTGGAGTTCCTCAAGGCAGTGTT
>CM068968.1:63704386-63736186 GCA_035128595.1 Eptatretus atami | reverse complement strand
ACCCCCCCGCACGCGGAATCCCCTGGTCCCTAAGTCCTCCCCCTCCCTTCTCTTCTCCCCCACCTTTCGCCCCTCCTTTTTTTTTGATTGTTTTCTGTTTCTCCCCTCCTTCCCCACCCAATACTTCGTCCCAAACAACCCCCTCCTCGTCCTTAGTTCGGACAATACCTCTACAGACAGACACGCCTCCTCCCCCCTCCTTCCCCTCCCGGGGGCACACAGAGACAACAGCGGTCTTGGTCGCGGCCCCACCGACCTCCGGCTTGCCTCCCGCCCTTCCGACGCTCTCCCCCGTGGTCCAGCGGCCCCCGTGCCCGCCAGGCTGGACAGTGCGGCGGGGTCACCTTCCTCTCTCACCTCCCCTTCCCTTTCCCCCCCTCACGCCGGGTTCCACCGCGCCTCTCGCTTCCCCTCTTGTTCTCTCCCCCCCCTTCCCGTCGACAACTGTGTTGGTGTCTCGCCCCTTCGGGCCTCGCCCACCAATTTTTCCCCGGTGCCTCCCCCGCTTCCTGGCTGGGACCCAGATGCTCTTGGCCGCCCGCCCCTCTGCGCTTCTCCCGCCGCTGGCACCTCCCGGGCCCTCCACACATACACGCGCCTCCCGCTCGCCTCACCCCCGGAGAAACGCTGCCCTCCCTGGCGCCTACCCCTGCCACGCACACAGTGGCCGGCTGGCCTCAACCGGCCCCTTTCCGCGGATCACCACACACACACACACACACACACCCGATGGCTCCTGCGCCCGACCGGGCCCCGCCCACTGCGGAGCGCACCCCCGTGCCCCCCTCCCGCTCTCAAAAACGGCCCACACACTGAGCACATCACCCCCGGCCGCACACGACACACAAACCGGGTCCCAATACCAGCGACCACACCCTTTCGGCCGCCACCGCTCCCCGCCCGTCCCCCGGGCTCATGCCCCCCCCCCGGTTCGCGCCCCTCCCACCCCCCCCCCCCGCCCCATCGCCTTTGTCACTTTCCCTCCCCCCCCCTCCCTCTCCTCCCTGACCCCCAGGGGTCCCTTGGGCGGGCGTCCCTATCCCCCCCTCCTCCCTCGCACACACTAGACACCTAACACCTCGTCCCCCCTCCCGCCCCGCTGGCCTCACCCCCTCCTACAACATACATACACATACACATCCCCCCTCTTCCCACCAAAACCCGCTGCCCTCTGCCCTCCTTCCCTCCCCCTACCCCTCCCTCCTCGTGCTCCACCCGTCGTCCCTCCCCTCTCGCCCGTTCCCTTTACCCCTCCGCTCGCTACTGCTTCCGTCCCCCCTCCCCTCCACTCTGTACCTGTCCTCCCTGTCCCCCCAAACACACACAAACCCCACACACACACCACATACACCCATAAACATACATACAGACTACCCCTCCTCTCCTCTCCCTTCCACCGAGCTCCCTGGGGCCTTCCACCCCTCCCCTGCCGTCGATCTCGCCTCCACCTACACACACATACACACACACACCTCGCTGGCTCTGTGCCCTGCCCGGGGTTTCCCCCTTGCCGGGCCTGCCTGTATACCCCACCCCAGCAAAAGAACCGCGCGCTTGCCTTTGTCCCTTTTTCTTTTTCACATTTTGCGGGCCTAACCACCCGCGCGCACACCACGCCGCTCAGTACAGCCCTTGCCCCTTCCCGTGCCGTCCTGCCCGCTAGCCCAGCCGTCCACTTCGTCCCAGGCCGGTCCCCTCCCGCCGGGGCTTACCCACATACACCAGCATACACACCCGTGCCGCCCTGCCGTCACCGTGCGCCCCCCCCCCCCCTCGCCCTCCGCGGGCTCCCACCAGACACCCTGTGTCTGACCGTGGCCCCTCCCCCCGCTCCGCGTGGCGCCCCCTCCGGTCCCCCTCCGTTTCCCTGCCTCCCCTTTGTCCAGCTACCACCGCGGCTTCGCCCCCTCCCCCGCGTGCGTTTCCGGCCGGCTTCCCTAAACGCGCCCGCGCCGCCCTCGTGGCGGCCCTCACAAGATGCGTTGCCCGGAACCCCGCCCCTCGTCGCTCCGCTGCTAAGGGATAAACACACAGAGACAGCAGAGACATAACACACGCCCCCGCTCCGAGACACAACTACAGGACCACCATATAGATACACTACACACATAGATCCCGTCGTCGTCTCACTTCCCTCCCCGCACATCACAGACATGATATACACACCGCTCCTCCACCACACCATATCCCTTCCACACTACACATCAACACAGAGACAGACCGCGGCACAGCTCACACACAGCTGCCGCCCGTCCTCTCCTCCCTCCCAGACAACACACAACCGCGTCTCCCTTGCCCTCGTCCGTTCCCTCCGCCTGCCACACTCACCCGCCCCCTCCCCCTCCCCCGCGGGGGGCCTCCCCGCGTGTCCCTCCCCCCCGTGCTCCTCCCCCCGGCGTGCTGGCCGCCCGCCTACATTCGGACCCCTTGCCCCCACACCTCCCCACCGGGCTCGCCACCCCCCCTCGGGGCCACCCACCACTTTCCCCCCCCCCCTCGGATAGACCCCCTGGGGCTTCGTGTCCCACAGAGCGATACGGGCCTCTATCCCACCCCCCGCATACGACGGCCCCTGTCTACCGCCCCGCCCTCCCTCCAGCGACGCTCGCCCCGCCCTCGCCTGCTCGTGCGTCGCATCCGGGGCTCCTCCCTCCCCTAGTTCTGGCGCGCCCTTCCGCTGCTTCGCCCCGGGTCCCGCCCCCTTCTGCCCCCCCCTCCTCGTCCTCCAACATCCCTCTGTAGTGTGCGTGCTGTCTTTCACAAAAACCCGTCTTCCCGTGATCGTTTGCTCCTTTCCCCCAAGTCCCTCATCCCAGATACATCCATCATATATACATTCCTTTGCGCTCACAACACAAACACCATAGTGTCTCTTCGTCTCTGCTTCTTTCCTGGCGTCTTTCCTTCTACTATTCCGTCGGTCCCCCTTCGCTTTCTCCTTACCGTCGCTCCCGTTCCTTCCTCGTGTTTCCCTCCTTGTGCTCTTTCCCGCTCATACCCGCCCTCTCACTTAGCCTTTCCGTCTTCCTTGTTCTTTTCTCTCCCTCACACACATACACTATATACCATCGTGTCTCTCTCCCTCGTGCCCGCTACCCGCTTCTTTTGTCCTCCACGCCTCCCCTGCGGGCCTCCCCCCGTTGCACACACACATACCCCGCTCGTTCGCTCCCCCCGTGGCGTCGTCCACATACAGCACTACACACACTCCTTGCCTTCCTGCCGCCTGCCGGCTGGCCCTCTTTGCTGCCTCTCCCCGCCTTTTTCTTTCTTCTTCTCCTCGCCTTTGTATCCTTTTCGTTTTCCTTTCGGTCCCTTTGTGCGTCTTCGTCCTCCCTTCGCTTTTCTCTTTCGTTCTTCCCCTGCTTCCTGCCCGCCTGGCGCCTCGCTGGGCCCTGTCGGTCCCCCCTCGGACTGACGCCGCTTCGGCCCGGCTCGGGGGTTTTTGGCCGGCCGGGGGCGGGGCGGCTGTCCTCCCCGCGGCTCTCTGCCGCTGCGCCCCCCTTTTCGGGTTCTGGGTTCGTTTGGGGCCTTTCCTCCTGCCCCCTCCGCCTTTCTGCCCGGGGTCTCCCTCTGGCCCCTGGTTCCTCCCTTCCTCTTCCCCCTCCCTCCTCCCCCGCTCCGCCCCTCGCTGCGCCTCCCTTCTTTCTCGTCCGGGTTCCTTTGGCCTCCGTCTGGCGGGCCTCGGGGGTCGCTCCTCTCCCCCCTGGCCCGATTCCCCGTGCCTTTTTCGCTTGGCGGCCGCGCGCGTTTGTCTCCACCCTCCTGCCCCCGTGTTGCCCCATCGCTGCCCCGGCGCGGCGTGCGCCCGGCCCCGTGCCTCCGCCTCGCGCCCGCGCCCCCCGGCCGGCCCATTCTGTCGTGCCCCTCTCCGGCCTCCCGGCCGCGCTCGTCCCGGTGGGCCTTTCGGCCTCCCCCCGCTCGTGCCCCTCCCCCCGAAAATCTGGGCTCGGGTTGTTCGCCCCCTCGCCTCCGTCCGTCCCCTCGGCTGTCCCCCGGGGCTCGCCTCGCCGCCGGTCGCCTCCGGCCCGGGCCGCTTCTCGCGGTCCGTTCCGTCCTCTCCGGGCCTCCCGCGCGGTGTTCTCGTCGGCCTCGCGCGGTTCACTCTTCTCGGCGTATTCCCCCCCGCCCCGTTCCGTGCCGCCCGCTGGCGCTCCCCCGGCCCGGGCCGCCGCCCCCCGGGGCCCCCTTCCCCCACGCCCTTCTTCCCCCGCCCCCGGCGCGACCCCCCTCTCGGCCTCCTGCCCACCTCTCCCTCCCCCCCTTCTGCCCCCCCGCCCCTGTCCCCCCCCGCCCCTGCCGCTCTCCCCCGCTCCGCGCCCCCCCGCCCCCTTTCCCCGTTTTCCTTTCCCGCCGGGCGCCCCCCCGTCCCCCGCCCCCCCCGCCCCTGGCCGTGCGCCTTCCTGTTGCCGTCGCGCCCGTCTCGCCGCCGTCCTCGCCGTGGTCCCGCTGGCCGCGCCTCCGTGCCCTGGCGTGTCGGCGCGTCCCTCCTGCGTGCCTCGCGCCGGCCCCTGTTGCCCCCTTCGCTCCCGGCCGCGTGTTCGCGCTCTCCCGCGCGGCTCGCGGGGGGGGGGGCCCCCGTGGCTGCCGCCGTCGGCGCCGGGCCTGGCGGCCGCTCCTTCCCGCGCGGGGGTCTTGCCCCTGCCCCCCCGCCGCCGGGCACGCGGCCTCCCGGCCCGCCGCCGGCCGCACGCGCGCGCGCCCGCGCCCCCCGCCGCCCGCGCCTCGCCCCCCCCGCGCCTCGCCCCCCCTCGCGCTCCGCCCCCGCTTCGCCCAGTCCACGACTTTTTCTACCGGCGTCCGCCCTGCCGCTCCGCCCCGTTTGCTCCCCCCTTTCCGGCGCTTGCGCGCCCTGGGGTCTCGCCGCGGGGCGGTTCCTCCTCCCTGGCCGCGTCCCCCGCGCCTCCCCCTGGGGCGCCCGCTGCCCCCCCGCTCTCCTCCCCCGCGCGGCCCCATGGCGCCCCGGCGGCCCCCCCGCGCGCCCTCGCGCTCTCCTTGCGCCCTGTTTGCCGTTCGGTTGCCCTCCCCGCTCGGGCCCGTCCCCCCGCCTCCCTCCCACGTGTCGCCGCCCGCTGCGCTCCCCTTCCCTGTCCCTCTCCCCCCGGGTTTGGGCTCCCTTCCCCTGTCCTTCGCGCTCTCTCTCCCCTCGGCCCCTGCCTGGTGGTTTTGCGCTTTCCCCCGCCGTCCCCTCTCTCTCTCTCTCCTCTATCTCTACTCCCTCTCTATCTCTCTCCTCTCCTCGTCTCCCTCTCTCTTCTCCTCTTCTCCCTCTTCTCTGTTCCCTTCTTCTTGTTCCGCCTTCGCGCCCCCCGGCGTGCGCCCGCGCCCGCTTTTTCCCTCCTCGTAGCCGCTCGCCCGGCCGCTCCTCCTCGTGCCTTCCGGCCCCCCGACGGCCCCGCCCGGGTGGGTCTTCCCCCCTCCTGGCCTCGCCCTTTCTCCCCGCGCCCCCTCGGTCCTCTCGCCGCCTATCGCTCTCCCCCCGTCCCTGCGCGGGTCGCTCCCGGGCGCCCCGTCCCTCGGCGCCGGTCGGCTTGGCCCCGCCCGCTCCCGCGGTCCGTTCGTTCTGCCGTGCTCCGCGCGGCGTCTTCTCGCCCCGCCTCCGCCGCTTCCGCTTCTTTCCCGGGTCTTTCCCCCCCCTCCTTTCGCGCGACTGCCTACTGGGCGTTCCCCCTGGCGCCCCGCCCCGGCCGCCCGGTCCTTCCCCCTTCTTAATCCCCCCTGCCTCCTCTCCCGCCCCTGCCCCCCTGCCGTTCTTCCGCCCGCTCCCGCCCCCCTCCTGCCCGGGCCGGGGCCCCCGCCGCGCCCGGTGCCCGCCCTCCGCCCGTCTCTCCGCCCTCTCTCGTCCTTCCCAGTTTTCCTTCCCGCCCGGCGCCCCCCACCTCACTCCCCGCCCGGCCCCGGCCCCCCTCCCGCCGCGGGCCCCGCCCGGGTCCGTCGCCCTTTCTGGCGTGGCGCCTGGTTGCCCGCCCGGCCCTCCCCGCGCCCGTTGCCGGTTCCCTGCCCCCTCGTGGGGTGCGCTGGTGGGCGGCCCTCTGTCCGGCGCTCTCCTCCCGGGTGCGCGTCTGCGTGGCCGCGCTGCCCCCGCCGGCGCTCCCCGTCCCCTGTCCTTTGCGCCTCGCCCCGGCCCCGCCCCCCCCCCCCGCCTTGGCGCGCCCCCGGCGCCGGCCCCGCTCGCCCCCCGCCCCCCCCCTGCCGCGCCGCCGCCCCCCGTGCACCCCCCGCGCCGCCCCCCCCTGCCCGCCCCCGCCCCCACCTGGTGCCTGCGCGCCCTTCTCTTCCTCAGTTCCCCCGCCTCGCTCCTCCCCGTTTTCGCATCCGCCCCCATTCCCTCCTGCGGGCCGCTTCGCGCCGGGGCGTTCCTTCTCTCCCCGCCTCCCCTCCCCGCCCCGCCCCCTGCCCGCCCGCGCTCCCGCTCGGCGCGCGGCCACCCCGGCGGCCCTCCCTGCGCCCCCGCTCGCGCGTGTGTGGTTTGGTTTGTGGCGCGGGCTGCCCGTTGGCGTAGTGGGGCCCGCGTGGTTCGGTGCTGGCGTCCTTGTGGTTGGCGTTTGTTGTGCCGCGGTTGCTGCGCGTGCTGTTGGTGTTGGTCCCCCCTCCCGCTTCCGTCCCGGACCCCCGGCTCTCTCCCCGGCTCCGCCCTGTCCCCACCGCTCCTTCCCCTTCCCCCCCGTGGGCCCTCTCCCTGCCCCGCGCCTTCTCGCTCTCCTGCCCCCGGCCTTCTGGTGTTCTGCGCTTCCCCCGCCCGTCCCCTCTCTCTCTCTCCTCTCCCGGGGGCTGCCCCCGTCGTTCCGCCGTCCTGCCTCCCGTCCCTCCTTCCTGTCTCCTACTTTTGATCGCACCGTCCTCTCTTATCTTCTCTCTCTCTCTCTTCCCTCTCTCTTCTCCTCTCATCTCTCTCTTCTCCTCCCCGCTTGCCCCCTCACCCTCGGCTCGCCCGGTCCCCGCTCCCTCTGCCCTTGCTGTGGCCCTTTCGCGGCCCTGCCGCCCCTGTTTGGGCCGTCTTGGCGTTCC
This sequence comes from Eptatretus atami, assembly GCA_035128595.1. Taxonomy (NCBI): domain Eukaryota; kingdom Metazoa; phylum Chordata; class Myxini; order Myxiniformes; family Myxinidae; genus Eptatretus; species Eptatretus atami. The sequence continues at coordinate 63,729,178 of CM068968.1, read as the reverse complement.
CTCGTCCCCTTTGCCTTTGCCCATGCCGTCTTTTGTCCTTCCCCGGTCTCCGGCTGTCGTCGCTCCCCGCTCTGTTGTCCTGCTCTCCCCGTGCCTGTGCCCTGGGCTCGGCTAGTCTATCTTGTCTCTCTCTTCTTCTATCTCTCTCTCTCTCTCTCCTCTTCTCTCTCTCTCTCTCACTCTCTCTTCCGCGCTGGCCTCCCTCCCTCCCCTCGCCTCCCCCTGTCCTCTCGTGGGCCCCCCCCCCTGTTCTCCCCCCCTCCACGCCCTGTTCTCCCCCCGCCTCCCGCCCCGTTCTTCCCCCCGTCCGTCCCGTGCTTGCCTTCGGTGGCTGGTTCCTGGTTTCCCGCGCTCCCGGCTCATCCGTGGCCTTGGTCTTCCCCTCCGGTGGTGTGGCCCGGCGCTTGCCCTGTGCTCCCTTGCTGGGTCGCTGGCGGCTGCTCCCGCTCCCGCCCCGTTTCTCCTTCCTTGTGCTCTTGGCATCGCTCGGTTTCCTTTTGCGTGTTCCGTCCGCCTTGTGCTCACCCTTCGCTCGCCCAGCCCTGTCCCCACGTGTCCCTTGCCCTGTGTGCCCTTTCTCGCCTCTTGTGGCCGGTGGTCGCGTTTTCTCCCCTTTCCGTCTCCCTCCTGGTGGCGCTTCGCTTCCCCTCCCCCCTCTTTTCCCCTCCATCGTTTCTCTTCCGTCCCTCCGTCCGTCCTTCCGTGCCGTGCTTCTCCTTCCCCCTGGCTGGTCCCTCGCGTTTTCCCTTCTGTCTCCGCCTCCTCCCCGCCGCGCCCCTGTCCCCTTTGTCCCTTCCTTTCCTTTGTTTCCCTCCCTTCCCCCTCTGCCTTTCTCCCTTGGGTGCTCTGGCTCCACTCCCCCTCCTGCCCCCTCTCGCTGTGCCCGGTTTGTGTGCCCCCTTGTTTCCCCCCCTCCCTGTCGGTGTGCCCCTGGCTACTCTGCGCGTGTCCCGCTCTCGGCTCCCTCCCCCTCTGCCCCGGGGCCTCGGCCGACCCGCCGCCTTTCCCCCGCTCCCCTGTTCCCATCGCCCCTGGTGCCCCGCGAGCCGCTGCCGGCTTCCGCTGCCCCTCGTTTATCTCCGGGGCTTCCTGCCGTCCCCCCGGCCGCATCCTCTTCCCTCCTACCCCGGGCCCCTCCTGCCGCGCTCCCCCTCCTCCTTCCCCCGGCCCGCCGGCCCTCCCTTCTTCCTCCTTGTGGCCCTGGCTCCGTCCCTGTCCTCTTCCGCCTCCCCTTCCTCCGTGTCCTTGGTCTGGGCCTCTTGTGCCCTCCTGCTCGCCTGACCTTCTGTCCTCCTCTTCCCCCTCCTCCCCCCGCTCTTCTCTTTTCTTTTTTCCTTCTGGCCCTGCCCCCCCCCCCCCCCCCCCCCCCCCCCCCCCCCCCCCCCACCCCCCCCTTCCTCCTCCTTGCCGCTTCCCGGCTTGGTCTCCTTTCTTTTCTGCTCCTCGATGCCGCCCCTTGTTCCTCGCTCCTCTCGTGGCGCTGCTCTCGCCTTTTTCCCTCCCTCCTGTGCTTGCGGGCCCTGGTCGTGCTGCGTCCTCCCCCGGGTTTCCTCTTTGCCCCTTTGCCCTGTGCCCTTTCCTCCCCGGCCTCGTCCCGCCCCCTCCCTTTCTTGTCGCCTTGGTGGCCCCTTCTCTCTGGTGGTGCCTCTTCGCCCTTCTTGGCTGCTTCCTGTCCTTGTCTCTTCGCTTCTCTGGCCTTTCCCTTCCCGCTCCCGTCTTGTCCTCGCGCCCGTCTGTCCGTTTCCTTTTTTGCCTTCTCCGGGCCCCCCGCTCCGGCTGCTCCGCTGCCCCTTCGCCGGCCCCGCTCCTCTCGAATGCCTGGTCCCGCCTTGCCCGCTCGTTCCGGTCCCTGCCTTTCCGGCGGTCCCCCTGGCGCCTTCTCCCCTTTCTTCCCCCCTCTTCTTCCCGCTCACTGCGTCCGCCTTGCTCCCAACCTTTGGGTCCTCCCTTCGGCCCGGGTCCGCGTGTTCCCTTGTGCCCGCCGCCCCCTCCCACCTGCCCAGGCCGTGTGTCCCCTGGCGGTCGGCCCTCCTCCCTCTTGTTTTCCCGCCCCCCCCCTCCGCCTGCCCCCCTTTCGGTTCCCCTTCCGGCCCGGGTCTCTTGCTGTTCCTTGCCGCGTCCTGCTGCTTTCACGTGCCCCGCCGTGTGTCCCCTGGCCTGACTGTTCCCCCTTTTTGGGGCCCATCGCTTCTCTTCTTCCCACCCCTTCGCACCCCCTCCGCCTGCTCCCCAGGTTTGCGTCCCCCCCGTGGCTCCCGTCCCGTCCTCCTTTCCCCCCCCCCCCCCCTCTCTCTCTTGTCTGTTCCTGTTTTCTGTCGGCCTTGTTCTTTTCCCCCCCTTTCCGTTGTTTTGTTTTTTCCCCGTGTGTTCTTTCCTTGGTGTTGCTGCCTCGCTGTTTGCCCTTTCCTTGCCCCCTCTCCTCCTCCTGCCTTTCTTCTGCCCTCTTCCCGCGCCCTCCGCGTCGTCCCCTCTTTTTTTTTTCTTCCTTTTATTGTCTTGTTACCTTTTCCTTGTCTCGCGCCATTCCTTCTTGTCTGCTGTCTGCCTCCGTTTTTCCTTTCTTCTGTCGTTGTCCCTTCGTCTTTCTGCCGCCCTCTGCGCCTGTGGTTCTCCTCTTCCGTGCGCCCGTTGGTTTTGCGTCGTTTTTGCCTTTTCCTTCCCTCCTCCCCCGTCCTCCTTTTTTTGTTCCCCTCCTCCCCGTGCCTCCTGCCCCGCCTCCCCTTTGCCCTCCGGGGGGGGCCGGTCTGCTTCTCCTCCCCCTCCCCCTGCTCCTTTCCCCCTCTTTTCCTCGGCGCTTCTTCTTTGGCTCCGTCCCCCCTTTCCTCCTTTTGCTTCCGTGCCCCTCTTCCCTCTCTCCTGGGCTGTTGCGCTCTTCTTCCCGCCTCGCGACGGTGCTCCGTCTCTCTCCTTTTCGGCCTCCCTCCTCCTGCTTCCGGGTGGCTGCCCCCGCCCTTGGCTCCGCTTCGGGGGGCTGTGTCCCTTCTTGCCCTCTCTCCCGCTTTGTCCTCGTTGGGCCGTTTTGGTTCTCCCCCCCCCTCGCGCTTCCGCGCGGGGTCATGGGGTCGGCTCCTTTCCGGCGGCCTTGGTGTGCCTTCCTTGCTGTCCTTTCCCTGCCTGCCCATGCCGTCCTGCTTTCCTGCCCCTCGCCCTTGTCCGGCTTTTCTCCGGTGTGGCCTTTTTGTTGCCCCCGTGCGGGGCCGCCGGCCCTCCCTCGCCCCCGCCCCCTTGTCGGGTTTCTCTTGTCTGCCATTTTGTCTGTCGCTCCCTTTGCTTGCCTCCTCCTGCCTTGTTGCCGAGCGCCCCCTCTCGGCCTCCTCCTGTCCCTGTCTATTTTTTTCTGTTGCGCTCGCTTTGCCCGCCCCCGCCCGTCCTTGTTGCCCCCGGCCCCCCTGTCGGGTCTTCTGTCGTCTGCCCTCTTTGCTGTACTCTTCCCTGTTGACGCAGCGGTGCCGCCTTGCGCCCCGGCCCGTCTCGGCCTTCTCCCTGTGTGTCTCGTTTATGTCGCTGTCCTTGTGTGCCCCCTGCTGCCCTTTGTTGCCCCCGCCCCCTTGTCGGGGTCTCCCCTGTGTGTCTCTTGCTGTCGCTGTCCTTGTGTTGCCTGCGGCCGCTTTGTCGCCCCGCGCCCTTGTCGGGTTCTCTCCTGTGGGGTTTTTTCTGTTTCCCCCCTCCGCCGCCTCTGTGCCGGCCTTCCTGCCCCTGGCCCTTGTGGCGGCTCTCTCTGCGTGTGTCTTTTTTGCTGTTGGTGCTCTCTTTGCTGCCCCATGCCCTTTGTGCCCCAACGCGCCCTTGTCGGGTTTTCTCTCGTGTGTGTTTCTTTGCTGGTCTTTCCCGCGTGCTCGGTTCTGGCCGGCCTTCCCCCCGCCCCTTTGTGGCTTCCTCTCGTGGTTTTCTCTCTCTCTTCTCTCCCGTGGTGGCCTTTGTGCTGCTGTGCCTCCTGCCGCTGCCTTCGTGCCCGCCCTGGACCCCCGCCCCCTTGCCGTGCTTCTCTCCTGTGTGTCTTCGTTTGCTGTCGCCTGCCCTGCGCTGCCCGCGTGCCGGCCTTCCCGCCCCCGGACCCCTTGTACCGTTTCTCCCGTGTGTGTTTTTTTGATGTTCCGGTTCCCTTGCCGTCGCTTGCGCCCCCGCTTGCTCCCCCCGCGCCCGTGCCGGGCCCTCTCTGTGTGTCTTCGTTGCGTGCTCCCCCTGGGCTGCCCGCCTGCCCCTTTGCTGCCCGGCGCCCCTTGTCGGGCTTGTCTTCTGACCTGGCTGTTTCTGTCTGCCCCCCATCCCCCGCCTCGCCCTGCCTTCCTGCCCTCCGGCCCCCTTGTCGGGCCTCTCCTCCTGGTGCTGTTTTGCTGTCGTGCTCCTCTGCTGCCGTGGTGCAGTCCGTGCCCCCCCGACCCCTTGTCGGGCTTCTCTCTCTGTGTGGCCTTTTGGCTGTTTTGCTCCGCTCTGCTGCCGCTGCGCCGGCCTTGCTGCCCCCCGTGCCCTGTCGGGCTTTCTCCCTGTGCCTCCTCTGCTGTCGCTTCCCATGCGCTGCGCGCGTGCGCTTTTCCTGCCCCCGGCCCCCTGTCCCCGTCCCTTCCTGTGTGTCTTCTTTGCTGTCTCCCCCCCTCCGCCGCCCCTGTGCCCCGCCTTGCTGCCGTGCCCCCTTGTGTGGCTTCTCTCCGGTGTCCCGTTGCTGTCGCGCTCCCTCCGTTGCCGTGTCCCCCTTGTGGCCCCCGCCCCCCTTCGTCGGGGCTTTTTTCCTGTCTGTTCTTTGCTGCTCTTTCCCCCGCTCTCCTCTGCGCCCTTTTGCCCCCCCCCCTTGTGTCGTTTCTCCTCTGTCTGTGTGTTTTTTGCTGCCCTTTTCCCCCGGGCTCCCCTTTGCACCCCTTTTGCCCCCCGGCCTTTGTGTCGCTTCTCTCCCCGTGTGTTGTTCTTTGCTGCCCTTCCCCACCCCTCCCTCTTGCGGCTTTTTGCCCCACCGCACCCTTGTCTTTCTTCCTGCCGGCCCTTTTTGCTGTTTTGCTCCCCCTGATGCAGCCGCCCCTCCTTGCTGCCCCGTACCTTGTCCGGCTCCCCTCCTGTGTGTGTAACCTTTTGCTTCTCTCCCGCTGCCCAGGCGGGCCGTCCCTTCTTGGCTCCCGCCGCCTGTTTGCTTCTCCCTTCTGTTGCTGTCCTCGGCTTCCTTGCCCCTTTCTGCCCGTTTTTCCTCTCCCCTGCTCCCTTCGTTCTGTCTCGCCCCCCCTACCGTGGTGCTTCCCGCCCCTTCTGCGTCGCACCCTTGGCCCCGTTGGTTCCCCGCCCTTTTCTTTTGTTCTCTGCCCGCCCTCCCTTCCCCCCCCGTGTCACTCCCTCCCCCTTCCCCGCCCCTCTCGCCTCCTCTCTTTTTTTCTTGGCCCCCGCCCCCCGCCCGGTGGGGGCCCCCTTTCCCCCGCGTGGTCCCTCCGCGCCCCCCGGCTCTTTGCCCTCCTTCCCCCCTCTCTCCTCCCCCCCGCCCCACCCCCCACCCCCCCTGCTCCCGGCCCCTCGGCGCCCGCCCTCCCTCTCTGGTTTCACCTTCTCTCGGTGCTCCTCCTCTCCTTGCCCGGGGCCTCCCCTCCCTCCCTTCTGGCTGCTCTGGTTGCCGCGGTTCTTTTGTCTTCTCTGTCTTGTCTGTCTCTCTTGTTCCGCCTTGGCCTTCCTCGCCCCCCCTCCCGGTTCGTTTCGTCCGCTTGTCGCTCCGTGCTGTTCCTCGCTCGCTCCCCTCCCCTTGTTTCCCTTTGCCCTTGCTTCGCTTGCGCTGCGGCTGCTTTCCTCGTTCGGGCCGCCCCCCTGGCGCCGTCCCTCCCCTCTTTTGCGCCGCGCCGCCGCCCCTGCGTCCGTCCCCCCCCCCCCCCCGTGTTCGCGGGGGCTGGCTCCGCGGCGCTCGTCCTCGCGGATTGTGGGGGCGGGGGTGCCCCGGCTCCCGCGGCCCTTTTTTCTTTGTTCCGGGCGCCTCCCCCCGCGTTCGTGCCCGCGTCGCCGTGCCCGTCCCGTGCCCCGCCTCCCCCCCTCGCGTCCCCGCGTCCGTGCCAGCGTCCCGTGGTCGGGCTGCGTTGTGGGCTTGCGCTCGTGGGAGTCCCGTGCCGCGTTGTGTGCTTGCGTCCCGTGGGCGGGTCCTGCTTTTGCTTCGGGCCTTGGGGGCGTCGGGCGGCCCCCCGCCCCCGGCGCTGCTGTGCCGTCCGGGCGTCGCGCCGGCGCCCGCGCGCTGGCGGCGCCGCTTGGCCTGCTGTGTCGCGCCCCCGCGCGTTCTGTGCGCGCGCCGGCGCGCGCTCGCCTGCCCCCCGCCGGCCGGTCGCCCGTGGCTCCGCTCGCTGCTGTGCGGGCCGGCGCCTCGTGGTCGCCCCCGCCCGCCCCGTGGGGGCCGGTCCCTGCCCGGTCTTCGTGGGGCCTCGTCGGTCTGCCCTCCCCCGCCCTCCGCCCCCGCGGTCCGTCTGCCCCCTTGCTTTGCTGGGGTCTTTTTCCCTGCTTTCTTCGCCTGCCTGTTTGTGGCGCCGCGTCCGCGTCGTCCACCTGTGTGCCTGGTCCTTCCTCTCTTGCTTCTCGCCCGGTTGTCGTCTTTTGTTGCTGTTCCTTGCCTCCGTGTTTCTTTACTACCGTCCCGTGTCCTGTCCCCCTGATCGCTGCCGTCCTGTCGCCCATGCCTGCCCCTTTCGTGTGTTGGGCGTCGCCCGCCGTGGTTTGCCGCCTCGGGGGCCCTTTGGCCGCTCGGTTCTCGCGCTTCCCGCGCTCGGCCTCCGCCCCTGCCCCGCTCCGCCTCGGCGTTTTTCGTCCGCCGCTCGCGAGGGTGCCTCCCGGTCGTGGCTCCGTGTCTTTCGGTCCCTTGCACTTGGCCCTCGCCCTCCCCCGTGCTCTGCCGCTGGCAGTTTCCTTCTTTTCCCCGGCCCCGTCGCTCGCGTTCTCCGGGCGGCGCTCTCTTCTTCCCGGCCGCTCGGTCGGGCAGACTCGACTTGCCGCTCGTTCCGCGTCGGTGGCGGCCGCGCCCCCGGCCTGTCCCACTCTCTCTCTCTCTCTCTCTCCTCTCTCTCTCTTTTTGCTCCTGCCCCCCTGGCCCTGTTGCGCGCCACCGGGGGCCCTCCCGCTCTTGCTCGCGCGCTTTTCCCCCTCTCCGCGCCCCTGCCCCCGTCCTCGTGTCCTGCTCCACGGCGTGTCGGTTTTGTTCCTGCCCCTCTTCCGGTGGTCCCCGGTCCGCGTTGGTCTCCGGCCTTGTTCCTGCGCTTCCCGCTCCCCTTCTCCCCGTGTTCGCGTTTCTTTCTCCTCGGCCCTGCTTTCGGCCGTGGTGGCCTCTCGCTCTCCCGCCTGCGCTGCCCCGCTTGCGCGCGCCCCCCGCGCGCTCGGCGCCGGCGCTTCCTCCTCTGTTTCCTCTCCTGTGTCGTGCCTCGTTCCCCTCTGCGGCTGTGGCCTTGGCCCCCTGCGTCCCCCTTCCACAGGCTTTCTGGCCCGGGCCGTGCTGCTGTTCCTGCTGGTCCCCTCCCCTTTCTCTTGTGTTTGTGTGCTCCGTGCTGGTCTATCTTCCTTTCTTTTTTTTGTCCTCCTTGTCGCGGCTCGTTGCGGGCTCACCACCCCCGCCCCGCCGGGGGCCTGCGCCCCGCGGGCCGGCGTGGGCCGCCCCCCGTGGGGCCCCGCGCCACTCTGGCCCGCTCCACTCTGGTCGCCCTCCGACCCCCCCTTGTCTCCCCCGCGCGATTCTTTCTCCGCGCCTCCGGACTGCTGCGCTCCTCCGTACTCCCGCGCCCGCGGCCCCGCCCCCTTTGCTCCTTCCCGCCCGCTGGGGTCCCTGCCGCCCGTGGCGCCTCCTTCCGGTCGCGCGCTGCTGCCTGGCCCGTTCCTTCTCCCCTTGTTGTTCCCCCTGCCCCGCCTTCGCTTTTCCGCTCGCGCCTGCGCCCCCGTTGGCCGTCACTCCGGTGCCCCACCCTGCCCCTCCGCTTTCTTTTGTCCGGGTTGCGCGGGGGGGTTGCTTGGCGCGTTTTTGTCCCTCTTGTCCTCCCTGCCCGCTGGTCCGGCCCTTGACTCCCCCCTTCCTTCGGCCCTCGGCCCCCCCTTTTGCCTTTTTGCTGCCCCCTTCCGGTTGGCGTTCTGCTGCTTGCGTTGTTCCTTGCCCACCCCTTCCGGCAGGTCACCCTCCCTGTGCCGCTTTCTGCGTTGCTTCTGCCGGGTTTCCCGCGGCGCTCCCTTTTCCCCCTTGCGGTGCCCCTCCCTTGTTCCGCCTTCGTTTCGTTCTTTCCCCTTGTGGGGCCTCCCTCCGGCCCTCCGTCTGCTCCGCAATCTACTTTCCTGTCCCCCTTGCTCCCCCCGGTTTTCCCCCCGTTGGCGTCCCCGGTCCGTCCAGTGGCGTCCCTCTGCGCCCCCGGGCCCGGTTCCCCAGGCTTTGCCAACCCTGCCTTCCGCCCTCCTGCTTGCGTGTGCCCGGCTTCGGCTTGCCGCCGTCCTTCTTGCTGTGTGCTGTCCGCGCGTCGTTACGGCTCGTTCGCCTTCCCCCCTTTTGCACTGATTTTGGCCCCCTGTGTGCGGACCCCTGCCCGCTTTTCCCAGCACCGTGGCTTCCTGCGCCGCTCGCCAGTTCCCTTTGTGGGCTTCGTGTCTGCTTCCGCGCGGGCTGGCCCCGGCCCGTGCCCTCGCCCCGCGCCTTGCCCCGTCCCCCTGCCCGCTCTGACTGCCGCCTCCCCCCCGGGCCTTTCTCTTGGTGCTCCGGTTTTGGTTGTTGCTGCTCCTTGGTCGGTCCCTACCTCCCCCCCGGTCTTGTCTGTTTGTGTGGGGGTGGGCGGGGTGTTCGGCTTCTTCCCACTAGCCCGCTCGGCCTGTGTAGCGTCGTCTGTCCGTGTCTGGGTCGTTCCCCTGTCGCTGTCCTCTGTCGGGCCCCCGTCCGCTTTCTGGACTCTCTTTTTGACCGTGCCCCCGGCGGTGGTGCCTGGTGCTCCTTCGTTCGGGCTTCTGTCCCGCCTGTGTGTCTCCCTCCTCGTCCCCCTCCGGGGGCCCTGGGCGCCTTGGGCCGCGCGCCAGCGCGGGTGGCGCTCTCGCCCCCTTCCCCGGGGCGGCGCTCGGCTTGCCTTTCAGGGGTGGCCGCGTTGCCCGGGCGCCGGGCGGCCTCCCTCGGGTGGTGCGGTGTTCCGCGCGTGCTTGGTCTGCGGCGCCCCGGTCCCCTGCGCGCCCCCGCGCTGCGCGGCGCCCCCCCCGGGGCGCGTTTCCCTTCCGCTCCCGCCGCTGCGTCCGCCGGTTTTGTTCCTGCCGTCCGCGCTGCGTCACGCGTGCTGTTCTTTCGCTTCGTTTCTCCTTCCCTTGTGCTTCCTATTTCTCCCTGCCTTCCTTTCCTTTCCCTCCCCCTCTGCCCTCCGTCTCCCTCCGCCGGTCCCCTCCTCCTTGTTTTTGGTTCCCGCCTCCCCCTGTTGTTTTCCCTCGCTCCGGTTCGTGGGTTTCTCCTCCCCCCGCCCGGCGTGTCGCCGCCCTCCTTTGGACGTCTCCGCCGGCGTTCCCCCCGCTTGTCCCTCCCCCTGCTTTTTCCCCAGTCCCCCCCGCCGCGTGCGCCATTGCTGGGCGCCAGCCTTTGCGGCCTCGCGCGCTGGTGTACCTCCTTTTCCCGTCCTTGTTTTCCCCGCTCTCCTTCCCTTTTCTTCCCACCCTCCGGCCTACCCTCCCGCTCCATGCCTGGCGCCTTGTTCTTTCCCTCCTCCCCTTGGCCGTTCCCCCCTCCCGGCCCCGCCCCTGTGCTTGTGCTGGCTTTGTTTGCTCCGTCCTCCGCTGGACTGTTCTTGTCGTTGCGCCGTGTTTCCGGCGCCCCCGGTGCTTTTTTTGTTTTTGTTTTGTCTTTCCCCCTGCTTCTGCCGCTGCCCTGGTGTTGTTTCGCCTTTCCTCCCCGGTCCCCCAGTGCTCTTTCCCTCCCATTTTGTTCCTCCTCGCCTCCTCCCCCTCCGGGCCCTTCCCCCCCCCCCCCGCGCGGGCCGCGCGCGCGCGCGCGCGGCGCGTGGCCGCGGCGGCTGGGCGGCGGGTGCCTGCCCTGTCCTTTGCCGGTCCGCCCGGCTCGGCCCCCGCGCGCGCGGGCCCCGCGCCAGCGACCGCGCGCTCCTGGGGGTCGCGCCTTCGCCCGCGGTGCCCCTCTGTTCTGATTTCTGCTCACCCCCCCCCCCCCCCCCCCCCCCCCCCCCCCCCCCTCTCCCCACGTTTTCTTTCTTGCCGTTGTCCCTCCTTCCCCCGTGCTCTGCTTTTCCCCCCTGCTTGGGCTCTCCGCCTGGGCCCCGTTTTTTTCCCCATCGGCGGGGGGTTTTTTTTCCCGCACTCCCTGTTCCGCCCCGCCCTTTCCCCCGGCGGCTCCCCCCCCGTCGCCGGTCCCCTCCGTCGATTCTCTCCCCCTTCCCTGGCCCTCTCCCCCGTTCGTGTCCGCCACCGTCCCCGGCCTGCCCTCGCCTCCTTCACCCTTCTTTCCTCCTTCCTTTGCTTTCCCGTCTTCCTCCCTTTGCCTCCCTTCCCTTCCCCCCCCTTCCTCGCTCATCTCTTCCCGCTCCCGTTCCTTGTCGCCTGTCCTTCCCCGCCCCTCCTCTCCTATCGTGTACGGGCTCTGTACCCCCTTGTGTGCCGGGTGGCCCCCACCTGGCTCGGTCCTGTTCGCCCCCCCCCTCTGTCACCCCGGCTCCGCCCCCTCGGGTGGGTCTTTCCCCCCCCCTCGCTAGGGCCGACTGCGCCCGGCCACTCGCTCGGGCCGCCGGCGCCCGGCGCCTGGCTCGGCGCCGCCGGCGCCCCTGGCTCGGGCCGCCGGCGCCCGCCTCCCTGGCTCGGCCGCCGCCGGCCCGGCCCCCTGGCTTGGGCCGCCGGCGCCCGGACCCCTGGCTCGGGCCCGGCGCCCGGACCCCTGGCTCGGCCCGACGCGCCGGCCCCTGCCTCGGGCGCGGCGCCCGGCCCCCTCGCTCGGGCGCCGGCGCACCGCCCCCCTTGCTTGGGCCGCGCCGGCGCCGGCTACTGCGCCCTTCTGCTTCCTGTCTGCGCCCCCTGCTTTGCCTGCTCTTGCCCCTGGTCCTGCGTTTCTTCTCTTGCCTCCCCCTTCCGCCTCGCTTCCCGCCCTATCCCTTCCCCTCACTGGCCGCCCCGTGTCCGTCTTGCCTTTGGGCGTCCTCCGCCGGCCCCCCTCCCCGTGCGCTGTTCTCCGCGCCCGCTCCCTGTATCGCCCGGGAGCCGGCCCCCGGGCGGCGGCCGGGGCCGCCCCATCCAGTGGGGCCCGCGCCCTCCGGCGCTCTGTGCCGGGCGCTGGCTGGGGTGGGGCCGGTCTCCCGCGGCCGCTCACGGCCCTTTCCGGCAGCCCGCCGGGCCTTTTCCGGTGGGTTTGGGGTGGCTTCGTGGGTAGCCCGCCATGGTTTTGGCTCGGGCCGCCCGCGCTGTGGTGCCCCGCTGTTGCCCCTGGCGGGCCGCGTGGGCTTGGCCGCGCGTGTTGGCGTTTGTTCCCCGCCGCCCCCCGCGGCTGCGCCCTCTACCGTGCGCCGTGCTTCTTGCTTTTGGTCGTTTTCCCCGCTACGGGTTGCTGGCAGCCTGCCCCCCCCCCCCCGCCCCCTGCCGGGCCTATGGGGGGTGGGGGGGCTGCCCGCCGCCGCCGGGGGGGCTCCGGCCGCGCGTCGCCCTCGCGCCCGCCCGCCCCGGCCTGCCTGCGGTGCGGGCGTGCGCGCCCCCCCGCCCGCTTCATCCCAGGCTGCTCCCCGCTCCTCCCTGCTTCGTTTCCACGCCTGCCGCCGCGACCCGGTGCGCGGCCGGCGCCCCCGCCTCGCTTGGGCGAGCCGTCCTCACCCTCCGGCTGTGGCGCCCGCTTTGTCCTGTGGTGCGCGCTGCCGTGGGCCGCGGCCTGGCCTTTGGCCCTGCTGGCGGCCTGCGCCGTCGGCCCCTGGCTTTGGCGGCCCGCTTGGCGCTGTGGCTTTTCCCCGGCCCGCTCCTGGCCGCCGTGCGCCACACGCTTGCCTGCCGCCTTTTCTTCCGCCGGCTTGTTGCGTCTCGTGGGGGGCTCCCGCCGGCTCCTTTTCGGCGCGCCCTCGTGCGAGTGTGCGCTTTGTCCGGCTTGCCCGCCCTGTTCCCCTGTTTGGCCCCGTTTGTGCTTTCCCGCTTGCCGCGAGTGCCGCTGCCTCCTTTCCTTGCTGCTTGCCCCTCTGCGGCTGCCGCTGGTCCGGCCGAGGGTGGCGTCCTCCGCCGCGAGTCCGCGGCTTTTCCCGCGCGTCGCGCGCTCCTTGCTGCCAACCCGCCACGGCCCGGCCCCCCCCTGACTGCGGACCGCCTGGACGCCGGACGCGGGGCTGCCGCCTCCCTTTCGGGTGCCACGTTGGTTGCGCCCGGCCGCGGCGTTCTGCGCGCCATGCTTGGGCTTGCTTGGCTCCATCGGCCGCGCCTTTGCTGCGCCGGGCCGAGTGCCCGCCCCTCTCGCCAGCCCGGCTTTGTCCGCGTGGCTCTGCTCTCCTGCTGGCCTGCTCTCTCTCCCCCCCCCCCCGGCGGCGGCGGCCCCGCGCGCGCTCCCTGCCCGACCTGCGCTCCGGCCCTCTCTCTGGCCCTCCCGTGTTTCGATCTGCTGGCCCTATTCCCTGCTCCCTCCCCTCCTCTCCTCTGGTCTCCCCGCCACTCTCCCCCTCCTTGCTGCCGCCCCCCCGCCCCCCCCTTTTTTTCTCCCCCCGGCACCCCACCCCCCCCCCCTACCCCCCCCCGCCCTCCCCCCCCCTCATCTTTTCCTTCCCTGTCGCCCCCCCGTCACCCTCTCCTGGCGTCTTCCTCCCTCTTCCTGTCCCGGCTGGCGTTCCTCCGGCCGTGTTCTGGCCCGTCCTTTTCTGTTTCCTCCTTCCTCTCCGACTCTCTGAACCCTCTGTATCTCTCTGCTGTGCCTCCCCCTCTGCCGTACTCATCTTGTCATCCCTCCGTTGCCCATCAGCAGACTTGGCACTCTTCTCTCTCTGCCGTCGGGTAACTCCCAAACCTGGTACACCCTGTGACCCTGGTCTTTCATCCACATCTCCTTCCACTCTCACTATGTCTCTCCCCAGGATCGTCTGGATCCCCCCCCCCACTTCTCAAAACAACCTCTTAAGACAGGCTTTCACTCAAGCTTTGGTCTTCACTATCTGCCATGATCTTCCTGGGAAACCACATCTCCAAGCTCCTCCAAACGCCATTGCGACTGCGCACTCCCCCGTGCAACAGCCTTCCTCTGGCCCACCTGACTCCCACCACATAATCAAAAGTTTCGCGCAGCCTGATGAGAGTACTGCCTTCTCCATCTAGGCTGGTGCTCGCCTCTCACGCTTTCTCGCTTCATGCATTTGGAAACGAAGCATTACGACATTGTATCTCCTGTGATGAACTGAGTCTTTGGGTCTCCTCACTCCCTCACCGCAAGCAGGTCGTGGTCTTTTCTGGTTTCTATTGTCACTTCTCTGGCCTGCCCCCCTGCTTCGTGCTGTATCACCCGCCCCCCACCCCCCCCAATTCCTCAGTCTGTTCAGTTGCTCAGCAACCCCCTATCTGGTAAAACTACCAAATCAACGAATCACTCTCACTTTATTCTTCTTCCTCTTTTTCTCTGCCTTGACAAACTCCAACACTCTCTTCAATCCCACTCTTCCTCCAGGTCTTCAAACAGCTGTTCACCACATCTCTTATCTTCCCGATCCAAACCTTGATCTTTCTACCCCCACTAATCCCCCAAACCCACCTCAAATTCCCTGCTTTCTTCCTGAAAGTTCCTGTAGCATCCATCTTGTATACCCGTGTTCCCCACCCCATCCATCTCCCTTCCACATATCTCCTTATTCTCTGTTCCCCACTTGTTTTGTGCCTTCCTCTCCCGCCGTGTCCTGCTCCCTTTGCTATACATTCATCTTGGCTCTTATACAAGCACTCGACATTGTAGGTTCTTCTGATGCTCCAATGCAATACTGTACCTACTTGGTCTTCCATTTGATTTGAATTAATTTTTTAACCTATTCTGAATTTGATTCAATAATAATAAACTCATGGCCAGGGTCAAGCGTAGATCAAACAGGGTTGCATTACATTAATGCAGAATTTTCTTCATTAATGTCCGTGCTCCGTCGGCCATCAGTGGCGTGCTCGTCGGCCGAGCGAGTGGTCCGTGCTCGTCGCCCGAGTCAGTGGTCCGTGCTCCGTGCCCGAGCCATGGTCCGTCTCCGCGAGCCTGTCCTGGCCCGTCGCCCCGACCAGTGGTCCGCTCGCGCCGAGCAGTGTCCGTGCTCCGCGGCCCGAGCCAGTGCTCCGTCGGCCCGAGCCAGTGTCTCGTGCTCCAGTGCCCGAGCGAGTAGTCCGTTCGTTCCGTCGTCCCGAGCGAGTGGTTGTGAAATACCACCCGATTTCTGAGCGTTTGACATATTGTGTGTTTTCTAAATACCGAGCCAAATTTTTTCCCCGTCACACAATGTTTGTGACATATCCCTTAACATCTATATTAGATGGAGGTGCTGTGAATGGACATCCTACAAGGTTAACTGTTTATCGCTTATATATTTCATATGAAGTGGTGTTTAATTGAAGTTATTCAATGTTAATACTTTAAATCAAAGTAATGATAAAAGTTTGAATAGGCGATTGCATTCCTGTGTTGACTGTCTGGACACAACTTTGGGTTGTAGTCCATTAATGTTGAGTAATCTACTGATGTGGACCTGCGACTGGGGTTGTGGATCCGCCGTTTGGAAAGGTTCTGGCTGAAAGGACGAAACCTCGATGATAACGGTGCCCAGCTATGATCCAACAGTGGGAAATCAGTCACTTGCTTATAAGTTAAGGTTACAACTTCAAATAAAATAACTTTTGTAAGATGTGTGTGTGTGTGTTGGTGTGTGTGTGTGTGTGTGTGTTGTTTGTATCAAAGCATAACATATTCCCTGCTAATCCGCTACCCCATATACTCTCTGTCTCTTGTCTCCCTCTCTCTCTTTGTCCCATCCTTGCGCTACCCCCTTCCAATACAGTGCACACCCTCCTCCCACTCCGACCTCTTCCACTCTCCCTCTCTCTCTCTCTCTCCCTCTCTTTGTTGGGGGGAATGGTCCCCTATGTTGGTATTAGTATAGATTGAACAAAATTGGTATGTTAAAAGATCACTTTTTTACCTTGATATAAAGTCTAACAAACACCAGTTCATCAGCTGAGAAGCATTTGGAAATACAAAACAAAAAACAAAAAAAAATCACCTTGGTCTCCTTAACACTTCTCAACTGACAAGAACAATTCCACTTATTCTGATCAAAACAAAGCATCTACAATCACATTGTCTTTGCCTTTGATGTGTTTAACTTCCAAGTTGAATTATTGTAAAGACAAGCTCCATCTCATGAATCTTTTATTTTTATTCCTTATTTTGTGAATAAAAGTTAATGGATTATCTGTGAAAACAATTACTGGAAAAGTAGTTACACCCAGCTCGCTATTCCTCAAATGCTGTCGCATCAATGTCGCACTCGTCGTGGTGGGACGTTAAAATCATGTGATGGACCAAGCGGTTTTAACTCCTGCGGAGACATTCCAAATTATGGCGGACTACACGCGTGCGGGTTGTGAGGAGAAACACGAGAACCTTAGCTATTTTAAAACAAACATGTTTATTCTTGAACCAAAAACAAGGGATGATTGACCGGCGGAGGGATACGATGGCAGATTGGGAGGGAAGGAAAGGAATGCATTTGATAAATAATTAAGCACAATGTGAAGTAAAAACGAATCTAAAGAAACATCACTCTGGACTCAGTCGCTGACGGCAAAGGGAACAAAACCGGCGGACTCAGCTGCTGGTAGACGGAAGGGAAACTCTCCCCGTCGTGTTCGCCTCGCAGCTCTTTTTCTCTCATGTTACCTGGTCTCCTCAGACCAATCACTCTCTTACACACCTCACCACCCGATTTAGCTCCTCCCTCTTCTCCCTGTGCAACGCTCCACCCCTGAAAGGCAATCCGAGCTCCGCCCCTTGGAAGGTGTCTATAGCTCCACCCCTCTCTTGCTCTCTTGCCAAGTCTCCCAGTGCCCCCCGGTAGAGGTTTACAGAGGATTTATACACACAATTCCTTGACCATAATCCCTAACTAATTATCACCATGCACCACCCCGTATGGTGCACTTTCAAAAAAATATATTCCATAAGCTGACGTGTCCCTACATATTACATCGACATTGGCTAACTACCCATACACGGACCATACTACTCTACACATTCCTATCTGTTCTATGGTAATACCTAACACCCCTCCCACCCCCCACACAAACATAACAATACCTTGTTTGTAATGGTTGACCTACAATTGGCAGCAACACCAAAACCTTATCACCAAGACTAAATTCCCTGTCCTTGGAATGTCGATCATGCATAGCTTTCATTTTGTACTGTTTGTTTCAAATTCTCTTTGACTATTTCACGTGCCTTTGCCAATCCCTCTCTGAAATCAGACACATAATCCACAAAATTTAACTGTGACTTCTCATTAAGCCACTGTTCTTTTAAAAGCTTCAATGGTCCTCACACATTGTGTCCAAACATCAGTTCAAAAGGTTTGAATTCTAACGATTCCTGAACTGACTCTCTGACAGCACACAGCAATAAGTGTACTTCTTCATCCTAATCCTTGTCACACTCAAAGCAGTATGTCTTAATCATGTTTTTCAAAGCCTGGTGGAACCTTTCCCTTGTGACTCCAGATGGTACGCACTTGACTTTACCTGTTTTACTCCCAACTGGTGTAAAACCTGTTGGAGAAGGTTTGACATTAAATTAGATTCTTGATCAGACTGTATGACCTTAGGTAGGCCCACAAGTGTAAATAACTTAACGAATGCCTTAACAATGTTTGGCACCGCAATTTTTTAAAGAGGTATCGCCTCTGGAAACCTCGCAGAAGCACTCATAATCGTCAACATGTATTGATTACCTGCCTTAATTTTTGGCAAGGAACCAACGCAATCAGCAATAACCCAACTGAAGGGTTCATCAAAAGGCAAAATGGGTTTCCGAGGTGCCGAAGGAATCTTTTGATTCAATTTCCTTACCATCTGGCATGGATGACAAGATTTACAAAACTTCGCCACATCACGTCGCAAACCCGGACAAAAGAAAGGCGTCAATTTTGTCACGTGTTTTATTCACCCTTAGGTGACCTGCCAACGGTGTCTCATGCGCTAAGCTCAACATCTAATTCTGTTGCAATTTTGGAACAACAATTTGATAATTAACTTTCCATTCATCATCTGCTGCTACCTTAAGTAGTCTCCACTTTCTCATTGATACCCCATCTTTCTTGAAGTAGCAAAGTGTACTTTGGTTGCCTCTTTCTCTGTGAGGACTTTATGAGCTCAGCATCCTTCATTTGCTCTTTTATAAATATCTCTCTTGTGAGACAAGTTGGGTCTGATTGGCTACCA
Source organism: Eptatretus atami (assembly GCA_035128595.1). Taxonomy (NCBI): domain Eukaryota; kingdom Metazoa; phylum Chordata; class Myxini; order Myxiniformes; family Myxinidae; genus Eptatretus; species Eptatretus atami. The sequence goes on along the minus strand of CM068968.1, from coordinate 63,711,820 downwards.
GATTTGTATTTTGTCCAATAATTTTCTCTGTTCCCCACTGTTTTGTCCTTCCCACTCCTGCCCCTCTTGTCTCATGCCCCCTTGCTGTGCGTTGTGTGTTAGCCCTCAGACGAGCCTCGACAAGGTATACAAAAAAAAAGAAAGAATATGACCATCACTAGCATCACCAACACCAAGATAATTTATGGACCAGGTCAGTAACATCATCACTGCCCTGGTCCATAAAAGTTCCTTCTGAAGTGTACGCGTGTTCCAAGTCCACATCCTCAGACTTTGAACGAGTCACGACACATGATGGAAACAGATTAGGAATCTCCTTCTCGAGCTGCTCCGTGTTGCTCTCCGCAATCGGTTCATCCGCAGTCTGGATTATTCGAGATTCCACCACCGGCTAAATCATTTCCGATGATAAAAGAAACTCCTAACACTGAGAGTGGACTGTAAGCCGACAGTAACAAGTCCGGATACCAACTCTGACCTGTGTTAACCACCTGAAGAGGTGCATTAACAAAACCGACAACTCCTTGTAGCAGTACACTAGTACGGTTGCCATTTTCTCGGATAGTGGTAAAATGCTCTCTAGCAAGACTGAGCTGCCCCCGTGTCTCTCAACAGGGCAGGGATTGCAAGAGCAAAAAATAGATTATATATTATATATATATATATATATGTTACAGGCCGGGGGTCTCGGCCGCCAACCGACCGCTCTGAACGGAGCTGCAAGTCGAGTCGGCCCGACCGATGCCGGAATATAGATCGCCCCCGGATAACTCCGAGCGACGGGTCCTTGTAAAAGAACTGAAATACGCCAATCGGCAGATCACGTGGGTAGGGTCGATTGCCAATCTTCAATGTACCTAAATACCCACGTGATCCAACTACCGGGGTATTCCACCCTCGACGGATCTCGTACGGAACAAACCGCCGAGGCGAGCTTGTCCGTGCGCGATTCCGAGCGGCGTAATCGCCGAGAACCGTCGGTCCAAATGTCCCCCTATTACGGCAAACCAACGGCTTTCTAACTCCCAACACACGAAATGTCAGTCAATGAGGGAATGGACGGAGCGAGCAGGTTTACATTTACACAAGGACATTATTATAATGAAACACGTATGCAATTAACAAGCAACAAAAGAACTACAACCGTCTATAAGCAATTATTAATGTACAGTCACACAGTTTTACTTACGGGACTCGGCGCCACAAACATTCATTCGAAAGAAAAGCAGGAAAAAGACCCCCATCAAAGGCAATGGGTCAGACTGGACCTCTTGGTCTTTATGGCGTGGGACTTGGCAGACCGAACGAGTCCCACGAGACCGTTGCAGGTTACCTGCACCCACGTGGTGTCTGGCTTGGCGACCCACGATGCTCCTTCCCCACAGCAGCTAGCGTAGCCACGGTCGAGCTCGGGCCTTCCGTGTGGCAGGCGAGCTCTCTCCGGCTCTCTCCACACGAACGCGCGGTTTGCGCACACAGCAGGCAAGGCTGCGCCTCCAGCTCGCGTCTCCTCCCGCCCCGGACTTCCACGCAGCTCCTTGGCTTCTGGGTTCCTCCCGACCCCCCAACTGCCGAAGCAAAAAGCTTACTCCTCCCACGGACTCAGCACACAAACTCTCCAGGGACTCCCACGAGCTCAGCCCACGAACTCAGCCCTACCACGGACTCTTTTCACGGGACTCCTTTTACTCGACTTTTTGGATTCTTTTCACGGGACTTTCACTGCGGACTCTTTCCACGAACTCTTTTTGGATTCTCCCTGAACAAAGAAAAGATGTCCTCTTTATCCTTTGCACCCCCTCCCCACACCCGGCGTGACTCATGCCCTCGTGATCCAGCCCCCGCTCAACCACGGTGGGAGGAGTTGTTGACGTCACCGCAGGGTTCTTCTTCCTCTTCGCAAAAGAGGGGGAGGGACGTCTCCATTGTTTCTTTCCCTAACTATTAAATCGATCCGCAGCGCATCTAATCAATTCAAAACATTTAAACAATGGAGGTGAGCTATCTAGGGAACATGCACTTATCGACATAGCTGACTAAACGAACCTGTATGTTGTGTGCGATTGAATTCCAAATTCGTAACAATATATTACAGACAGACAGAGAGAGACAAAATAACCTCCGTCAACCAGAGCAGCCCAAAGTGCATGGAGGTTGGAGTTCCCTTACAAGGATAGTTAGAGCACCGAGAGAATTTGAAGACCAGAGAGTGATTTCTGCTCCTAGTGCCTTTTATCATTTTTGTGTGGGGTGGGGGGGGCTGTGGGGGAGGAGAGAGGGGAAGGGAGGAGCAAAGATCCTGAGGTGCGCTTATTTACCACTCTTGGGAAAGGTTGCCCCCACCTTTCTGTGGTCTGTTTTCAATAAAAATATATTATGCGATATTTTTCATTGTAATTTTGATTTATTGACACTTTTTGTGGATTGATTGTCTTTGCAGAGAAACAAAAGAAAACTTTCTTGTACCAACTGTTCCCAATTGTTCGACGCAGAAGTTTCTTTGAATCACCACGGGAGTTTTTCGTGACAATAACAATGTAGCATGTTATATGAAAACGTTAGAAAAATTGTCAACGACGCTCGATGACATCAACAGAAGTGAGGAATCAAACCAGTCTTCTTTATCCAATAATGTACTTCCCTCCTTTTCATCTTTAATAAGAGATCAAAATGTACACACACAGAGGAGCCGTACAAGTGTACTGTGTGCAGCAAGGTATTTGCTTCTTCATCATTTTTATCAAAAAACAAGGTCCATGCAGAAAGAAAATACACAAGTGTTCTGTGTGTCAAAAAGCCTTCAATAGGTTATTGTGTTTTAAAGTTCATCAAAGAACACACACGGGAGAGAAGCGACACAAATGTCCTGTGTGTCAAAAGGGTTTCAATAGGTTATCCCGTTTTAAAGTTCATCAAAAAACACATACAGAGGAGAAACGACACAAGTGTTTAGTGTGTCAAAAGGGCTTCAGTAGGTTATCGTGTTTTAAAGATCATCAAAGAACACATACAGAAGAAAAGCCCTACAAGTGTTTCGTGTGCCACAAGGGTTTTACTACTTCAACTGATTTATCGCGACATCAACGAGTACACACGGGAGAGAAGCCACACAAGTGTTCCACATGCAGCAAGGCTTTCACATTTTCTTCTGATTTTGTGAGACATCAAAGAATACACACAGGAGAGAGACTGTACAAGTGTTCCCTGTGCAGTAAAGCCTTCACGCGCTCATCTCATTTTAATCGACATCAGAGGATGCACACGGGAGAGAAGCCCTACAAGTGCACTGTGTGCAGCAAGGCCTTCGCATCTTCATCATACTTATCAAAACATCAAAAGTTCCACACAGGAGAGAAGCCCTACAAGTGTTCTGTGTGTCACAAGGACTTCACCACTTCAGCAGATTTATCACGACATCAAAAAAATCACACAGGAGAGAGGCCCTACAAGTGTTCCGTATGCAGTAAGGCATTTCGATTTTCTTCTGATTTGGGCAGACATAAAACAATCCATTCAGAAGACAATCCCTACAAGTGTTCCGTGTGCAGCAAAGGGTTCATGCGTTCATCCCATTTTTATCGACATCAACGAATACACACAGGAGAGAGGCCCTTCAAGTGCTCTGTGTGTAGCAAGGCTTTTGCTCAATCGACGCATTTAACTGAACATCAAAAAACACACACGGGAGAGAAACGGTACAAGTGTTCCGTGTGCGGTAAGGCCTTCACGCGTTCATCTCATTTCAGTCGACATCAACGAATACACACAGGAGAGAAGCCGTACAAGTGTTCTTTTTGTCACATGGCTTTCACTAATTCATCGTCATTATCACATCATCACAAAGTCCACACTGGAGAGAAGATAGGAGATAACAACCAACGAGAGAAGCCACACAAGTGTTCTTTGTGTGAAAAGGCCTTCCATAACCTATCACGCTTTAAAGACCATCAAAGAACACACACGGGAGAAAAACCCTACAAGTGCTCTGTGTGTCACAAAGCTTTCACTTGTGCAGCAAATTTATCACAACATCAAAAAATACACACGGGAGAGAAGCCGCACAAGTGTTCCATTTGCAGTAAGGCCTTCACATATTCTTCTGATTTTGGAAGACATAAAAAAACCCACACAGGAGAGAAACCCTACAAGTGCTCTGTGTGCGACAAAGCGTTCACTCATTCAACACAATTACATCGACATCAAAGAATACACACAGGTGAGACACCCTACAAGTGTCTCGTGTGCAACAAAGTGTTCATCCATGCAACACAATTACATCGACATAAACGAATACACACAGGTGAGAAGTCCTATACGTGCTCTGTGTGCAGCAAGGCTTTCACCTCTTCGTCAACATTGAAGATACATCAAAGATTGCATACTACAGAACGACCCTACAAGTGTTCCGTGTGCAACAAGGACTTTCCTTGTTCGTCAAATCTATCTCAACATAAAAAATTACATACAGGAGAGAGGTCCTATAAGTGTTCTCTCTGCAACAAGGCATTTATTTATCAATCAAATGTATATCGACATTACAAAATGCATACAAGAGAGAAACCCTACAAGTGTTCTGTGTGCAATGATGTATTTCCTTCTTCCTCCGCACTTTGTCAACATCAAAAAGTCCACACCGTAGAAAAGCCTTACAATTGTTCTATGTGCAGTAAAGCATTTACTTCATTGTCAGCATTGAAAGGACATCAAGTAAGTCACACAAGTCCCCTGACAAGTAGCCTTACCCCCATGACCCCTCCTCGGAAGCTCTATGGTTGGTTATAACCAAAACTGCCCAACGATGACAAATCTTTAGAGAGAGACAATAAAGGGACACATACCCCTCCGAAGCTGAGACCAAGGTCTGTGCAGCCACCCTGAGCAGTAGGAATGTATGCCGAAAAGGAGAGAGACTACACCTTCTCTAATGAGGAAGAAGATCTCAACATCACCATGAGAGAGTTAGAGTTCTCCACTGAAGCAAAATGATGAAAGGGTGGTGTGACTTATCCGAAAATAAAAATTAATCTCCGATGAAAAGATGTTGAAAAGAGATCAGTTGGGATGTTGAGGAGAAGCAGACCTTCCTTTATTGCAAAGTGGATTCTGGGCATGAGGCACTTGGAGGAGGGGTTGAACAAAAAAAGGAGTACGTTTTGAGGATTGAATTAAAAAGTCGAAAACTTACTCAAAACCAGACGGTCTCACTTAAAATGATAACCACAGTCGCATAGTTCGTTCATAAATACTAATACAACGACAGAATAAAGGAAACAACTGATATCAGACATCAGACAAGAAGGAAATGTCTCTAGAACAAGGAATTGAACAATACAAGAAATGAAGAAAAAAAGAAGAATGGATACTGCTGTGGGCTCTTGGAATATGTCAGAAGAAAGTGCATTGGATTAGATGGTGCAAGTAAATGGCAACAGCTATTTCATCAACACCAATGTAAGAAACACACTGTTAAAAAAACAAAACAACTGAAGTTTGTTGAAAATAACAATATCCTCACAGAAAACATGAACATACATATATATAAATAATTTTTTTTTTTTTAAAGGATTACTGGACCTGTGATCACTTGTTGTGACTCAAACTTGGTAGCATTCTGACTGGTGGGTTCGAAGGGTTTTTGAAGGAATTAATGCGATTTTCCCCAAAATTTGGAAAGTCGGCCATTTTGACACACTTCTGGTCACGTGATCAGCATGACGCCTGCAATTTAACATCATATACCCTGTCCTAATGTTGGAACCTAAATTTTGTAGCATTCTGATTGGTGGGTCTGGAAAACAAGATTTTGGAGGGAATTTGCACGACCGCCATTTTGACACACTTCCGGTCATGTGATCGGCATGCCCTTCACAATTTAACATCTCTACCCTGGCCTAATGTTGTAACCCAAATTTGGTAGCAATCTGACTCAGGGATCTGGTGAAGAAGATTTTTGAAGAAATTGGATAAGTCGGCCATTTTGACCTCCGTAAAGTCATGTGACCGGAACGAGCTTTGCAATTCCTGTTACCAGTCAGGAGAGGAGCGTTGCTGCTAATTTTCAGCCGGATCGACCGAGCGGTTTGGCCGGAGAAGTCAAAAAAGGAAACGGACAGACGGTGCGCGATGACAATACTTTATCTGGAATTTAAATTCCAGATAAGCTAAGAATACAAGAGCACATTAAATCATCAAGAAGTGAATAGTCACCACCAGATAGAGATTTGCCACCAATGCTACAATAAATGGATTTGGCTGGACTAGTCCTTGGGATGAAAGTTCCACAGGGCAAATTTTCAAAGAGAAACCCTTTTGGAGGACTCAGCACTACCATTTCCCCTCAATCACAGCTGATTGAGGAAAAAAAGGCGAGAGCAGCTCCACGAGAGGAGCTGGAACAAGGGGCGTCTCGAGGAGCAGAAATAAATGAGGACCAAATCCTGGAATCGGAAAGGAGTGAGGAAATGGTGTGTGTGTGTGTGTGTGTGTGTGTGTGTGTGTGTGTGTGGTGTGTGTGGTGTGTGTGTGTGTGTGTTGTGTTGTGTGTTGTGTGTGTGTGTCAGGTCCATGAAGGAAAAAAGAAAATAAGTAAGAGCTGTTGATGATTGTGAAGAGGAATGTACATAAGGGCAGTCGAGCAGGGGTCACAATAAATGCCCAAGACCAAGGACACCGTATGAATGGTATTCGGAAGATGACAGGACTGAGCCAGTTCCACAATTATTAATAATGTATGTCCTCTTTTCTTTATTATTATTATTTTTATCTCTTCAGGATTTTTACCCTGTGTATTAATTTATTAATTATTATTCTGCCGTGTTTGTTTTACTGCATTATTCCCCTTTTTATTATTAAACTATTTGCATCTGTAAGCCTGTCAGCATTCTCTCTTTGCACCATTGTTTCTATTTGAACAGGAGGGAGCTGTTGGGAAAGGCTTTCCTTGGCTTCCATTTCCCCTGTGCAGATTTGGATTTAGCCGATATCGTGACACGGCTCAGTTATCCAGGGGCACACCTACATGTATGGGGTTGGTAAACAAGGGTTCACACAACCCGTGCACATCTATATTGGTGTCAGGAGTTGGATTTTATCCATATCACCCAAGGGAGAAATTCAGATTGTTAATTGATTTGAAACAAATTAAAATTAATTTTAAAAATTGTACAGTGGCTCTTCACGTTGAATTTGCTGAGACAGAAATGTAAAACATCGAGGGACCAATCCAGTTTGAATGAGAATCACTCTCAACGAATTACGTACGTGATTTACTGAAATAGAAAACCTATTAAGTTTGAAAAGATGGTGGAGTGGAAGCTATCTCCACCATAGTGAGACGGAAAGGGGAGAAACGCTACCACCTGCACAATATTCCAGAAAGGGTCACACATTCAATGTGACACGTTTGTACAGGGGCTTGCGAGCTATGGTGAGCAC
>CM068968.1:63692654-63703386 GCA_035128595.1 Eptatretus atami | reverse complement strand
AGACTAATTAGACACGAGTGCGACAAAGGAAATAAAAATAGTGGAAGACAACGGGAGATTGGGAACGGTAAAGGAGAGAACTACACGATGAAGACGGGGGTAAAGACGAGCACGCACACACAGCAGTTAGTGGAGGACGATGAGGGGGAGCTGGCCAGAATGTGTCGTGACCCGGTGCGAGCAGCTTGAATGGCCTCCTCCAGGAACGAGGGGGGGAGTATGCCCCCTTGAGGCGCGACTCACGATCAGGCGAGTTCGGTCGAGCTTCGCGGAGTTGAGGGGGCGGGTGCTGTAGACAGGTGCACGCCGAGCTTGGGGGGTTATAGAGGCCCTGGAACCCCTTGTGGGGACACGAATCCCCAGTGTGGGTTGTCCGATGTGTGTGGTGAAAGGTGTGAGTGTGCCCCTATGTGTGGTGCGATCCCGTGTGTGTAGTGGTGTGGTGGCAATGTGCCGAAATGCGTGCTTCCCAGCACGCCGTGTGGGAGTGAGGCACGGTGTGTAAGTGAGACACCGCGGGTGAGTGCCCCCGCGTGTGTGAGTGGTATTGGTTTGTGCTTGGAGGTGGCATGCGTGAGTGAACGGCGAGTCAAGGGAGACCGTGTGTGTGAGAGAAGCGTATGTGAGGGAGATGACGGTCGGCATGCGTGGCATGCAGCGCGTCTCCGGTGTGGATGTGAATGTAATGGAGTGAGAGTGAGCGTCGTAACACGCAGGATTGCGTGATTGAATGGAGACGACGACGGCAATGTGAGGGACAAGGGGCGAGTAGCGGCCGTAGCTGTTTCGGGACCGCGCCGGTTCACCCAGCAGCGAGCGCGAGGTTGGGCCGTGCAACGCAACGAGGCCGCCACGTGCTCGCTTGCGGAGTGAAGCCCGGTCGGAAACGCACGCGGTGGTTTGTCGATCCGCGGACGGACAAAGTTAGGCAGGTAAACGGATTTGACCGGATGTTCTCCACGCGAGCGTTGTGTTAGGTCCAACGGCAGAGCACATGTGTCGCGTGGGGAGCCCCTCGGAGTGCGAGGTTTGCTTTTGGGGTCGGCACGGTGACGTCATGGCTGCACGTGGGGTTGGAATCCGGCAAGGAGGTGAATCCCTGTCGATGGTACCGTCCAAGAGGACGAGGTACGCGTGCAGCTGCATGACGTCACGGAAGGTGCAAAGTGCGCGAGCTGCGAGTTGCCGCGCTGGTTGATGCGCAAAATTTGGAAAAAAAAAATTTAACAAAGGCAAGCTCGCTTTCGGGTGAACAGGATTCCCGGGCAAGGGGTGGAAGACCCCCCTGCCAGGGCACAGGATACCACTAGTTAGGGGAAGGTTAGTGTTAGTTAGACCGACTTCATGGGGAAGGGGTAAGTCCTCATGGAGTCCGGGGAATGGAATAGGTAGAGGATTTTAGCTGAGATTTAGGTGGGAAATGATTTTTGGACATTTGAGGACAGTGACAGACTGTGGATGTGAGGTGACGCTAGCTTAGCTACGTAGTGTTAATGGAACGTGCTATAGTGTAAGGGACGACGTGGGAGCACGAGTTAGTTAGGGAGGTAGTTAGAAGGATGGCAGAGTTCAGCGGTGTGTGTGTTGAAGAGTTGTGAATTATATGGAAACATGTAATTGATGAGTGGGTGAGGCCAGCGGGTCTGTATGTATGGAGCGTATTGTGGAATGCATGGTGCGATGAGTGTTGGGGGGAGGAGTGACTCCCGCCCAAGGACCCCGGGGTCAGTGTAGAGTGAGTTAGTGGGTTAGTTAAATTGACAAAATGGAGTCGTTTTGTTGTTGGTGGGAGTGTAGGCTCGAAACCTGTTTTGGAGGGGTGCAGGAGCCCTGTTGACGGGCTGGGAGCGTGGCTGCGAAAGGTGAGTATCGCTGAGTGGGTACCCCGGGCACCGGGCTAGTCGGCCGTGGTAGGCCAAGGCCCATGGGGGCCGGGATGCGTAGTGGCACGGGTGCGCCCGCATGTGCGGGGGCCCGGGGCGCCATTAGCCACGTGGGCAGTGTTGTGGGCACGGGTGACCCTCGGAAAGGGGCCGGGAGGCCAGCCTGCCACGTGAGCGTTTCAGGGGAGTCGCCATGGAGGGCACTCCCCGGTGTTTAGGGAGCTGGTAGGCTCGCGAGGCAGTGGTAGTGCCCGGGGGTGCCATCGTCGGAGAATCGGCAGAGGGTCGTGCCTGCCAAGGGAGCCACGCGTCCAGCCATGAAGCCGTGTGAGGCACGGAAGAAAATTGGGGGCGAGGCCCGAAATTGTGAGGACACCAACACAGGCGACGGGAATCTGGGTGATAGAAACCAATATTTAAGCGAGAGGCGCTTGTTGAAAGCCCCGGGGTAGTTTAAAGGTTAATGGTTAGGGTAGATAGGAAGTGTACCCCTCCGACCATCCATCCCTTCGCTCACGTTGTGGGCCGCTGGACCCACTTTGGGTTAGATCGCTGAAGTCTGGGGAGGCAATCCTGAGCTTCGTTGGGCCTCGACACAAGACGCTAGCTCTCCCTTATTTCCCTCCGGGAAGGGAACGTAGGGGTTGGGAGTAGGCTAGGACACATATGGTTAGCCGAACAGACGATAAAGGGGTTAGGGACGAATTATTGTGGGGAAGTAGGATAAACATAAAAACAACAAAAATTAGTTGGGGCTAAATTGGGTTTTTAGAAATTAAGGGAGTGGGTAGGTACAGTGACAGGCAAAGGCGATAGGTTGGAGGGAGGACCGTTGGTAGGGTCCGAGCCCGCCTTCCGAGTGGCCAGCACCACCGCACTCCCTCCACCAACCTTGCACTGCAAGGCAAAGGCCGGATCGTCTGCAGCTGTTTTCTGCAAGGCCTGTGCCGGTCATCATCACTGCCGGCTGTTTTGCTTCAAGGCCTGTGCCGGCCAGTTCATCTGTGGTGTCCGAGTGCAGCGGGCATGGGACGCCAGACGTCAGTAGGCAACTCTCTTTATTGCGCATCCCGATGTACACTGAAGCACCCCTAGCGGGCGAGCCATGATATACGAAACCCCAACCACGTGACACAGCACACTCCTTCCCTCGTAAAATGACAAGTCAAACAATGAAAATAAAAAATAAAAAAAAACACTCATAACATGACCAACCGAAACCACTCGTATTCAAAATCCTCCAAGTACCGCGGCCGCCTCCTGACCCGCTTCGGCGGCCAGCCACGCCAGACGGTCAGGCTCAGACGCCTCCCGGCTCGGTCGAGGTGAAACCCTCGCCGGACTCGCCCCATTCGCAATAACAACCGCCCCTGGCCGATCGGCCTGCTCAACGTCCTCGGCGTCGGGACGACCGGCTCTGGTGAGGCCGCGGGCGTCGGCAACGACCGGCCCTGGCGATACCACGCCTGGGCACGGCGACATCACACGGCGGGGGTCCCACATCGCTAGGCACTGGGGGGGGGCGACGCTGAACAGCGATCATGCATTTGGTCCACGTGACGTTTCCACACCTCCCCACTATCAGTCCGCACCATGCAATCGCCGGCCCCGACCACAGAGACCACAGCCGGCACCCACTTGAACCGTGAAAATAATCGCGCACCATTACCCGCTGTCCACATCAAAACCGCGCAGCAGCGTCGGGCGCGACACCGCCCCACTCGCCACCCTCCAGGTCGCAGCAAATCCAGTCTGGACCGCAATGCCCGTCCATAGAGACGATGGCAGGAGAATCACCCGTGACAGAATGAACCGCGTTCCTGTATTGGAGCAAAAAAAGACATCGACCACGTCTGCACAGGTGCAACACCGCCCCTGCGCAACGCCCGCTTCAACATCTTAACGAACGCCTCTGCCTCCCCATTCGTTGCCGGATGATACGGTGCGGACCTTAGATGTCGAATACCATTTTGACGCATAAACTCATCAAAATACACCTGCCACGAACTGCGGACCGTTATCAGAGACCAGACCTCAGGTAATCCTTTATTAGCAAAGATCGTCCGCAGTTTTCCACTGTAATGTTTGCTGACGTATGCTGCATCACGACAATCTCCGGCCATTTAGAAAATGCATCGATCACAATCAAAAACATTCTGCCATTAACCGGCCCCCGCAAAATCTACATGGACCCTCTCCACGCCCGGTCTGGGGCCGGCCATAGTCCGAGGCTCGACGCGGTTTCAGCATCTGTTTGACACGTGGTGCAACGTTTTATCAACAGTTCAATGTCTTGTCCAACCTGGCCACCACAAAGGCTACGAGCAAGACTCTTGGTCTTCACGATGCCAAGGTTGACTGACATGCAGCTCCTCCAACACCGCTGTCTGAACTTCGGTGGAATCACCGCTCTCATTCCCCACATAACGCATCGCTGGACCAACGACAGCTCCGATGCGCGCGATGTGAAAGGCTGGAATGCCGGCGTTGAAGGTAGATCGCTCCAATTCCCCTATAAATCGCCTGAACGACACGGGGCGAGCACTGGGTCACGAGCCGATTCCACCGCGACATGTTTGGCCGTAATCGGCCCGCTTTGGATCTGGCAAGTGCGAACACATCGACCCGGTCGGCCGACTCAGACGCAGCTGGGCCCTCCACGCACGGCAAGCGTGAGAGCCCGTCGCAGTTAGCATGCTTCTCGTGCTCCGGAACTGAATATCGTAATTGTAACCAGCAAGAAACAGACACCACCGCTGTATCCGTGCGGCCGCCACCACCGGAACCCCGCGTTCGGGTCTCAGGATGAACTGCAGCGGCTTGTGATCCGTCTGCAACGTGAAATGCCGCCCCAGCAGGTATTGATGAAATCTCCGCACACCCCAGACGAGGCTGAGAGCCTCGCGCTCGATCTGAGCATATTCCCGCTCTGCTGCGGACAGGGTCCGGGATGCAAAACAAACAGGCCGCTCGGAACCATCGTCCATCCTGTGGGAGAGCACTGCCCCGATGCCATATGCCGAGCTGTCGCATGCCAATAAGAGTGGACGCGCAGGCTCGTAGTACACGAGGACCGTATCCTCTGTGAGCAGCCGCTTGACGCGGTCGAACGCCGCCTGGTGTGCAGGCCCCCAAGCCCAGCGTCGTCCTTCCTGAGCAACCGCATTAACGGCGCAAGCTGCGAGCTGAGCCCGTGCACGAACCTTTGGTAATACTGGGCCATACCAATGAAGGAGCGTAGCTGCGTCTTGTCGCGAGGCGGCGGCATGCGCTGAATCGCCTCCACTTCCGAGGGCCTTTCACCAGCCCCTCCGGCGTGATGATGTGCCGAGGTATTTCAAGCGCTGCTTGAAGAACGCGCACTTGTCCCTGTTCAAGCGCAGGCCGCACGCTTCTAGCCTTGTTAGCACTTGGGCAATGTTCGCTAGGTGCTCTCTTGCCGTTTTCCCTGCAATGAGCACATCGTCCAGGTAGGTCTGAGCGGGCAGGCCAATGCAAACCTGGTCCATGGCTTTCTGCCACAAGGCCGGGGCCGAAGCAATCCCGAAACAGAGTCGGGTGTATCGATAGAGCCCTTGACACGTGTTGATTGTCAAAAGGTCGCTACTCCTGGGATCCATCGGCAGGTGAAAATACGCATCACGCAGATCAAGCTTCGTGAATATTTACTCCCCGCCAATCGTGCATATATTCATCGATTGACGGCAGTGGATATTGCTCCACGCTGAGCCCGGTGGTAACGGTTGACTTGAAGTCTCCGCACAGTCGACGTCTCCATTCCGTTTCAGCACCGTGACGACCGGGGTGGCCCAGTCTGAGTACGACACCCGTTCGATCACTCCACAGGCCTCCAGCCTATTCAGCTCACCCTTGACCTTGTCCCGCAGGGCATACGGTACCAGCCGTGGTTTACAAAAACGAGGAACCACCCCCTCCTTCAGGAAGAGCTTTGCCTCCACGCCCTTGAGTTTCCCAAGGTCGTCGCAAAACAAACCTTGATGTCTTTGAAAGATCTTCTCCAACTGATCCTCCCATTGGCTCGGCACGGGTTGCACAAGGTTCACGGCAGCCCAGTCGAGCCTGATGCGGGTCAGCCAGTCTCGGCCGAGGAGAGACGGTCCCCTCCCCTGCACGACGTACAACCGAAGCGTGGCGACCTGGCCTTGGTACCGCACAGACACGTCTGCCATCCCGACTGGCGTTATCTTCTCACGGGTGTATGTGAACAGTTCGAGGTCGGACCTGATAAGCTTCAGGCCGTTGAGTCTACGCCGGTCTGTTCGCCCATGATTGACACAGCTGCTCCCGTATCAACCTGGAACGTGATCGGCGTTTTGTTCACCTCGACTCCCACCGTCATCGGGCGCGCCGCTGCAGGGCCAATTGAAAATAGGCCCACCAAGGCCGCTCGTTCCGGGCGCCCGCGATCCCGCGTGGGTCTCCGGGCCATCCGGCACGCTGTGGCCGTGATAGCCCGAACATCTCCGCGAGTCTGCTCGACTGCCGTAGCCGTGTCGACCGCCGAGTCGAATGTAATGGCTTCACTCTTCAGCCGTAGAATCGCCGAAATCATCTCCGCGTCTTGCAAACCAGCAATAAAACGGTCTGAGCGAGCTGGACGTTCCTCTGCCGTGAACCTGCACGTCACGGAAGCATGCTTCACTCGCACACGAAATCCGAAACGCGCTCCCCTGGCCCTCTCGAGAGGCGATCGAACTGGTATCGAGCGAGCTGAAGACTTCTCCGGCGCCACGTGCGCTTTCATCACCTGCACCACGTCCCGAAATGACAGCTCGTCATCCCGGGGCTTGCCCGGCACCAATAAATCACTCAGCAGCCGATAATGCTCCGCCGACAGCGAGGCGAGCAAGATCGACTTCCGCTTGCTCTCGTCGACCACATCATTTGCGTGGAAATAGCATTCCAATTGTCCGCGAACAATCCGAAGTCGCCTCCGACGAACACGGGAACCCGTCCGTGTACCGTGATTCGCCGAATCATCCTCGTCAGCCAACTGTGGTGTCCGAGGTGCAGCGGGCATGGGACGCAAGAGCGTCAGTAGGCAACTCTGCTTTATTGCGCATCCCGATGTACACTGAGCCACCCTAGCGGGCGAGCCATGATATACGAAACCCCAACCACGTGACACAGCACACATCTGCCGGCTGTTTTTGCTACAGCGGCCCTGTTTTGCCATGCCTTGCCTGCCTGCCTTTGCTTTGGCCCATGCCCACTGCCCTGTTCACCAGCCCCGTTCAATTTTGCTTTGCCCCCCCCCCCTTGTTCATTGCCATGTGCGCCAGGATCATCAAGCAACAGTTTGCAAGCTGCAAGAACTGTGCTGTTGGCAGCTACAACACGGGCCTGCAGTGGCGGCCCGTGTACGCCGTTTTCTTTTAACTTTTTCTGCCTGCAGAGTCCATTGATCCTGGGCCATGTTTAGTGTAAATTATAAGGTTAAGATGTATTGTACTGTAAATATGAGTGCGCCCCCGGCATGTCTGTCTAGCGCCGGCAATTTAATTTAAGTCGTCTGTATGAGTGGGTTTGTTTAGTTAGTTTACTCAGCCCTCAGGTTATTTATTTTGGGACACGAATACCATGAATGTCGCACTCAGGGATCCGAAGGTAAAACGTACTAGGGGAGAATACACATGATGGCACACGAGAATTTGACGACTCGGGACGAGTCTGTAAAAAAGGGAGGGGGTAGTGTTACGGCTGTGGAAATTCTCACACCACCATTCAGGTCCCGTAGGTGAGATATCTCTAAGTACATGTGTAGTTAGCCCAAACCCGTTGTTTAGAGGGAATTATGTGATTCATTTGGGCTGCGACACTTTGAGTTAGTCGTTTTTCTTTCCCTATCTTTGATTTCAACCGAACGGCAAACAAGGGCGCCAAGGAAGGAGCTGCGATGGGCGCGGGTTTTCCGCCCTGTTTTTTCCCGCCATTTTTTCCCGCGCTTGGTGGGAGGAGAAGCGGGGTGGGGACTGGCGCCCGATTGGTGATGCGCGGTGTGACGCGGCCAGGAGGAGGAACGCCCTCCTTCGAGACCTTTCTCGAAGCGCCTCGAAGGGGGGTGGAGCAAAGAACGGGGCGGAGCGGAGGGCGGAGCTCCGGGATATAAAGTCTGAGACGGCGAAGCAGTTTGGTCGATGCTCTAGTTTTTGTCGATGTCTTGTTTGGTCGATGCTCTTGCTGTGTGGTTGCTCTGGCTCGCTCTCGTCTTCCGGCTCGCTCGTCCTGGAGGCCGCTGGCCTGGTCTTTGGTGGGGCAGTTGCAAGACCCCGCTGGAGGGAAGAGAGCGTCCGCCATTCCCCTCTCCCGACTTCGGGCATCCACGTTTCCCCCCCCCCCTCTATCCGCGCTGGGATAGCGCCGAACACTCGGTCCGGGGCGTCGAGTGGTCAACACCTGCAGGCGCGAGGCACGCAGGAGAGGACTCGCCTACCACGCCAGGGCACGGAGTCGCGGCCAGGCGGGACCACGTCGACGGACGTCGGAGAGGGGCTCGACGGCCCAACAGGGAAGTCGCACTACCATTTTCTTTTGGTTCTGTTTGTGAACGTGTGTGTGTGGCGCCGTCTGTGAAGTAAAACTGTATAAATGTTGCCGTGTGTTCGCGTAGTCGGTTGTAGATCTGCATTGTCGTTTCTTTTGTTACATTTGCTTTTTGTGCATAATTGTTTTAATTGATATATGTGCATTATGGCTGTATATGTGTGCTCTCCGTGTGTCGTGTGAATAAAGTGCTTGTGTTGAATTGTTCCCCGTTTCGCTGCGTCCTTTCCTTTGTTGAATCTCCATCTTGCTTCACGTAACGGGTTCGTCGTGGCTTAATACGCCCAATAATTAATCGGAACCGTCGAGGCCGACGATAACACCGCTCGGTTATCCCGATAGTACGGAACGGACCGCTTAAGCGGCCCGTGTCCCAGTCGACCTGCGGCGAGGTGCGATCGCCCGGTTTACCATCCGCGTGGGTACTTAGGTAGGTCGAGTTTGGCGAACAACCCTATCCCACGCGGGTGGCCGATTGGCACGATCGTGGTGAGGCCGAAAGGCCACCCGTGACTAGCTCCCGGCGTTAGTCCGAGAGGGTCACGACAGAATTGTCCGTCCGTGGGCGACGTGCCGCGATTCGAGTCACGTGGCCATTCGCACGCCGGCGGGCGCGAATTCGCAACAATGTATGTATATATATTATATATATATATATATATATATCCTGAAACGCAAAATAAACTTACCACTTGTTTGAAATGTAATAAAATTGTAACAGTTCAAAATAAAACAAACCAACAATTGCTCATTGAAACATTGGCATTTTAATTGATGACATGTCAAGTTTTGACCAAGATACACCATCTCATAAGTTTGTTCTACAGTACAGAACAGCACAGGGTGCAATGTCAGTCCCCTTTCAATAGCGTGTGTGGCCACCATTGTTTTGGATACAGGCAGTGCATCGTCGGCGCATACTGCCTACCAGTCTTTGGATGGATTGCTGCTGGATTCTGTCCCACTCAGTCCTCAATGTCTGAAGCCATCTGACTTAGGACCATCTGCCTGTCCTGCCTTGCAGTGGTGACTCTTGGCCTCCCTGATCGAGGTCTGTCATCTGCAGAGTTGTGGGGGTGTCTCTGTCCACCAGGGCCGATATCGTCTGGTGTGAACAGCCAAGGCGACGTGCCACCTCACGGTAGCTCAATCCGCCTTGCAGTTGCCCAAGGCACAACTGCCGTTGATCCCTTGACAATCGTGGCATGTTGATTGAAATGCCCATTTTGCACTGGCCTTTTTAAAGCCAATATCAAGACATCACGTGCAACTCATTAAAATCATCCCGTACGCCTTGGCTAATCACTGACAGTCAAAACGGCTGTTCAACAGCTGTGCTATGAAGTGACCATTGAAGGTTCAAGTGACCATCCGTGACCGTTTTGTCTGACGGTGAGGACATTATTGTCCACAAAAAGTTCACACATTTACTACACGCAGTGTTATTGTTGATATTTGAAGGTTTAAAAGGTGGTAAGTTTTTTTGCGTTTCAGTATATATATATATAATATATATATATATATATATATATATATATATATATATATATATATATATATATATATATACCTCTACCGTCCCACTTTTTGTCAGAGAGTCGCCGAGACAGGTGTGGGTGGAAGCGAACGAGAAGGAGAAAAAGAAAAGGAAACTAAAGGAGTGCTGTGTGTGAGGAACGGCCGGTTCTCGAGGCGTGCTCGGAGTCTCTTCGAAACGAGTGAACGAAGGAGGCACCTTGTTGGAAGGCCGGAGAGGAGACGCTGAGCCGACCTGCACGTCGGTGATTCGACCAAGAGAGGCACTGAGAGAATGAAGCGGGAGTCGGGCTTCGACGCGGGAAGGCCGGAGAGAAGACGCCGGACCTTCGGACGGTCCTTGCTCACCTCACGGCTCGACACCTCTGTCGAACCGCCTGTGGAACTCGGACCTCGACTGGGGCCTTGTCTGGAGAACAGGACAGGCCGGGATTGGTGTGCTGGACCGTGAGAGAGATCAGCTGAGGCTCATCTTCGACCCTACGCGAGGTCAGAGCGTGCGGAGACCGCGCACGCGGAGACTAAAGGAGGAAGAATACCGCGCCGCCATTTGCCGCGCAGCACGTTCGAGCGGGAGTTTGAACCCGTGGACACCACCGCTTGTTACGAGCCGATATTCGTGCTTTTGGACACGGTCCTCTCGTCCATGAGCCATCACCAAGTACTCTGTCTTGTCTGCATGCATGCTGTTTTGTTTGCACGTGTTGTATAAGGCATATTTCGTAGAATCCCCTCGAAACCTTTAGCCG
>CM068968.1:63676283-63686657 GCA_035128595.1 Eptatretus atami | reverse complement strand
CCTTTTTGACTTTATAAGCATATTCTAGAACCCCTCAAAACCTTAGCCGGTCCCCATAAGAACGCGTATTAAAAAACCATTTCGTTTATGCTTTGCTAGAATCCCTATCCCCAATAAATCTTTAATCCGAGATCCGCTATGATAATATGGCCCAGTCGCGCAAAACATCCGTCAATTGCATATAAGACCCAAAAATGTTACAGGCTTAACTCTCGTTCCCACTACAAAGCCCAGTTTTAAATTCTACTCCCCAACTGTAAGGTACAGTACATGTATCTCATTAATACCGACCCAGCCTGCCGACCCTATAACCCAATTGCAGCTCACCTGACCGCAGATTCCCCCACCCTAATCCTAACAATAATTAATATAAACAATGTAATATATGAATGGTATATAATTATATATATATAGAAAACCTTAATTTATCGAAGAAACCCTTCAAAAACAGCCCGCTGCAATGTGCATGGGAGCCCCGGAAAGCAGTGAGGAAAAATTGGCTGATGTGTACCCGCAGTTGCTCACCAGAGTTGCCCAGAGTAGCTCATAGCAACAGTATGGGGGGTTTCCAGGAGACCAGGATTTGGATTCCTGCGGCCTGTAAATATATACAATATATAAGATAATATATAATATTATATTACATACATAATATGTATAATATAATAATATTATACATAATATACTTAATATGAAAAAAGTCGTGGCACTCTGGCAATAATAAGAATTCAAATTTGAATTATTTATTAAAGCCTATGTCAAGAACAAACTGTTCTCTTCCCGAAGGTGTTGAGATGCTTGTTTACCACCGTTAATTCTTTGGGACAGCGTTGCATCATGATTGCGTGAAGTCCTCCTACAATCACAAGGCTCCTAATTCAATACTTTGTTGTTAATCATTGCGTTGCTTTATGGCACGTTCAAGTCGATGTCGTTGATGATTTCACAAAAAGTACCAAACCTCTATACCTCACGGTTCACTCACACGACCAAAGTTTTGATGATCCAAAGTTGCCATCCCACCTTTCACCAAGAAAGGTGTTTCGCAGCTGGTTACCGTGCAATACACAGTGCAGAACAGAAACAACATCCAATGAATACTTGCACGTCATCAACTAACTACTAAGAAACTACACCCTAATTCATCCATTCAAACCTTCACCGAAAACCCACCACAAACTACAATCATCTTCCGAGCACACTTCAAAGCGAAGACCACCGTGGAAACCAAATTGACAAAGGAAATGACTCATCGAAAGATCCTGTATGAAGATGAAAGCCAAATACTGGCCAAATCGACCAAATCTTATCCACACGGCCAACGTTCATGACGATGACGTGGTCCATTTTCATTGGTTAATTGCTGTGCTTTCGTCGTGTATAGTTTTGATGAGTGGAATTCCATCCATCCACTTATACAGCCTTACACATATCCGGATCCAGTGAAACCAAAACTCCTTTCATGTGTTCAACTTCAGTTGCCACGAGTCCTCTGATGATACTGTTCGTGTGGTTAGAACCAAGCCTTTTAAAATCGCTCGTGCATCAAAAAAGGAGCAGCAAACATTTTATCATTTAAAATACTTCATATTGTGGTGCATGAGTCATCCTTTCAACTTGCGATGTCAACGTGCATCGCCATGCTACCGATAGGGCACCACTGATGTTCACTCCTATTACCAGTACACTGGTACTCATTTCACCGACCTCGGAGGATAACAGCTATCAACCCCACCTGGTATAATTCAACGTTACCAGGCGGAAACCGGACCTAAAGATCCCAAAAACCATTCACCCAAAACCACTAACCAACACAGTCTGTCAGACGTTAAAAACTTCCAACTAATTCAATCACCATTAAACGAAAATATTTTGACGTGGGCCAATGGGAGAGGAGTAGAGTGAGGGGGGAACAAAAATATTTATCCTGATGGCAACTTCAAGTACATGCGGGATTAAAAAAAAACAAACAACAACAAAGAGCCAGGAAATCAACCCCATCATCCCCCTTCACCCCCCCCCATCCTCCCCCTCCCCCATCTCCACCCACCCCCCCTCCATCCTCACCCCTGCCCCCCCTCAAATCTCACCCTGCTGCACTCAAAATGTACTTCTGAGTTTTCTGTGCTTCACACCAGACTGCAGTGGTAAAACTGTTATGATGCTCGTGCCATTCCCACTTCCTTCAACCGCCCCACGTTTCTCTGCCGCCCACTTCCTCGGTCGCCCCACTTCCCTCGGCCGCCCACTCCCTCTGCCGCCCAACTTCCCTCGGCCGCCCCACTTCCCTCGGTCCCCCACTTCCCTCGCCGCCCCACTTCCCTCGCCGCTCCACTTCCCCTTCGCCGCCCACTTCCCTCGCGCCCCCCCAACCTTTTTTTCCCCCCTCCGGTCGCCCCACTTCCCCCTGCCGCCCCCACTTCCCTCGCGCCCCACTTCCCTCGGCCCCCATCTTCCCTCGGCCGCCCCACTCCTCGGCCCCCATCTTCCCTCGGTCCGCCCCCACTTCTCGTCGGTCGCCCCCCACTCCCCGGTCCCCCACTTCCCTCGGTCGCCCACTTCCCTCGGCCGTCCCACTTCCCTGCCATCCACTTCATCAGCCGTCCCCTTTCCTTACCCCCACTTACCTTGGCCGTTCCCACTTACCTCAGTGGCCCCACTTTCCTCTACGTCCCACTTTCCTCTACGCCCACCTTCCTCTGCCGTCCCACTTCCCCTCGGCCGTCCCACTTACCTCAGCTGCCCCACTTTCCTCTACGCCCCACTTCCTCTGCCGCACCCACTTCCTCGCCGCCCCACTTCCCGCCGCCCACTTCCCTCGTCGCCCCACTTCCCTCGGTGCCCACTTCCCTCGGTGCCCCACTTCCCTCTGCCGCCCCACTTCCCTCGGCTGCCCCACTTCCCTCGGCCGCCCACTTCCCTCGGCCGCCCATTCCTCGCCGCCCCCCATTCCCTCGCCGCCCCACTTCCTCGGTCGCCCCACTTCCTCGGCCGCCCTACTTCCCTCGCCGCCCCACTTCCTCGCCGCCCCACTTCCCTCGGCGCCCACTTCCCCGGTCGCCCCACTTCCCTGGCCGCCCCACTTACCCTCGCCGCCCGCATCCCTCGGCCCACTTCCCTCGGTCGCCCCACTTCCCTCGGTCCCCCATTCCCCCGCCGCCCCCACTTCCTCGGCGCCCCACTTCCCTCGGCCACCCACTTCCCTCGGCCCGCCCCACTTCCCTCTCGCCCCACTTCCCTCTGTCGCCCCACTCCCTCGGTCCCCCATTCCCTCGGCCGCCCCACTTCCCTCGGTCGGCCCTCTTCCCGTCGGTCCCCCACTTCCCCCTTGCCGCCCCACTTCCCCGCCCGCCCGCACTTCCCTCGCCCCCACTTCCCTCGGCCCCCACTCCCCCGTCGCCCACTTCCTCGGCGCTCCACTTCCCTCGGTCACCCCACGTCCCTCGCCGTCCCACTTCCCTCGGCCGTCCCACTTGTATCACCGTCCCACTTCATCAGCCGTCCACTTACCTTGCTCCCACTTACCTCAGCTGCCCCACTTCCTCTTTAACCATCCCACTTTCCTCTACCGCCCCACCATTCCTCTCCGTCCCACTTCCTGGCCGTCCCACCTTACCTCTACGCCCCACTTCCCTCTGCCGCCCCCACTCCCTCTGGCCGCCCACTTCCCTCGGGCCGCCAACTCCTCGTCGCCCCACTTCCCTCGGTCGCCCCACTTCCCTCGGTCGCCCCACTGTCCCTCTGCCGGCCCCACTTCCCTCGGCCGCCCACTCCCTCGCCCCACTTCCCGTCGGCCACCCCATTTCCCTCGGGCCGCCCACTCCCCTTCTGGTCGCCCACTTCCCTCGCGCCCACGTCCTCGCCCCCCACTTCCCTCGCCGCCCCACTTTCCCTCGGTCGCCCACTCCCCGGTCGCCCCACTTCCCTCGGCCGCCCCACTTCCTCGCCGCCCCACTCCCCTCGCCCCCACTTCCTCGCGCCCCCTCCCTCGTCGCCCCACTTCCCCTCTGCCGCCCCACTCCCCGGCCGCCCCACTTCCCTCGGCCGCCCCACTCCCTCGCCGCCCCATTCCCTCGGTCGCCCCACTTCCCTCGGTCCCCCAGTTCCCTCCTTGTCGCCCCACTTCCCTCGGCCGTCCCACTTCGCATCAGCCGTCCCACTTTCCGCTACCGTCCCATTACCTCGGCCGTCCCACTTACCTCAGCTGCCCCACTTTCCTCTACCGCCCCACTTTCCTCTACCGCCCCACTTCCCTCGCCGCCCCACTTCCCTCGGTCGCCCCAACTTCCCTCGTTCGCCCCATTCCTCCTCAGCCGCCCCACTTCCTCGGCCCCCACTTCCCTCGGCCGCCCACTTCCCTCGTCCCCACTTCCCTCTCCCCACTTCCCCCTGGCCGCCCCACTTCCCTCGCCGCCCCACTTTCCCTTCGCCGCCCACTTCCCTTCGCCGCCCCATTCCCTCGCGCCCATTCCCTCGTCGCCCCACTTCCCTCGGTCGCCCCACTTACCTCGTCGCCCCACTTCCCTCGGCGTTCCCACTTCATCAGCGATCCCACTTTCCTCTACCGTCCACTTACTCGGCCGTCCCCACTTACTCAGCATGCCCCCACTTTCTCTACGCCCCATTCCCTCTCCGCCCCACTCCCTCGGCCGCTCCCACTCCTCGCCTGCCACTCCCTCGGTCACCCCACTTCCCTCGTTGCCCCACCTTCCCTCGGCCGGGGGCTGGGGGGCCTCGCCCCACTTCCCTCGCCGCCCCACTTCCCTGGCCCGCCCCAACTTTTTCCCCCTCGGGGGGGGGGGGGGCCCGGCCCACTTCCCTCGGCCACCCCACTTCCTCGCCCCACTTCCCTCGGTCGCCCCATCCCCGCCGCCCACTTCCCTCGGCTGCCCCACTTCCCCGTCGCCCCACTTCCCTCGGTCGCCCCACTTCCCTCGGTTCCCCCACTTCCTCGCGCCCCACTCCTCGGCCGCCCCACTTCCCTCGGCCGCCCCACTTGCTCGGCGCCCAACTTCCCTCGGTCGCCCCACTTCCCTCCGCCCCACTTCCCCCTGCCGCCCCCTCCCTCGGCCGCCCCACTTCCCTCGCGCCCACTTCCCTTCGCCGCCCCACTTCCCCGTCGCCCCACTTCCCTTGGTCGCCCCTCTTCCCTCGGTCGGCCCCATTCCCTCGTCGCCCCAACTCCCTCGCGCCCCACTTCCCTCGCTGTCCCACTTCCTCGCCGTCCCACTTCATCAGCCGTCCCACTTTCCTCACCGTCCCATTACCTCGGCCGTCCCACTTACCCAGCGCCCCACTTTCTCTACCGCCCCACTTCCTCTGCCGCCCCACTTTCCCTCTGCCGCCCCACTTCCCTCGCCGCCCCCTTCCCCTTCAGTCCCCCACTCCCTCGGCCCCACTTCCCTCTGCCGCCCCACTTCCCTCGGCCGCCCCCACTTCCCTCGGCCGCCCCATCTTCCTCGCCACCCCACTTCCCTCGCCGCCCACTTCCCTCTCGCCCCCACTTCCCTCGGGCCCGGCCCCCCCAACTTCCCCCCGGCCGCCCCACTCCCTCGCCCCCACTCCTCGGTCGCCCACTTCCCTCGGTCCCCCACTCCCTCGGCCGCCCCACTTCCCTCGCGCCCATTCCCTCGGCCGCCCACTCCCTCGGTCGCCCCACTCCCTCGCGCCCCACTTCCCCCTGCCGCCCCATTCCCTCGGCCGCCTCACTTCCCTCGGCCCCCACTTCCCTCGGCCGCCCCACTTCCCTCGTCGCCCCACTTCCCTCTGTCGCCCCACTTCCTCATGGTCGCCCCACTTCCCTCGGTCCCCCACTTCCTCGTCGCCCCACTCCTCGCCGTCCCACTTCCCTCGCCGTCCCACTTCGATCAGCCGTACCCACTTCCTCTACCGTCCCACTTCCCTCGCCGCCCACTTCGATCGGGCGTCCACTTTTCCTTCTACCGTCCCACTTCCTCAGCCGCCCCACTTACCTCAGCTGCCCCCACTTTCCTCTTACCGCCCCACTTCCCTCTGCGCCCACTTCCCTCGCCGCCACTTCCCTTCGGCCACCCACTTCCCTCGCCCACTTCCCTCGGCCGCCCACTTCCCTCGGTCCCCCACTTCCTCGGCGCCCCATTTCCCCGGTCGCCCCCACTTCCTCTGCCGCCCCACTCCCCGCCGCCCCACTTCCCTCGGCCGCCCACTTCCCGTCGGCCGCCCCACTTCCTCGAGCCGCCCCACTTCCCTCGTCGCCCCACTTCCCTCGCGTCGCCCCACTTCCCTCGCCGTCCCACTTCCTCGGCCGTCCCACTTCGCATCAGCCGTCCCCACTTTCCTCTACCGTCCCCTTAACTCGCGTTCCCACTACCTCAGCTGCACCCACTTCCTCATACCGTCCCACTTTCCTCTTACCGCCCCACCTTCCTCTTGCCATCCACTCCCTCCTCGCCGTCCCACTTACCTCAAGCTGCCCCCACTTCCTCTACCTTCCCACTTACCTCAGCTGCCCCACTTACCTCAGCTGCCCCCACTTACCTCAGCTGCCCCACTTACCTCAGCTCCCCACTTACCTCAGCCGCCCCATTAACCTCAGAGCCATTCTTTAGCGTATGCGGTAATTCTATTGTCTGAAGGTTTGTGAGCTTCTGCAGTTGCCAATGTCCCTGCGACTCTGAGGCCGTTTTGATGCGGAGTCCATAACAATCCCTTCTTTCCCTTTCAGAGGCCTAAAAACACGAGTCATTTGCTGAACATGTGTTGTGTAGAAATCCTGCACCGCCTCGTTCCACTGACGTAGAGGCACGCTCCGTGTTCACAATGCCTCTCAGGTGTTCTTTTGGTCATCTCACATAAACTGACAGAATCAGATGTGTTACATTAGAAAATCTTTGAAAGATTAAAAAAAAAAAAAAAAAAAAATAATTTTCAGCCGAATTGTAAATGCGACGTTAGTTCAGGTGTATTTGAGAAAAGCAGCGCTGAATTACCTCATTTTAGCCATTTTTCGCCCGATCTCAGTGCTTTATGCCGTCGAGTCATTACCGTAACTCGAGAAGGTTGTATATCCGAACAATGATGTTCAAGAGACGTCATATGCCAAGAATATTCTATCTCCTTCATGTTTATTGCCGAAACATTAAGAAAAAGTTGCCCATCAATAGAAATCAATATCACATGTTGATGAGAAATCTGTGACATAAGTGCAAAAAATTGCATCAGACCGAGAGACAAACTCATTTTTTTTCGGACTTATTGTAATTTTATGTATCCCCAACGACGGATTATTTGAACGCCACCCGGTAAAATGTAGGCCATAACTTGCGGAAAATGCTGAAATTCATTTAATGCCACTTAAGACATGTACAATCTGTCAAGCCTTTTCCTTCATCAGGCATGGAAGCTTGTGTCGTGTCTGTGCGGCCTAAAATCATATAATGATTACAATCTCAGTTACCGCTGATACATGGCGATGTCAGGCCGTTTGTAGTTTCGAGTGTGGATGGTCGTGATAAACTTCACTGAATGACAGTAGTTCCGGTGTTACGAAACTAGAGTTCTTTCCATGACTTCATTGATGAAAACAATCCATCTAAAACAAACGCCTCAACACCCACAGATCAGATTTCTTTCCCTGGTATTTAACAATCACTGTGATTTAGAGTACGAATTCTTGCTGTGATTAGAATCGGTACACGATCGCTTGAGAAAGGACGCGGCATGTGTTTCTCCGGCGACCTTACAGTATCGTATTTACAAACCCTACCAACAGCACTGTGCTTTACAACACTCTACCTTACAGTTATCGTACTTTACAACACCCTACCATACAGCACTGTGCTTTACAACACTCTACCTTCTTACAGATCTACTTTACAACACCCTACCATACAGCATGTGCTTTACAACACTCTACCTTACAGTATCGTACTTTACAACACTCTTACATACAGTATCGTACTTACAACACTCTACCTTACAGTATCGTACTTTACAACACTACCTACAAGCACCGTGCTTTACAACCTATCTCACAGCACCTGTGCTTTAACAGACATCTCCTTACAAGACTACTTTACAAACACCTCTAGTACAGTGATCTTACTTTACACATTTACACTCTACAGCTCTACAGTAATCGTACTTTATCATAACACACTACTTACAGTATCGTACTTACAACACTCTACCTCAAACAGCACCTGCTCTTTACAAACACTCTACCTTTACAGTATCGTACTTTACAACACGCTACCTCTACAGATTCTACTTTACAACACTCTACCTACAGTATCGTACTTTACAACACTCTACTTAGACATATCGTACTTTACAACACTCTACTTACAGTATTCTACTTTACAACACTCTACCTATAAGTACCGTGCTTTACAACTCGCTACCTTACAGTACCTGCTTTACAACACTCTACCTTACAGTACCCTACTTTACTACACCCTACCTCACAGCACCGTGCTTCACTACACTCTTACAGCACCGTGCTTCACACATCTTACAGCACCGTGCTACTACACTCTCGCACTGCTCACGATCTTACTCACAGAATCGTGCTTTACCATAATATATCTTGCAGAACTGTGCTTTGCCACACTCCACCTCACAGCACCGTGCTTTACACACTCTACCTACAGCACCATGCTTACCACATCTACCTCACGCACATGCTTTACCACACTCTCCTCACAACACCTGCTACACACTTACCTCACAGCACCGTGCTTTACCACACTCTACCTCACAGCACCGTGCTTACCACACTCTACTCACAGCACGTGCTGTACCACACTCTACCTCACAGCACCGTGCTTTACCACAATATATCTCAGAACTGTGCTTACACACTCTACCTCAGCAATCCGTGCCTTTACCACAATATATCTTGCAGAACTGTGCTTTACCACACTCTACCCTACAGTACCATGCTTTACCACACTCTCCCTATCATAGCACCATGCTTTACCACCATTATACCTCACACACCGTGCTTTACCACACCCTATCTTACTAGCACCATGCTTTTACCACACTCTCCCTCACACACCGTGCTTACCACACCATCTACAGCACCGTGCTTTACCACCACATCTAAGCACCGTGCTTTACCACACCATCTTACAGCACCTGCTTTACCACACCATCTACAGCACATGCTTCAAACCACTACCTTCACCATACCGTGCTTACTTACACACTCCCTCACAGCACCGTGCTTACCACACCATCTTACAGCACCGTGCTTTCCACACTCTCCCTCACAGCACCGTGCTTTACCACACCATCTTACAGCACCTTGCTTTACCACACTCTCCCTCACAGCACCGTGCTTTACCACACCATCTTTACAGCACCGTCTTTACCACACCATCCTACAGCACCATTGCTTTACCACACATCTTACAGCACCATGCTTTACCACACCATCCTCTACAGCACCGTGCTTTCTTTACCACACCATCTCACACACCTGCTTTACCACACCACTTACACACCCTTACCACACCCATCTCACACACCATAGCTTCACAAACACACTACCTCACAGTCACCATGCATTCACATACACTACTCACAGTACATGCTTACATCATCTACCTCAACTGATACCCATGCTTCACAATACACTACCTCCACCAGTACCATGCTTTACAATACACTACTCTCACTAGTAACATGCTCTTCACAACACACACCTCACAGTACCATGCTTCACAATTACACTACCTCAACATACCTGTTTACAATACACTAACCTCACAGTCAGGCCCATGCTTCACAATACACTACCCACAGTCACCTTGCTTCACAATACACACCTCACCTACCATGCTTCATAATACACTACCTCACAGCTACCGTGCTTCACAATACACTACTCACCTTGCTTCACAATTACCACTACCTCCACAGTCGCTTCACAATACACTACCTTCCACATACCCAAGCTTCAAAATGCACTACTCGCAGCACCTGCAGCACCGTGCTTTACAATACACTACCTCACAGTACCGTGCTTCACAATACACTACCTCACAGCACCGTGCTTCACTACACTCTACCTCACAGCACGGTGCTTTACCACACACTACCTCAGTACCATGCTTTACCTTATATACTCCACCCCCACCTTACAGTGACATACTATACTACACCCTACCTTACAGTACCATACTTTACTCCACGCTACCTTACAGAGGCATACCCTACTACACTCCACCTTACAGAACTGTATTTTAGTACACACCGCCTTACAGTAGGCTACCGTACTACTACACTACCTTACAGAAGCATACTTTACTACACCCTACCTTGCAGTACCCTACTTCATGAAACCCCACTTTACCATGCTGTACGATACCTCACTCCACCTTCCAATCC
>CM068968.1:63617329-63627621 GCA_035128595.1 Eptatretus atami | reverse complement strand
GATTTGCTGACGAGTCAAAGCTCACCGAAACAGCATCGGGTACACATTCTACTGGATCGGTAAACCTGCGGATGCTGCTTGACAAGCCGGTATTGATTTCGCCATCAAAACCAAGCTCATTCCACAGCTGGTATCCATCCCAGGACAAAATGAGTGGTTAATGTCAATGCGGATAAAACTTCAGCACAGACATGCCGCTGTTATCAGTGCATATGCACCAACCATATCCTATTCCGATGAAGAGAAAGAAGCCTTTTATGAACAACCATCACAAATTGTATCATCTTCACCTGCCAACGATAAAATCGTGTTGCTGGGTGACTTCAACACCAGAGTGGGCTGCAACTCTAATGCATGGGACCAAGTTATTGGTAACCATGGTGTTGGAAAAGAAAACAGCAACGATACCCTCTTGTTGAGTTTTTGCGCCATGAACAAGCTCACCATCATGAAGATGCTATTCCAACAGATGAACTGGCTGAAAACCTTGTGGATGAATTCAAGGTCAAAGCACCGGCACCTCATAGACTACATCATTGTGTGTCAACGTGATTGACATGACATCCAGCTGACCAAAACTGTTCAGCATTCTACTGCATGATCTGATCATCATTTGATCGTTGCTAAAACAGCTCTCCACATTGCTTCTAAAGCATAGAACCAGCGACCACGACAAATCCTGAAGCTGAATGTTTTGAAGCTGAAAAACCCAGACACTCGTACCGAGCTAGCAGTAAATCTAGAGAATGAGCTTGGCAAATCTGATGACGCTGATTTCAACTCGTGCACACCTGAATAGACTTCACTCTGCGAACCTACCCAGAAGGCTGCACTCAACACAATTGGATGCATTTAATGGAAACATTGCGACTGGTTCGATGAAAACGATCCACTTCTTCTTCAGAAGAACCAGAAGCATGTCACCAATGCATGTGACAAATACAATTTGGCGAAGAAGAACGAATACACAAGGACCAGAAGCGCAGCACAGAAGAAATGTCACCAACTGAAAGAGGACTGGTAGATCAACAGAGTCCATGCACCCCAAGAAGCTACCAATCGCATTGATGCACAAGGCTTCTTCAAAGACCTGAAAGCCATGTATGGTCCCAGTTTCAACAGGATCACGCCGGTAAAAACTGCTGATGGAAGTTTTCTTATCATGGAGTCAACTTTGATCCTGCAAAGGTGGGCAGAACACCTTCGGAAGGCTTGGAACCAGCCATCCAACATTGACAACGCAACAACAGAAGACATCCACCTGATACCTGAGACATCACCCCTCACGGTACTTCCCTCGCTCGACTAAATCAGCAAAGTGATGAAGCAACAAAAGACGGGCAAGGCGACTGGTGCTGACAGAATGCCACCGGAAGTGTACACGCACAGTGGCCTCCATCTGCTTTTGCAACTACATAAACTGTTCACCCAAATCTGGTCCGAGGAGTCAGTCCCACACGATTTCAAAGATGCCACAATTGTCCAACTGTACAAATGGAAAGGCGACCGATTGGACTGCAACAACCACCGAAGAATCACGCTATTTTCCACAGCTGGGAAAATTCTCGCTTGTGTTATTATATTATCATTTGGCTACCCGGGCTTGCTGAGGAAATTCACGCGGAGAGCCAATGTAGCTTCAGAATAAACCATGGAACAGCTGATATGGTTTGTTCAGTGCGATAAATGCAGGAAAAGTGTCGGGAGTAACACAAGGTCATGTACATCATTCTTGTTGATCTGACAAAAGCATTTGACTCAGTGAGCCACCTTGGCCTGTGGAAATTATTGTGACACGTCGGCTGTCCAGAGAAACTGGTTAACATCATTCGATCATTTCACGACGGTATGAAGGCGAGAGTCGTAGGTAATGGCAGTCAATCTGAACCTTCGACGTCACAAACGGCACAAAACAAGGCCTCGTCCTAGCACCAACTATCTTCGGCATTGTGATAGCTGCAATGATCATCGTCGCACTAGAGGACTCAGGTCTCGAGGGAGTCAACATCCACTTCTGTACCAATGGCATTGTTTTTAACCTCAGCTGTCTCAAAGCCAAGACCAAAGTCTAACCAATGCCCATCAAAGAGACGTCCTTGATAATTGTGCCCTTGTTGCCCACAAGGAGGAAGATGTGCAACACATGATTGACATCTCTGTATGATACGGATAACTGATACGGCTCGACTGTCAGCATGAAAAAGACTGAAGTATTGTTCCAGCTGAAATTGGATTCATGACACATGGAACCCCAGGTCGCAATCGACAACCAGCCGTTGAAAGTTTTGGAGTTCTGCTACTTGGGCATCATCAACATCATCATCATCATCAACATCAACAATGGTACCATTTATGCTGAAATTGCATCACACATCAGTAAAGTGAGTGTCGCATTTGGCCGGCTCATCTCACGGCTGTAGTCCACCCATGATATGTCACTCGCCACAAAGATCAGTGTCTATCATTCAGTCATTATGTCCACCTTGCTATACAGCTGCAAGAAACTGGACGCTCTACCATCGCAATGTGCAGAACCTGGATAGCTTCCACATGAGGTGCCCGCAAATAATTTTGAACATTCACTCGCAAGACAAAGTACCGAACACAGACGTCCTGTTTGGACGGAATTGAATCCGAACTCAACTGTGCTGGGCAGGGTGCGCACCCATCGTCTGTCCAATGCATTGTTCTACGGCAAGCTTGCAGAAGGCAAAAGATGAATCAGGCACCCTCAAAAAGTGAAACAAAGATTCGCTCAAAGTTAACCTACCTCAAACAGTGCAAGATCAGCACGACTGCAATCTGCCGATTCCCGAAAAATTGCTAATATATCCCAAGCACTAACATGTGTGTGTGTGTGTGTGTGTGTGTGTTTTGTTCAGAAAGCATAACATTTTCTCTCTGCTAACTCTACGTGTATGTATGTATGTATGTGTGTGTATATATATATATATATATATATATATAATATTATATAATATATTATATATATAATATATTGGTTCTTCAATGAAACTGATCATTATTGCACCTTTTATTTATTATCATAATCTGTGGAATGTTTTTAATAAAAATCGCACCTGTGTCCAAAGGAAGCGGTACAGTTTAAAATGAAAATAAAATAAAGGTCTGTGTGCATGGGTACGTGGGCACACGTAGTGAAACTGGAAATGCCAACTTGTGACACTGGTTATCCCCGCACGGAGGGATAAAAAAAAAGTTCATTTTTGATAGATTGAAGGATATACCAAATATTGAAATGGCTGCACCGCTTAAAAATGTTTGACATATTGAAAGTGAAAATATTTGTTTATTTGTTATTTTTTTTCATTGTAATTGTGATTTATTGACACTTTTTGTGAATTTATCTTCTTTGCAGAGAAACATAAGAAAACTTTTTCTTGTACCGACTGTTTCCAATCGTTCGACACCGAAGTTTCCTTGAATCACCACGGGAGTTTTTGTCGTGACAATAACAAACATAACGTCTCGTATGAAAACGCTCAGAAAAATTGTTCGACGACACTCGATGATATCAACACAAGTAAGAAACCAAACCAGTCTTCTTTATCCAAGAATACATTTCCCTCCTTTTCATCTTTAATAAGAGATCAAAATGTACACGCAGAGGAGCCGTACAAGTGTACTGTGTGCAGCAAGGTATTTGTTTCTTCATCATTTTTATCGAAACATCAAAAGGTCCATGCAGGAGAGAAACGACACAAGTGTTCTTTGTGTCAAAAGGGCTTCGATAACCTATCTCGTTTTAAAAACCATCAAAGAATACATACGGGAGAGAAACCCTACAATTGTTCTTTGTGTAAAAAAGCTTTTACATGTTCAGCAAATTTATCACAACATCAAAAAATACACAGGGGAGAGAAGCCACACAAGTGTTCCATTTGCAGTAAGGCCTTTACATTTTCTTCTGATTTTGTAAGACATAAAAATACCCACACAGGAGAGAAATCCTACAAGTGCTCCGTGTGTAACAAAGCGTTCACGCGTTCACACGATTTTTATCGACATCAAAGAATACACACAGGAGAGAAACCCTACAAGTGTTCCATATGCAGCGAAGCATTTACATTTTCTTCTGCTTTTGCGAGGCATCAAATAATACACACAGGGGAGAAGCCCTACAAGTGTTCTGTGTGCAGCAAGACTTTGACATCTGTCTCAACATTGAAGATACATCAAAGACTGCACACTGCAGAGCGACCCTACAAGTGTTCTGTGTGCAACAAGGACTTTGCTTGTTCATCAAATCTATCCAATCATAAAAAAATACATTCAGAAGAGAGGCCTTACAAATGTACTGTGTGTAACAAAGCTTTTACTAGGTCAGCATATTTGTCTGAACACAAAAAAATACACACGAGAGAGAAGCCACACAAGTGTTCTTTGTGTGAAAAAGCCTTCAATAAATTATCACATTTTAAAAATCATCAAAGAATACACACGGGAGAGAAACCCTACAAGTGCTCTGTGTGTCACAAAGCCTTTACTTGGTCAGGAAATTTATCACAACATCAAAAAACTCACACAGGAGAGAAGGCCTACAAGTGTTCCATATGCAACAAGGCCTTCACATATTCTTCTGATTTTGGGAGACATAAAAAAACCCACACAGGAGAGAAACCCTACAAGTGCTCCTTGTGCAGCAAAGGGTTCACGCGTTCAACACAATTATATCGACATCAAAGAATGCACACAGGTGAGAAGCCCTACAAGTGCTCTGTGTGTCACAAGGGTTTTACTTGTTCAGCAACCTTGTCACAACATCAAAAAATACACACGGGAGAGAAGCCCTACAAGTGTTCCATATGCGGCAAGGCCTATACATTTTCGTGTGATTTTGTGAGACATCAAAGAACACATACAGGAGAGAAACCCTACAAGTGTTGTGTGTGCAGTAAAGCCTTCACACGTTCATCACACTTTCATCGACATCAAAGAATACACACAGGAGAGAAGCCCTACAAGTGTTCTGTGTGTAGCAAGGTCTTTGCTGAATCGACATATTTATCTGAACATCAAAACATACACACTGGAAAGAAGCCATATATGTGTTCCATATGCAGCAAGGCGTTTACATTTTCTTCTGATTTTTGGAGACATAAAAAAACCCACACAGGAGAGAAACCCTACAAGTGCTCCGTATGTAATAAAGCTTTCACGCGTTCAACACAATTGTATATACATCAAAGAATACACACAGGTGAGAAGCCTTACAACTGCTCTCTGTGTAGCAAGGCGTTTGCTCAATCAACATATTTGTTTGAACATCAAAAAACACACACAGAAGAGAAGCCCTACAAGTGTACTGTGTGCACCAAGGCATTTCGTCTCATCTCATCACTGAAAATGCATAACAAAATACACACTGGAGAGAAGCCGTTCAATTGCTCCTTATGCAGCAAAGCATTCATTTATTCATCACAATTATATCGACATCAAAGAATACACACGGGTGAGAAGCCCTATAAGTGCTCTGTATGCAGCAAGGTATTTGCTCGATCGACGTGCTTATCCAAACATAAAAAAATACACACAGGAGAGAGGCCGTACAAGTGTACTGTGTGCAGCAAGGCATTTCGGCTGGTGTCGTTACTGAAAATGCATAACAAAATACACATAGGAGAGAAGCCCTTCAAATGTTCTCTGTGCAGCAAAGCGTTTGCATTTTCATCAGAATTCTATCGGCATCAAAGAATACACACAGGAGAAAAACCCTACAAGTGTACAATGTGCAGCAAAGCATTCACGCGTTCATCCCATTTTAATGAACATCAAAGAATACATTCAGGCGAGAGGCCCTACAAGTGTCCTGTGTGCAGGAAAGCATTCACATGTTCATCCCATTTTAATCAACATAAAAAAATAATACATACAGGAGAGAGGCCGTACAAGTGTACTGTGTGCACAAAAGCATTTCGTCTTGTCTCGTTACTGAAAACGCATAACAAAATTCACGCAGGAGAGAAGCCCTTCAAATGTTCCGTGTGCTGCAAATCATTTAGTCAATTGGCAAGTTTGTATGTGCATCGGAACACGCATGTGGCAGATAAGCCGTACAAGTGTTCTGTTTGTAACAAGGCATTCATTCATCAATCAAGTATATATCGACATCACAAAATGCACACAGGAGAGAAGCTCTTCATCAAGTTTAAACATTCATCAACCCCGAAAATCAAAATTTGAAAACAACCCAAAACAATTCTACAAAGAGCTCGGGAAACAGGCACAAAATGTGACAACTCCCCCTAAAGAAGAGGACTTAGGAAAAAATTTTAAACGGTATATTTGAAGATGCAAAAGAACACAAAAAGGAAGCAGATTGGATACGACACTTGGAAAATAAAAAGCAGCAGCTACAGGAAATGCATCCACTGACAATTTACGAGGAAAAAAAATGAGAAAACATCCTGCAAAAGCACCGAACTTCAAATCCCCAGGCCTGGATGGGATTCCGAACTTCTGGCGGAAGCAACGACATGCTCTCCACTCTCACTACACACGAGCATTTAACAAACTCATCCAAGGGAAGCAGTCAATGAACGAATGGTTCACAGAAGGCAACACTCTTCTGATTCCCAAATCTGAAGAAACCCATCGACCCAACAAATACAGACCAATAACATGCCCACCAACAACATACAAACTTTTAACAGGTATAATCACCGATGCAGTTTACGACCATCTCGCTCAACAAGGAGCTTTATAGAAGCAGAGCAGAAAGGGATGTTATAGAACAATAGACTATTTCTTGTTCAATAAAACAATACTCAAAAACTGCAAGCTCCGACAAACCAACTTATCCACAGCTTGGATAGATTACAAAAAAGCCTTTGACAGTGTCCCACATTCATGGATTATAAAACGCATGCAAGTGTACAAAATTGACCCCCAGATCGTAACACTGATTGAGAAAGCAATGATGTTCTGCAACACAACTCTGATACTTCCTTACTTGGAAGGAAAGATTGAAATCCCAGGAGTAAAGATACGACGTGGTATCTTACAAGGTGACAGACAGCCTTTCCCCCCTCCCGTTTTGTTTAGCTCTGGACCCACTGACAACCTCATCAATGAACAAGGACACAGACACAGTCTGCCATGCAACAGAAAAATAACCAAAGAAACAAGAAAGGTAACACACCGACTGTACACGGACGATCTAAAACTCGTCGCCCCTAATGATAAGAAATTGGCAGATCAACTAAATCTAGTAAAGGAGTACTCTGAGGATATTTGAATGGAGTTTGGTCTTGACAAATGTGCCAAGTGCACATTTGTATAATGAAAAAGAACAGACATTTCAATCAATCAAGGTACAACAATACAGGAAATAGAAAATGATGCATCCTGCAAATACCTCGGAATATAAGAAGGCCCCCAGGTACAACACAAAACAATGTGCAAAATAATCAGCAAAGAGTACTTATGCAGAATAAGACTAATTCAGAAGTCATTCCTCTCTCCAAGAAACAAAACCAAAGCTATAAACCAACTTGCAGTGCTGGTATTCCAATATAGCTGTGCAATGATAAACTGGCCACAACAGGAGATCAATAATCTAGACAGTAAAACAAGGAAACTTCCAACTATTCACAAGCTGTTCGACAAAAACCAATGTATACCGAGGTTGTATTTACCGAGACGAGAAGGAGGAGGTGGTCTGATGGAGTTTAACCAAGTGCACGGAACATCGTGTGTCGGACTAGCGGAGGATGTGAAAAACTCAATAGACTATCGGATGAGGTTTGTACATGGGCAAGAAAACAACAAACCAGAAAAGGGATCCTTAATTCATTTAGCAACACACTTCAAAAAACAGGTGCAAATGATGGACACTATTCAGGAAACAAAACAGAAACAAACACAGCCCCAATGATTGCAAAGAAAAAAAAAAGGAAAATTACAAAATGAAATATCAGCAGATATACTCTGACGAATGGGAGCATGGACAAAAGAGCGAGAATATTTTATAAAGAGCTTGACAGGACAGGGATCGACAAGGAAGGCTCTTTGGAATGGATAATAAGAGGTCAAATTGGTTGGGATGGAGAACGAGTCATCATGAATGCTCAAGGCCAAGGGCACGAGACTAATGCCTTCAAGAAAATGGTGAGATTGAGCCAATTGCACGTATGCAGGTTTTGTGGGGTAGAAACAAAGTACCAGTTATCATGAATGCTCAAGACCAAGGACACTAGACTAATGCCTTCAAGAAAATGGTGAGATTGAGCCAATCGAACATATGCAGGTTTTGTGGGGTAGAAACAGAAAGTACCAGTCACCTCCTTTCGGGATGTAAAAAAGTCATGTCAGAACAGTTGTCCACAGAAAGACATGACGGCGTCTGTGGGGTAATCCACTGGCACATCTGTAAATATGTCAACATCCCGGTCCCAGAACAATCATGGAAACATGAACCAAATGCCATGCTTGAAAACGAACATATCGTGCTCACACATGACAAGATGATCCCATCAAGTGTAGGTACTGCAAACAAAGCATTGTGTCAGGACATGGTGCTCAAACACAAAAAGGAAAAAACACCATTATTGATTGATGTTTCAGTTCCTAGTGACTTTGGACTAACTGCTACAGAAATCAGGAAAATGGCAAAATACCAGGATCTGAAAAATGAGGTCGAGAACTTGGAAATTTGAGAAAGCTCAAATTGTACCAGTGATAGTCGAAGCTACAGGAATGATAAAGAAAGCCCTTACAGAGTACTTTTGGACCCCGTCATTTGTGGATGCTGTGTATTCGCGGGTCATAAAGTGTGACCTTCTACATTCGAGTATTCGCGGGTTTTTTGGGGGTTTTTTCACACTTCAGGACTGGTCTCCTATATCTACTGCTGCTGATATTTTATTCAGCCTGGGAATTCTTCCACAGAAAACTGCTCTTTCTTATGCACAGATTCATCCCAACTTGTCTTCAGTTATCTTAAGGCCCTGTCACACCTTGACGTTTTAGCCAGCTGGCTGACGTATGAAAATTTGGCGAATACGCTGGCACACGTCGAATACGTTATGGGTAAGTTGTGTATATGTTAAGAGCACGCTGGCATACGTCGTAGTACGCCGAGCTCGTCGACAAATTTTAAGCATGCTCAAAATTTTTCGACATGCTCGGGTTGACTCACACGTTCCGCATACGCTGGCCATAAGTTGCAGGCCGTTATGCGATCGTTGACACACGTCGACACACGTTACTTGTAAGTTACTCATAAGTCGAAATACGTCGAAGTAATGTCTAGGGTACCCAATTATTTCTAACCTATGAGTAACGTGCTTTGAACCTATGTGTGTATCTCAAACGCATATTGATATGTAGACGTATTGACGTCTTCCGGACGCCACAGAACTTACTGAACGTGTTTTCTAACTTACAGCTACCGTATAATGGGTATTGGGCGTTTATGGGAATTGGTATATAAAAATTGGGTTCACACAGGAGGAACCCGTCAGTGTTTCAGACTCCATGTGAGTAGATGTCCTGTCAGTAGTCTCCAGTGTAGTAGTAGTAGTAGAGCGTGTCAGTAGTAGTAGGTGAGCGTGTCAGTAGTAGTAGTGGGTGAACGTGTCAGTAGTAGTAGTAGTAGGTGAGCGTGTCAGTAGTAGTAGTAGTAGGTCCATGACAGTAGTAGTAGGTGAGCATGATGGGGAGGGTGTGGGTGATGATGGATCCTCCTTGCGTCCACGGCCAGAAGACTTCTTTGCAGCATTCTTCGAAGTTTTCTTCGGCATGACGGTGATGTTGACACTTCGATTTTGTGCGGTTATGATTTGAATCGTCGAGCGGCAGCCTTTTAATAGGCTACGCCACGTGATCATTGGCGATAC
The DNA here is from genome assembly GCA_035128595.1 of Eptatretus atami. Classification (NCBI taxonomy): domain Eukaryota; kingdom Metazoa; phylum Chordata; class Myxini; order Myxiniformes; family Myxinidae; genus Eptatretus; species Eptatretus atami. The sequence goes on along the minus strand of CM068968.1, from coordinate 63,617,761 downwards.
GCTGCCACGCGCTATGCATAAGTTAGACTATCCTTGGGCAAGGTTGTGAACGCCGACAACACGCTAAGCATTCGTTGGTATAAGTTATCGAAACGTTCTGTGTACGTTACTAATACGTTATGCATACGTCCAACTCGTTATGAATACGCCCAAAACTGAAAAAACATCAATAGTTCAGCGTACGCCAGCGTTTTATATACATTTTGATACATTGCCATACGCTGGCTAAAACGTCAAGTGTGACAGGGCCCTTAGCCACCCCCCCGCTCTTGGTTCTCTGCATCCTGTAGTGAGGCTGTTGCTTTAAAACAACGTGCATTCTCCTCCTGGAAGGCAAATCCGACCAAAGGCCACCTGAGATCTGTGGTGTATGGGCATAGAGCGCTGAGGGGCGTGGAGGAGTTGTGATAATAGTCACGTGGCTAGGCATGC
>CM068968.1:63585163-63599035 GCA_035128595.1 Eptatretus atami | reverse complement strand
TTAGAATTAGATAGGTACCTGGAAGTTATGGAGATAGAGGGGTATAGGGATGTTGATAGGACTTATAGGTAGTTTGAGCATTGATGGGTGATTGTGTCCATGTGTACGGAGTGTTGTTGGTGGGGGTCTCGTCAAGGGGTGTTGTGTGGTTGATGTGTGTTTTTAACCAAGCCCATGCCCCCTTCCCCTTGAGGGGGGAAAATACAAAAATTACAAAATCTTCAAAAAAACCTCAAAAAACTTCATTAAAAAAAAAATTAATTTTTTTTCCATTTTCATATTTTGATCTTTTGTTGCAAATTTGTTGTGTGTTGATGTGACGCAGTCATAATGGGCTGAATGGCCTCCACTGGTGACTGATTTATTTGTACTAGTGCGGGCCCGTAGGTGCGTGCCCGTAGGTGCGTAAACGACGACTGGATTGGGCATTTTTCACCCCCCCCTCTCCCCTCCCCCTCTCGCCTCCTCCTCTCTCCTCCTCTCTCGTGCCAGTCCTCTCTCGTGGGTGAGGCGTGCCAGTATGTGCAGCTTCGTTCCTTCGCTCTCGTAAACGACGACTGGATTGGGGCATTTTATCAATTAGATCGGACCAACCGTATCATAAATGGCCATAACTTGGGAAACACCTGGAAAACATACTCATGTCCCCAGCGTAATTGTGACGTCATATCAAACGAAGAAGAATTGTGACGCCCTCTCTCGCCCCCTCGCTCCCCCTAGTCTTGCACCCTCCTCTCCCCCTCTCTTGAATTGTTGATGCCCCCTCCTCTCACCCCCTCTCCTCCCTCCCCTCTCTCACCCCCCTCTCTCGCCCACCTTTCTCCCCTCCTCTCTCCCTCTCCTCTCTCGCCCTCTCTCTCGCCCCACTCTCGCCCCTCCTCTCTCCCTCTCTTGAATTGTGACGCCCCTCTCTCTCACCCCCTCTCTCACCCCCTCTTCTCTCTCCCTCCCCTCTCTCGCCCCCCTCTCTTGCCCCCCTCTCTCGCCGTCCTCTCTCCCCCTCTTTCCCCCTCCTCTCTCGCCCTCTCTCTGTAAATGTATTCACAAAAAAACAAAAATAAATATAAATAAACATTAATTGTGACGTCATTCGTGATGTCATAGCACCGTGTCCTGTCATTGGTTTGGTAATAAATGGCCATAACTTGGGCACCGCTTGTCGATTAATATCAAACCTTGAAAAAGGCACATACTCAGGTCCCAGCGTCGATTGTGAGTCATACCAACGAAGAAGAAGAATTGTGATGTCAATCGTGGGAAAATAAATAAACAAATAAACATTAATTGTGACGTCATTCGTATGTCATAGCACCGGTGTCTTTGTCATTGGTCGACAGAATAAATGGCGGTAACTTGGGAACCGCTCGTCCGATTGATATCAACCTCGAAAAGGCACATCCGCGGGTCCCAGCATATTCCTGGCAAGTTCAATCACATCGGACCGGCAGTCCCGCGGAAGACGGTCGCATATCAGACAGACACCACACATCACACAACACACCGACACACACAGTCCTACACACAGACAACCACACACACACACACACACAGAGATTGCTGGAATTATAGATAGATAATAGGGAATCTATCCCCTGGCTCTCTTTGGCTGTTGCCACGTCGGACAAGTCCGATTCGTCGCTACTTTCCTGACCAGAACTAATCCTCTTCATCCCGATGCTTGAGAGCCTGTTCTTTCATTGCGCGGCCCGTGGCCATTGCGGCCCTGGTGGCCTAAAGTGCGGCCTGACGCGCGGCCGATACTACACAAACGTGAAAAACCCCATCATTAATCCGCCATAAATGCGCTCAAATTTTATTCAATGGGTCCAAATGAGTGTTCCAACGTGCTGCATAATTGTCACATCTCTACATCAGTAGATGGCAGTGTGCAAACAATTACACTTGCAGTCCAGTCACAAACAACAACAAGGACAAATGTGTCCAAGAGCAGCGTCCTAAAGGTTTTGTCGGCTAAAAAAACAAACAAACAAAAAAAACAACAACACAACTTCCGATATTTCGTCACGTGCCTTGATTAAGCCAATAGCGAGACCCGTCATAGTGTATTTTTAACGTATTTAGCGATAATACTGTGGTTTATGAATAGGCATAGTACCAATAATAATGTATTTGCACGAAACTTTACAACTATTATGGAATAAGTCTTAAATAGTAAACGTGAATCTTCTTTCGAAACTCACTAAAGCAAAATGTCCGCTGAGAATTACTATTTGAGTTATTGATTAGCTTCAGGACCGTTCTACTGTGGATTAGATCGCTCTCAAAGGAACCCGTCTCTGCTGACGTGACTGTGTAATGTGCTCAGTAGATTTGCAAGCGAGACGTCTTCGGAATTGTTGTAGTATACCTGGAGCTCGCGAGTCGGCTAAAGTTAAAACGTGTTTTTTGGCTTCGGTTAAGAAGAACGAGAAGAAGAGGAGGCAGCAACAGCAACAGTTCACAGCAGCGTTCGCTAGCGAGCATCGCTGCTGAATTAAAGCGGATTCATTATACTAGGATCCTGTGGTATAAATTGGGAGCGCACTGGATGATTTAATTGGCAGCCATTTTGGAGTCTTGCGGAGGGTGGGTTTGTTGCTGGGGTACCCACACGTCGCAGGGTCCGGAATTTGTTCACGGATCTACGTGCCAAGATCGTCGTTTTTCAGTTTACGAGATCCACGTCCCCCTCCTTCGTGACGCGCAGCTGCATTATTTGTTGTAAATCTGGTTCTAGGTTAGTGTTGTAGGCCCCTCGTCCTGTATGATGGCTGAATGTATGCATTTTCATGGTTTTCTTCTTATTTCACACTCCTTTCCTCCTTCCACAAAAGTTGGAAATTGTGCAGGATTATTTTTCTTGATTGGTAACAAGACGATCGAGCAGTCACGCGTTGGTCAAATGGAAAATTGGTTTCTTCTGAAGCAGCACAGGATGGTATGTTATAGGTTCTCTATTGTTTTAGATGAAATCAACGTCGATCACGAAGAAGCATTACCCTAATCGTGTCGTCCTTTGAACTGTGAATTACCCATTATATCGTCGTGAGGCTTGCGTGTGTTACGTTAGTTCCCGTTACTTTCTACCCTCGGGGACACGTGGTTTTTTATCCTGATTCCTTGTATCATTTTGCGTGTAGCTTGTACTTACCACGTTTTCTACCGTCCGACGGATCCTACGTACTTCAAGCGTAACTCCTACCTACGGTACGTCTTCAATCTACTACTTTCACCTTAATACCCTTATCCGCTTCACGAGCTATTCGGCTAACTTCACATAGTCACTTCATCACTCACGGTACCGTACTTGCACTAATTCCCTATTCGCTCAGGTACTGTTAACTTTTCACTATTATTCCCTGACCCTCATACGTAGCGTTCCCGTACTTCTTACTATATCCTACCATCACGGTACGATTACTTTCTTATACTACTTACCTTATTTCTCACGTTTACCGTAACTTTTCGCACGGCTCACCCTACCTCGATCATGGTTACTGGTGTATTCACTACGTCCGTCTACCCCTTTCCATCTTTTCGTTCACGGGACCGTACTTCACTATACCTACCTTCATTGTTCACGGTCGTGTCTCTCCATACACCCCGTGACTTCTCTTACGTACTCGTCACTTCAGACTAATTTAGCCCTACCTCACGCGTACGGTACATTTCATCTCATTACGGGTCCCTCCGGACCCGTCGTGAGTCCAGCGGTACGTACTTCACTATACCTACCTCACGGTACCTACTTCCCCAGTATAATCTCCTATCCTTCTTCACGCTACCGTGTACTTCACCTATACCCTAGCTGTGGGGTCTAAGCGGTACGTACTTGTCAGCTTATCGAACCTACCTCACGGTAGGCCTGTTACTTCTGAAGTGATACCAGCTACCGTGATGGTCTGACTGGACCGTACTTGTCAGTGAGGTGACTGCCATCTGCTAGCCCGCTCAGCGGTGTAGGCGTGGGTACTTCTACTATACCTTCTACCCATTCACGGGCCGACCGTATTCTAGTCTATCCCTACCCTTCGGACGGTACCTTGATCTTCATAATATCCTACTCCGTACCGTTCGAGGTTCATCTACTACCCTACCGGTCACGAGTACTTGCCTGATTCGCAATAAACCTCTATACTCTCACGGTACGTCCGGTTGTGCGGTACTTGACTACTCTTACTCTTTTCTACCCGTCCACGTATATCCGTCCGCCCGCCCTGTGGTACTTCACTATACCCTACGCCGGTGCACGGGTAGCCCTGCATCTTGGCCGGGTGGCGTGCTGGCGTCACCTTGAATCACCAACTGGGACGCCTCATTCGGAGGCTGACTTCGTGAGACTACTCATCTATATTCTTATTCTCAGGTAGGTACTTTCACTTACATCTGATCCTTCACGGTACATGTACTTCACTACCACCCACTACCCGAGTGGCGGTGACTTGTAAGCGCAGGCGTACTTCAATACACGGCTACGGTACGGTACTCACGGTCCTTGCGACTACGTACGCCGGTAACCTCACACGGGATACCCGTACTTCACTATACCCTAACCTCACGGTACCGTTACTTCCACACTATACCCTGTTTCTACACTAGGTACACGGTTCTGTTGTTGTTGTTCAGGGTTACTTGTAAACTATTGCCTCTACCCTCACACGCGTACCTGTGGTAATCTGGCTCACTTTAGTACAGCTCTACTCCCGGTTAGTGTGTTAGGTGCTCCATGTTACTCTCTCGAATAGGAATATACCTATTACACTCACAGCTTCACCGGTGTACCTAGCTGTCTTTCCATGTCACCTTGATCCGATTGTTTTGTTAGGAAGGTAAGGGGAACAGATTTCTACCGAATGATTTGTACATAAAATAAAATGTTTTGACTTCAGGTGATTGGTTGACGATTTTGACAAGTTAAGGTACTGTCACTACACCATGATCCCATCACGGCCTTCCTGGATAGTGTGTAATTTGATTCGGAGCTTTCGTTCTCGAGTTATCTGTATACCTAATCATCCACAAAAATGATGTTTGACTCACGGGACTTGAGGGGACTACCGATTCACGTGACCTTGAACCAAATTAATCACACTAGCATCACGCTACCCCTTCTCTGACACACGCTTTGATGTACATTGGACTTCCACGGTAGCAGCGTCTACTCCGGTTCACTATTCACGCCTAACCTCACGGTACCGTAAGTTCTTTTATCGTTTAATACAAACCTACCTCAATCAACTGGGTACCATTTGTTGAGTTGATTGGACGTTGGTACTTTCGAGAGATACCTTCTAGGACAAAATACTAAACACGGGTACCCACTACATCACCCCTGATCACCGTTTGGTGACTTGGTTCACTAACACCTTTACCCCTTCGGGATCGTACCTTTTCGCTGATTTTTATCTACAGACTTACCTTTATTCACGGTGACCTGCTACGTACTTCACTATACCCTACCTCACGGTACCAGTATTTACCACACAACCCAATTACAACAAGGGTTGTAAATATATATCATTTACGAAACCATTTTACCTTTACCAAGTGTCAGGACCGTTAATAAACATGTCACCAGGGTGACGTATTGAAAGGTGAAACGGTGATTTTTAAGGTAACCGAGTGAAGAGGTGTTATCACTTCACTAACCTACCTCACGTCAAGGAGCGAATCTTGGAGGATTGTTTGACCCTTCAAGTAGATTCAGATGAGCACTTAGTCCTCTACGTGTAAACCCGTTACTCTCACTTATAGGAAACCTTTTGTTAGTTTCGCCTATATACATCAGCGCTACCATGGACGTGATAACTTCACATACAACCCATTGATTAGTTGAATATATGCACGGTAAATCCCATTGAGGTGTTTAATTTTGTGGTATGACATTTGTCCTGACTTGAAAATTTGACTTTGGGTGTGTACATTGTTTGATCCATCCACTAACACCCATTAACCATCCGAGTTAGGTAGCCGTACAACTGCAAAAAGTTGCTGAGCGCAGAACATGTACTTCACTAAATCTAATCCTTCCCTACATGAAGTTTGAAACGTATCACGCCCGTACCAAAATTTCAGAAAATGGAGTTTCGGTTGGATCCTGAATTTTGCGAAAGTGACCTTGCTTGTGATTGTACATTCCAATAAATTTTTGTGCGTGAAAAGGCGATTTTAGTCTGATATGGATGTTAACAAAAATTTTCCAATGACCTGTGTTCAGAGTTTTTTTACCCGTGGATTATAGCAACAAACAAAAAAAATTAAAAAAAACATCCAGTGATAATTCTTGCAAAACTTTTTTGGCAAGCAAGAAGGCGCTGAAGTATCCGATTTGCGATGCGGAGGTTATATACACACGGGCGAAGTGGATTGCAAGTCAACTAGTTTGCCCAATAAACAGGGCAGACGGAACCCGTGTTCCTAACAGGCCAGACGCAGAGGTAACGAACTAACTAGTTGTCGATTAAATTTCTTAACTATGAACCATTATGCATGATAGCATGTCTTCTTATTGCTCGCAATCGTCATTTTGACCCTGATGACCCTGTCGACCCTAGCGAAATACGAAGCTCAGCATCTATCGAGAGCAATCGTAATTATCATGTGTAGTTTGAATCATATCGCGAGAGTTAAGGGAGAATCGAAAATATAATTTGACAGGGACGGTTAAAACCTGAGGAATTGACGGTTTATTCGGTCAGTGATGCCACAGGAATAAGGTGCGATCGAGATCGTTGATATTCGATATTTACTTGTAAAACATTGGTAGCACTTGCAATTTGCCTCGATGAAAAACAAGTTTTTTTCCAATGAAAAGTTCATATGACATGAATCTCTCTTTTTTAAAAGCATAATGATGGTAACTCATGTAATAGATCTGGCAAGATTACAAATGGTGGGTGATAAAAAGTGAAACATTTATAGTCAAAAAAATTTGAATACGGTTGGTGCTCAGGGTGAACTGCTTCAGATGCGAGAGGAATCCAGGTTGATGGAAGCCCAATGAAATCTTTGGGCTTGTTCTTCAAAAAGTAGGGACCTAATAAAGCTATACTACTCGGGACATAATAAATTAACAAACACTATACTGGGCTTCACTCTGGCATGCTGATGAAGCTTGATGGAGTTCTGTTTAGTTGCTTGTCTTTTCCTCCCGAGAAGCATAATTGTGTAAAGATGGAATTTCACCTGATATGCAAATGGGAGAGACAGCATATAAAATTGATGAAATGCTGGAATATCACTCTCGTAGTGTATAAGAAACTGTTTGTTGATTCATGATTGAAAAATTAAGAATTCTGAGAATTTGTGTTAAATTACACAGTAATAAGTACATATTGTTAAAAATGGTATTGTCTATCAGGAAAGATCTTTTGAATAATTAAAAAAATAGTGCAAAAATTGGAACATTCCAAGAAGTCTCCTCACTCATCGTCAATGCTATTATTTTCATTAACAATTTTTCTATTAGAACTTTCCTTCTCTTATAGTTTTCAAGCTGGGGAGTCGATCTCATGTTTAAAAAATTGGCTCACAAAGAGATATTGAATTGATTCCCCTCTGTGCATATACTATGTTTATCAAAGAGACAAGGATGCAAGCTTGTGCTTGGCTTCCATGCTTTGGTATCAAACAAAGGAGTGAAGGCAGTCAGAGGAGACGACAATTGGGCTCAAGTTAATATAGGGAAGGGAATGCGATTGAAACTCATCCCCACGACCAACTCTTCCCGCGATCACAACGTCCTCCACCCAACACCATCCCCCATACAAAAAGATTAGCATTGGCAAGGAGCATATGGAACAATGGATAAGCAATAAATAGTGGGAAACTGATTACAATTGGGATAGAGCAACACTTTACTTAGATCCTTGCATCAAAGAGAAACATCAGCAGCAAGTGATATTGAGCATAAGGGTAGGCCAGCTGATTATTGACGTGTCATCTGTCAACGTTTAACAGTAATCATGACCACAGCGTACGGTGATACGCGGACACTCAAATTCATTGTTCCAAAAGAGTTGCAACAAAGTGAACGGCCCAGCAGTCTGCACATGAGTCGAAGGTAAAGATTCAATTACCCGAATTTGTGGTCCTAACAAACAAAAACAGGTGAAACAATTATTCTTTCCCTATGGATATCAATCTTTGAGTATGAAGGAATAAATAAATAAATAATATTTTTTTAAAACTCATAGAACTGCAGTGATCTTTATCATTGAGGAACATCTTTTCACACATATAGCATAATAAATCAGAACATCACAAAAGCATTAGATCGAAGTCTCTTGGATGATGGGGGTTATCCAGGAAAGGGAGCAGCTCCGTTTGGGATCACATTTCTGTGGCAGTTTTACCAACAACACTTGGAATGGGGAAGGAGGGAGGATATTAGCACGAACAAGGGGTGGAAATGGTTATAACCTCATTACCAAGAAGGATAACACACAGACGTTATCATGTTTACAAGTTAAAAAAAACATAATAATAATAATAAAAATTGAATGGCTCGGTAGAGCGTACTCCCATAATGCTGATTCCGAGACTAAGGCAATTAAATTTGAAATATCATGCTATACGTATCTATCGTATATGGGCCTATTTAAGGTGAGAAAATGTAAAAATTCAGTAGCCGGATATTCGACTCACAAACTTAAACAGTTGTCCTCACCAACACTGTACAAAATTTCTAGATCAGTCAAACTTTTTGAGCTATTACACAACGAAGGTGAAAATAAATGTTTCACTCGGTGGTGAGGTAAAAGGCCTAAAGAACGATACATTAAATATAGTAGAGGTATTCCCAGCATAAACGGACGTAAATGGACAATTGCATACATTTGAATTTTGAAAAGGTTGGCATATAGAGAGTTTTTTATATGTATTAGTCACTCTTGGCTTTCTGATATTGGTAAACCACTGGTTATCTCTACTAAAGCAAAAATATTTAAGAGGCGTAGGACGTAATGAAATGGACACACTAACTAACTGGCATGACAATTCTTTAAATCTGCGAAATAGAATTTGTGTATACTTTTTCATAACGGTAGCAAACTAAAGCATTGTAGCTCTTCTATATTCAAGAATACGATTTGTTGTTTGTTAATTTTTGAAAATTCACTGTACGGACCGATAATGATGTACGGACGTAGGTAATTTGGATATCAACCTTAGGGGCATTTTTATGATATTACAATTACATACCAACGCTTTGTTGTCTACGTTGTTAGCTCTTGCTTGCATAGCTCGTTGAGTTGATGGATGGACTGCCATTATGAATGGGTGATTTTGCCGCGACGAGGGATTGCCGAAATTTTAGAATGGTGCCTTCTGATTAGCACTTATCCTCAATAATCAACTATTACAAGAAAACTGAGCTATTGTCAATTTATTATTAAAGTACCTTCAAATAATTAACGGAACTTCAATACAGATTTTTGAACAAGTAAAAAATGAGTGCATTATCCTGCATTTGTTTAAAGACACATTTCAATAAACGAATATTACAAGAACAAGATGATACATGTATGTATGTTTGTATGACATTCAAAATAATTACTGATATTTCACTGTGTATTTCAACGATACGTATAATGTGATGTTATAGGTGTAAGTTAGCAGTCTCTGATGCCATTTTGTATTTCAGATATTTTCGTGCAGTGTAAGTTCATGCATCTCTGATTTCTGAGTTATGTTTTAATACAAGTGATGTCTGCACTCATGACCAGTTAATGTCAAATAAATGTAGCATATAAGTCACTGATAATTTCATGTGATTACATATAAAATGTGTAAATTCAAGGGTGTGGGATCAATTCTGTAAACGTAGAAGCTATATTATTGATACTGTAGTGGCAGATTTAGTGTTTTCAGGAGCTCTAACTGATGGTATATCCTAACAACGACTAGATGGCCACCTCTTTCTAAGTGATATTGTTAATATTAGGAATAAATGCAAAGTATCTGTAGATGTGTGGAATACGAATAATTTAAATATATATACTTATGAAATACAGCACTAGGAGGGTATAGATCTTTCCTCGTCAGTGCTCGTGTTTAGAGCCGATGTATAAAAGGTTAATATGCTCCAAAATTTTTCAATAAACATAAAGCTGGATCAAAGGGATATACCCGCTTCGGCTTGGCTGGTAACTTGTCAGGACAGGATAGTAGACTCTTCTACCCCCCCTCACTCAGCGGTACTGGTGCGTGGTTGGTCTTGGGTGGAAATCTCAACCTGACTGTAAAGTGAATACACGACCTTCTCTATCTGTCACGTACGCTGCCCAGAGGTCTCAGTTGGGTAAACTTGGAATCTGGATACTAGATAACAAAACTCTACCCCTTAGCTAGGTACCCAGTACTCTCATCTTCGACACCTAACCACGGGTTTACACGTGGCGACGGTAGCCCGTTACTTCCACCTAATGATTCCCGTTGAGTTGCATCGTTACCGCTCAGCGTATGCAGTTTCGTGTTTAATTGAAAGTGACTTGTTTTTGCGACGTGTTGTTTTTCCCGGCAACAAAATTTTCATTAAGGCGTTTTTGCACAGGTTGCGTTTGTACCGTGTTTGTTGTTCTTAATGTGAGTGGCATCTTCGTGCTGCTTGAGACACAGATTCAGTCTGACCTCACAGAAAGCGTGCTCGTACGCTTCCGGATCCTTGATCACGATTTTCTTTGAGCATCGTCTTGAAAACAGTCTAGAAGGTTGAGCTTTTTTTTCAGGCGTGTCTCTGGTGATTGTTGTGAAGCATCGTGCGAAATGGTTTGTTGTCTGTCCACCACGCGCGACTACAGCGACCAGGCGGTTACGCGCCGTCGTAAATAAATAAGGGGATAATCAATTTACGCATGAGATGCTGACGGGTACGACGGCGCATTAGCGAGGAAGTTACCTGAGGTATTAGTTCGTATTCTGTAACTCGGATAAAAAATCCCCTATTTTAAAAACCGTAGTTACATGTATCGGTAGCGGTAATACTCAGAAAAGGTAGCTAGCCGGTAAATGGTGAATGGCGGTATGGATAGGCAGAGAATGAAATATGTTATGAGTAGTTGCTGATCTATATAGTAATCAAGCGATACTATTGGCAATTAAAACATTCATCAAAATAGATATTTTTCGACAAATCATAAAGACAGAAGATTACGTTGGAAGACGTTGGTGCAGTCTTTCAGATGCGCAATACGTGGACTATCGAGTATATCGCATAATCATGAAAAATCGACCTAATAAAGTCACGAAATCCTTTTGAAAATAATTTACTTATGCTATGTATTTATAGTGATTTACCCCGATTGTTTTGAGGTAAATCCAAGGTATTATCGTTAGGTCACCACAAGAATTACACATAGGTGGTTATGGAGGAGGGATGGGGTGTGGGGGCGAGGAAGAGAGGGGTTGGTGGGGTGTGTGGGGTGGTGCGTGGGGGGCGAGGAAAGAGTGTAGGGGGAGGGATGGAAGGGAGAATGGAGCGGGGGGAGGTCATTGCAGGTGTGTGAGGAAAAGAACTGATTCTGTTCTATATTTACCTATTCATTTTGAATGGAATAGGATTATTTAACCTCTCGATTATAGTTTTTTATAGAAAACGCAAATCACAAACAATATATGACGTCCGTTAGTTTGCGTGAAAATTGGGTTATTCAGCCTTGAACATCTAGTGCGTTGTTGACATTACCGTGACATACGAAAAATTAAATCTATCCCTCTTGTTTTAATTTATTCCCATTCAGCGATTGAGTCTGATTCAATTCGAATTAATTGACGGGTAAGTCAAAAGTGGAAATGTAATTTTTTTAAAGTTGGGAAAGAATATTAGTAATATATTTACTGTGAAGTAATGAGAAAGCGAAAATAGCCAACCATTAGAAATTCTAGAAGTGTAGAGCTAAGATAATAAACACTACTCATGGATAAGGAATTTAAAAGTAATAGAGGGAGGAAGTGAACTTTCTTTCTCGGTGTGATATTAAAGAGAATGATTAAAACTATCGAGAAAGGTTAACACAATCGGTAATATGAAATACTTATTTAATTAATTGGATTAAATATCGGCGTAAAGGAGTAAATTAACATTAAATAAAATAACGCCTAATACACGTTACTCTGTCGGGCGTTCCTGCGACGGAAGCGGGCGGGAGGGACGGAGAAGCAGGGGGGGGGGAAAGAGTTGAAGTTAGGGAGAAATAAACTTAGAAGTGTACGCGGTGAATTAGCTAGTAGGGCGAGCTAAGACCTCAAGGTCAAACCCCGGGGGGGGCCGCGGGGGCGCTGCGTGTTACCTGGTGACGGTGACAGGCGCGGCTGACCCATCATTCTGGTCACCCACAGGGGGCGGGTGTAGCTCTCGCGTACACTACCTCACAGTTGACCGGCGTACTTCACTGAGCAGCCCTAGGAGCCGGGGGTGTGGATCAGGTACCGATAGCTCTCAATACCGCGCTACCTCACGGTACCGTACTTTACGAGAATAGACCTATAGTGGCCTACACGACGCCTGTACACCTACCTTACGGTACCGTACTTCACTATACCCTACCTCCACGGTACGTACTTCAACTCACCCTACCTCACGGGTACCGTACTTCACTATACCCTACCTCACGGTAACCGTACTTCACTCCCTACCTCACGGCCGTACTTCACTACACCCTACTCACGGTACGGTCTTCACTACACCCTACCTCACGGCCCGTATTCACTAAATACCCTACCTCACGGTACCGTACTTCACTTATACCTAACCTCACGGTACCGTACTTCAAATATACCTCCTCACGTACCGTATTCACTATACCCTACCTCAGGGGGGTGGGGTAACCGTACTCAACTATACCCTACCTACGGTACCGTACTTCACTAACCCTACCTCACGGTAACGTACTTCACTACCCCTACTCACGGTCGTAACTTCACTACACCCTACCTCACGGTACCGTACTTCACTACACCCTACCTCACAGTACCGTACTTAACTACACCATACCTCACTTCACTACACCATACCTCACGGTACCATACTTCACTACACCTTACCTCACAGTACCATACTTCACTACACCCTACCTCACGGTACCATACTTCACTACACCCTACTTCACAGTACCATACTTCACTACACCATACCTCACGGTGCCGTACTTCACTGCACCATACCTCACGGTACCTTACTTTACTACACCATACCTCACAGTATCATACTTCACCCCACCCTACCTCACGGTACCATACTTCACTACACCATACCTCACTGTACCGTACTTCACTACACCCTACCTCACAGTACCGTACTTCACTACACCCTACCTCACGGTACCATACTTCACTTACACATCCCCTCACAAGTACCGTAACTTCACTACACCAATACCTTCGTGCTAACACTTCACTACAACCCCCTCACGGTACTGTACTTCACTACACCCTACCTCACGGTACCTTACTTCACTGCACCCTACCTCACGGTACCTTACTTCACTGCACCCTACCTCACGGTACCGTACTTCACTACACCCTATCTCACAGTACCTTACTTCACTACACCATACCTCACGGTACCGTACTTCACTACACCCTACCTCACAGTACCTTACTTCACTGCACCCTACCTCACGGTACCGTACTTCACTACACCCTACCTTCTTGCTACACTTTACTACACTTTACCTCACGGTACCGTACTTCACTGCACCCTACCTTCGTGCTACGCTTTACTACACTTTACCTCACGGTACCATACTTTACTACACTCTACGTTGCAGTTATTTAATGTTGGGTTTCCAGTGAAATGCTGCTCAAAAGGGATTTTTGGGGGGAGATTGTATTTTTTTGGCCATGTTTAAATGGAAGCAGATACAGTATTTCACA